>OZ032121.1:10040928-10408428 GCA_964026355.1 Pseudorhiza aurosa
TACAGAGGTGTGATATTCACTTGCTGAATTGCCAAGCACCGGTATCAAGTCGAAGATTTCCAAATGATTGCTCTACTGACTGAGCTCAGTGCCAATAGTTTTGGCTTTCATGGGAAGTGGCAGACTGAACAGCTGCGTGTGTATCTTAGTAGAGGAAGGATGGGATGTGCTGGTTGGTAGTTTTTAATGTGAGACGAGAGCTAAGAGGCGATCCCACAGAGTTCCTTCTCATGCAAGCTATACAATCATTAAGCAAAATCGATCGGTGCACTAAGTAGTCAATGAATCAACCAAAATATGCAATATGCAAAGTAGCGATTTGATTAAGCAAATAGCTATCAATGAGTGACCAATCGATTATTGAGCAACCCATTTATTCATCAATCAATAAATCAACCAATCAATAAAAAAAGAAAACAATTAACCAATCAATCAATACATGAAGCAATGAAATAATGCACAAAGCAATCAACCAATTAACCAATCAATCAGCCAATCTATATGTCAGTCATTCAACCAATCAATCATTACACCAATCACTCAATACACCAATTAGTCAATACACCAATAAATAAATAAATAAATCAATTAATAATGAAGTGACTGAATCAATGAATGAAGTGGTTTTCCAATAAACTAGAAAAACTGCATTGAGGCATTCGTCAGTGCTCTGTAAGTAATTGGTCTCTTTCTCTAAGTGGCCATAGTTTTCATTTTATATCGCTTCCTCTCCACTCTCTCTGAATTGAGTTGTTGAATAGAGTTTATTTACATTGGGTTGCATGAAATTGTTCGTAAGATAGTTGGTGGTTTTCTACTGGAAAGGCGTGATTCAAAAGCCAATCCATTAGGGAATAAACAAGGCTATACAGCATGCACTAGGGATCAAATATAGTCCCAATACGATTTGAAAACTGTAAACATGCTTCCAATCTGAAAAATCGCCTTAAACCTCTACTTTGGTTCGTAATCTACTTGAACCACAATTAGCAAAAATGAGATTGAACATAACTATGTTTATCCAGCGCTAATGAGAAGCACTATCCCCTTTAGATACCTGAATCTTTGATTAACATGGACGATCAAGCCATCATACAGGCACACATCAGCGTACCACTTCGATTACGTGTCGTTAACATCGTGTCTCCAATATCCAATTAATGATGCATCTGTCTTTAAGCAGAATATATTGATTGCTCTACGTGGAATGCTCGAAATATAGTCAAATATTTGTGTTAATACTTTGAGTAAATAAATAGCGAAAACCAATTATCACTTATAGCCTACCCTCGATGCAAAAATCTGTTGAAATATGAGCCAAAAAACCGCAGAAGTAGAAAAAAATTTAGATCAACTTGATGCTTGGAGAAAGCAGATTTTAACGCAGGGGTTCTTTTTTTTTTTTTTTTTTTAGTTGGTTATGTTGAGGAAATGCCATGGTGACCTATAGAAAGCCCCAACAAAAGAAGAAAGAAGAAAGCGAGCAGCTAAGAGGATAGAGAGATGAGAGATAAGATCAAGTTAATTTATCTTAGATTTGAAAGATGGCAAGTTGTAGGACTCAGGAAAGCAAGAAGAAGGCAAGACGTTCCATAAGTTGCATGTTCTTGGGATGAATGATGATTTGTGAGATAGAGTTCGTGGATTAGGCAGTGAAACTTGGAAAGGGTGTGAATGAGTTGAGCTTCTGGTGGTTCTGGAATAATATTCCTGATCTCCTGAGAACAATGTCCGTTAAAGTATCTGTAATAGATGGAGAGATCTCCGGTGGAGGGGTGGGCAAACTAAGGCCTGCGGGCCACATGACGCGCGCCGAATGATATTTGTGGCCGGCCAAGAACTTGTGTTAGGCAAAAACAACTCTCCCGTTATTTTCATTTTCTAATCGCTTGATACCGTATAAACGCATTATAAACATGTACAGCGTTAACATACCGAGGATGGATATCTAGCATATTTTTCATTTTTATTGCGTGAAAATCTAGTTTTGAAAAAACCTTGGCAACTTTCTGTGCGGCCCTCTAAAAACTTATAATTTGTGATTGCGGCCCTTGTGCTGAAAGTTTGCCCACCCCTGTTTTAAAGGATTTTTTCATTCCAAACCGTTCTTAAGAAATTTCAATATTGCATAGAAAAGGTAGAAGCACAATGGCGTTATAGTGAAAATCTTTTCGCCAAAACTCGTCAGAACATGACAAGTCAGATATTGGTTGCAATGAAAACTTATTAAACTTATGATCAGATGCGGGTAGCAACATGTAACGGGGTTTTTCCAACAAAAGTTGCATTCTGTTCGAAGAAAAAAAAACAGACAAATTGCTTTGCCGTGATAGAGAAGATTTTCAGAAACTCTAAAGAGGGTAGAGCGCCATAGTAAGTCAAATTAGTAACCAGATACAAGCCAGGCCTACTTTTATCAGAAGTAGTAGAATCTGCCAGTCAAAAATGGAAAATCATGTCATGAGGAATTAAGGAATCTATTTTAAAAAGTGCTGATATTTGCAGCAAGTACAAGGTCTGTGCAATATTTCTAATGCATTAGCCTCAAGAAAAAGAGTTCTTCTTTGAAGTTTACAAAGCTCGTACACCTTTTTATCACGATAGCTCTCTGATCATGAAGGCGTTCAACGTGTCATCAAATGGTGTAGTTTTATAACTAGCCTTTCTATGCCACACTAGAACCGGTAAATGATTGATACAGCAAGCCAATATCACAGTTTCCAGAACTGGTGCTTATCATAAATGTGCTACTCAGAAAATATGGAATTCGGGGCAATATGCTGCTGGGAGATTGTGGTGATACTTACATGCAAGACATTTCATGTACTATGTGTCTTACTAAAGACCCATGACGAAGGGAAATGAAAAAAAGACGCAGCATTTTTGAAACCAACTCTCATATGCGATGTAGCACTTGAGATCCCTCGGAGACGATGAATTTGAAAGCTCACAAGTTAATTTGATAGACCATAAATTTATGAAAAATGCCGAGACGGAAGTCTCGAAGCAAATTTGAATTTGTTTGGTTTCCTTCTCATGTATAAAACTTATCTAATTTCAATTCAAGTTTGTAATAGATAATTTATATGAAGAATGGAATGTCACTAGTTGGGACAACTTGAATTCTGGTGATGGGTCAGAAATGGCTGGTGAGGAATCTCCAACCAATTTGGAGGGGAAACATGCCTTGATGCAAAGACAGACTTAAAAACATTAAGAAGCTATGCTTATTGTGCAATTTCTTGATCGTCTTTGAATCGATTTGAGGACACATCTTGATTCATACTTGCGATGTAAGAATGCACTGATGACACTCCGCACTCTAAGTGAAAGTTTAACTTTAACTGGAACGGAAACCATTGGATATGAAATATAAACAACGGATCAAGGACCTTAACTATGCAACCGATATGGGTTTATGTTAATGAAAGTTGAGGCAATAAATCTTTATAAGCACTGCATAGTACGATACAGCATATTTGTGTAGGATAGCAGGTATTATGAGGTAAAAGCAATAAATTTAATGCCTTATTTGAATGCAAATTCGAAAGTGAACTATTGGTAGCATGGCAGTCCGACTTTTTCCATGAACCTGTTTTGACTTAAGATTTCGTTATCTTCTAGCTAGTGCGTAAGAAATGGTGCTATGTTTGAAATATAATGAAGAAATTTGCTGTGAAGCACCTGCATATCTGACACTTATTCGAATGACTTTTTATTCCTATCTAGTTTGCTCTCTTTGATTTGCAAGGCTTTCAACAGGTGCATTGGAAACTTGAAAGTAGCTTCAAAATTAAGCATTTGAATTTCTTATCATAAACATCTGTTTCACGTTTAAGCTCGTGTTTCTGCTAAAAAGTAATTTTTAGCTGTTTAAATCTTAATGTAATTCTGAGCGAATATGCCTCTTCCTAGTTACATTCGAAACATTAATTAATGATGAAATGTTTCAAAAATATTTTGCACCAATTCAGCCAGCTTTTTATGAGATTTATCAATCAATTTTAATTTCTTAATTTTTATACATCTCGTAGCAAATCATAAAGTCTTTTGACAGGTGTATTCATAAACTGATTTCGCCAAACTTCGATAAACTTCCTCATGACACATAGTAAGTAAGCCGTACAAGGTCAATATATGCACAAATTCAGAAAGGGACATCGGTTGTTATATTCAAAAACTCGCCCATTTATCTTTCCATGCAAAAATTTTATTAGCTTATTCGCGTATTTTTATACTAGTTTATTTATTCACTTGGTCCATTTTTGATCCATCCATTCCAATCTTCATTCATTAATGCCTTCATTAATTTGCACACACATAATTATTCCTTGTTTCTTTTACTTTAAATTTCCAACAAGCGTAAATGTTTGCCATTTCACTACTCGTCTCCCAAGTTTCGCTCTCGTCTTTTTTAAGTCTGCCTTATCCACGCACGATTTACATATATAAGCAATCTCTCTGAATATATATCCCTTCAAAGTGATCCAATTATTTCACAACGATTCGCCTCTTAGCTAAAGGAGCCTAGCGACTGTGACATCCATTATTTACACAGTTAAAAGCGATTTTGGTTAAGATTTGATTCTCTTTGGAAAATCATAATTCATCTTGGAATCCTTGGGGTGGGAGGAAATTGACATCTGGTCAACTCAAAACACCCTTGGCAATTAATAACGGCCATTCTCTGTTATATCAGCTTACTAGTATTGGCTGGTAATTATCTTCAACCCACAAAAATTACCATCTGTGATTTCGTGTAGTAGAATTCAATGGTCGTACGTTGACATTGGCAGTACTTAGTTGGGTAAAGGTTTTGAAATCAAAAGCCAATGATTTAGTATTGAGTGTTATTTCGTGCAAATTCCTTAATCACTTCTAATGCAGCCATTTTGTTTGAAGTTCGCAAAAAGAAAATCTTCTTGCATTGAAATTGGCGACTCTAGCCCAACCATCACCCCAACCCAACCATCACCCCAGCTTCAACTCTGAATTAAGCTCAAGAGGATGCGCCCCGGGAAAGAAGCCCCAGATAAATCAGCTTGAAGAAGTCATAGGACTGTTTTTCACGTCGATCTTTTTTTATTTTGGCAGTCAGCAATTTTGTCCTTGGCAATGCCCAAAGTGTTCAAGATTACCCAATAGTCTACTGCAGTGACGGTTTCTGTCAGCTTACTGGTTTCACTCGGTCTGAAGTCATGCGTAAAAGCTGTTGCTGCAAATTTCTATTTGGCATAGAAACGGAGAAGGATGTCATAAGCAAGCTCACGCAAGCACTGCAGTCCCAAACAGAGATGAAAGAGGAAGTGCTTCTCTACAAAAAGAACGGTATGTCAAACTTCTTCTTGCAAAGGATGATACTCGTGGGAGTAAGAAAGCACTCTGTGCATCAATAATTATATTGCCAGAAGCAGTCCTCAGTCCCATAGTCCTATGATAAATCATTCTCACCAAGCAAATTAAATTCTGCTAAAATAGTTAAAGGGCATTTCGTAAGAAGTCAGTGACTTAACTGTATGTAGGATTTGGTCAGAGTTTCTTGCTCAAATTTGCCAGGGTTGGCTGTCATTTTGCTGACATTTTCATTAGCTAAAATATTACTAACATCATGGTTATTATTGTTCACACTCTCTTTATGTGATATAAATGAAATTTATGACAATGCTTATGAATTAGGTCAGGTTCTAAGTATGATATTCCGTACTACCGTGGAGTAGGTAAGGCAAAGAGAAGCAACCATGGCAAAGAGAAGCAGCCATGGCAAAGAGAAGCAACCATGGCAAAGAGAAGCAGCCATGGCAAAGAGAAGCAACCATGGCAAAGAGAAGCAACCATGGCAAAGAGAAGCAGCCATGGCAAAGAGAAGCAGCCATGGCAAAGAGAAGCAACCATGGCAAAGAGAAGCAGCCATGGCAAAGAGAAGCAACCATGGCAAAGAGAAGCAACCATGGCAAAGAGAAGCAACCATGGCAAAGAGAAGCAGCCATGGCAAAGAGAAGCAGCCATGGCAAAGAGAAGCAGCCATGGCAAAGAGAAGCAACCATGGCAAAGAGAAGCAGCCATGGCAAAGAGAAGCAACCATGGCAAAGAGAAGCAACCATGGCAAAGAGAAGCAACCATGGCAAAGAGAAGCAGCCATGGCAAAGAGAAGCAACCATGGCAAAGAGAAGCAGCCATGGCAAAGAGAAGCAACCATGGCAAAGAGAAGCAACCATGGCAAAGAGAAGCAACCATGGCAAAGAGAAGCAGCCATGGCAAAGAGAAGCAACCATGGCAAAGAGAAGCAGCCATGGCAAAGAGAAGCAGCCATGGCAAAGAGAAGCAGCCATGGCAAAGAGAAGCAGCCATGGCAAAGAGAAGCAGCCATGGCAAAGAGAAGCAACCATGGCAAAGAGAAGCAACCATGGCAAAGAGAAGCAGCCATGGCAAAGAGAAGCAACCATGGCAAAGAGAAGCAGCCATGGCAAAGAGAAGCAGCCATGGCAAAGAGAAGCAACCATGGCAAAGAGAAGCAGCCATGGCAAAGAGAAGCAACCATGGCAAAGAGAAGCAACCATGGCAAAGAGAAGCAACCATGGCAAAGAGAAGCAACCATGGCAAAGAGAAGCAACCATGGCAAAGAGAAGCAGCCATGGCAAAGAGAAGCAACCATGGCAAAGAGAAGCAACCATGGCAAAGAGAAGCAGCCATGGCAAAGAGAAGCAACCATGGCAAAGAGAAGCAGCCATGGCAACGAGAAGCAGCCATGGCAAAGAGAAGCAACTAAGTCTCAACAGAACATGACACTGATAGTCTCAACTTGTATCAAGCTACTAGGCTGACTTTCCTTATACATTTTCCTAGTCCTGGTTACTCACGTCAGGTCACGTCATGTCACGTCACGTGAGGATTAGAAAGCTGCGTTATCACTACACTAAGTAAATTGCACTGCTGAGACGAAATATGTTTTAGATGGTAAACAGTAATAACACACTTTTTAGACAATTGGGAGGGTAGAGATGGCTGTAGCTGTACTTTTGCAAATAGCTATAAACATTTTGATGAATAGCAAAAAGGTCAAATCTGTCTAATCCGGTGTACTCCAGAAATTTTCCTAATACACACAAGCAGTTGGTTGAAACAATATTTCTTCTGCAAGCTTCTTTTCCTCTCTCTGCAGTGTCCACATGGAATCAGTCCTCACAATGAGTGCTCTTCCTCTTCTTCTAGTCCCCTGTCATCCGTGTCCACTTCCTTAAAGCTTAATTGTTCTATGGCGCTTCCAATCTTTCAATCGCAAGTGTTTATGGCTGCATCGCTCTCCTGTTGCCAACATCTATCATTTCAAACTTACGTAGCACACAAGATACGACGTAGCTTTCCTGGTCTCGCCCCATAGAAATGTGATAGCTCTTTTATATGAGCTGTATCGTCCTTAAGCATTCTTAGTGTGAAGAAAATTCTTTGTTATTTTGGAACTGTTGCAAAAGGCGACTTTACCTGAGAATTTATTGCAAGCCCAAAAGTAATAGCCACGGCTAACTTTGGCCATAGCTAACGTGCATTAAGCAAGTGCAGCCCTAATTCGATCGAACGACCCCTTATAAAACGTGGTATCGCAGTATTTTTTTCCTATGATTAAATTGGAATCTGGATGTTATAAAAGCTGGGAAATTTAAAAACGGAATTATTATGCTATCTATTCCTAACAATTAAGTTTCCAGTAGAAAGAATAATACAAAATATGTGGCAAATAGGATTGCATTGCTAACTTATGGTTGTCGAAGGGTCCTGAATGACATTGAAGCTTATTTGTTAAGAGTAGAGACAATCTACCTTTCTTCAATTGGCTTTGAGGTCTATTAGACTTGTTATTGTTTTACATTATTTCCCTTAAATTACCACGATTTCATAGCTGTGATTTTCTTTGTAAAACTTGTACCATGAGAAGCTGTTTAGCCACCTTTTCCAAATTTCACTGCCTATTCCACGAACTCTATCTAACAAATCATCATTCATTCCAAGCAATTTAAGGAGCGTCTTACCTTCTACTTCCATTCCTGAATCCTACAACTTCTCTTCTGTCAAACCAAAAATCAATAAAATTGATCTCATCTCCTTCTCTCTAGCCCCTCGTTTTCCTCCTTTTTTGAGACTTTATATAGGCAACCGTAGCCTTCCCCCAACATGAGTTGCATACTCGATTTCGAGCGTAGCAGACACCAGAGACAGGGCTCTGAGGTTTTTCTAGGGAAGTGGAACTAATGAGATGGTTTCCCGTTGCCTTCCTCACAATTGGAGTTTTGATTGTGACACGTGGAGGATTCGAACTAAGAACCCCTTTGTTACGGGTTTGCACGCTCGAAAACTACACCACGACACCAGTTGCCCGAAAAGCTCACTATAAACTTGACTACTATGATTAAAGCGTTAATATTTTTTGACATTGCCTCTCTCAGAACAACATGGGGTGCAGCTAAAAATTGTTAAAGATGGCAGCAATTGGTTCGCCAATGGCTGGGGCAGCTATTACAACATCAACGACGATTATTTTTTTGATACGATTGTCTCTAGTATGATAATTGTGATAGACATCGTAGCTATAATAAGCGATGCATTGCACCTTAAGCATCCGATTATTCTTTTGATAGTGTTTGTAATCGGTCTTGATTTCTGCAATGACTTACACCATTTTGGCTACTAGAATGATCTTTATGCATGATTGATGATGCATTGAGATTGATAAATCTTATTAATCTCCATACATATTTTCCTCCTGACGTGTCTGATGGTAATCCCCGAGACCTTATCATTTCTATTAGCCTCTTCTAGTCAGCCAATTCTGCCAACTCTAATCGGGATGACATTTCTATGCTTATTTTTATCTGTTTAACAATGTACGAAGTGAGATAGTGTGCTGCATTTTATTTGCCTCCACACGGTGAAATTTAATAGCAAAACTAGGTCATCTATCTAACACGGAAATATTTACTTCAGCTAATGAAAAACAGACCGCTTCCGTGGTCCAATGGTAGAATACTCGCTTTGTACGCAGTAGGTCGGGGTTCGATAACCGGTTGAACCATACCAAAGAGCTATTTCCCCTGCATAGCATTCAGCACTTTGGGAAAGAGCATTCGATATATTACAATTTGAATATGCGAGGTATTATGACAAGAATGACCAGAGTAAGTCAGAAGTTGCGTATGCCCTTTCCTGAATCTTGCACTTGACGAAGCGAGTCATGATTCGTGATCCATTCAGCATTTTTGTAAACATGTTCTATTTCATATGATACAAAATGGCAGAAGTATTACTCAACGACACTGCCTTGTAATGGCATTAGTTGATAGACAGGGGAAGCTGAAAAGCTCTCAAATTGGAAGAGTAGCATAAGAAAGGTCTTGCTCGAAGATCTTAAGGTCGATGGTTCATACTCCATAGGTAGCTTAACTTCTAGCACGAGAGAAGAGAGATGTTAGCTGTTAGTATTTCCAAACTTTGCAATCTAGATGTCTGCTCAAATCTTGAGGAATACCAGGAAGCTTTTCAATGACAGCAGCTTCTCAGTGTCACAAGTGTCACGAAGCCTACCTGTGCCTGCTAGATAGCGAGCATTTGATTCGAGAGTACCAGAAGTAGAAGCGAAATCTTGCTGCGCTATGCTCGTCAAAGCACTAATTCCACATGTTTTAAAGCTAGAAACTTAAGATCTTCATAAAGAAATACCGAATATCGAATGTTATAATGCATATATAATACAGAATACCTTGCCATAGGGAGTCACTCATATCCAAAATCTTCTTACGGTAAATTTAGCGATGATTCTGACGACATGTCTGAAAGGTAGATAAGTTGTAGATAACCAACATTTGGTTTACTAATATATAGCCGATTGGTTGTCAACATATGTCGGAATGCATCTACGACATTTTTGTATTATGGGAGCGATCAAAAACTTGAGAATGAAAACGTTTTTGAATGTCAAATTCTCGCTTCTGTAAAGATATTGGGTTTTAATTGCCACAATAATTTTTTTCTTATTTTCCGTTATCAATGGTGTATCTCAATTTGTAAAGAATCATTGCTTTGGGCATTTTTCACGACAATCTATGTTGCTCTATGCCTATTCTATGCTTGAGTGACAAAACAAAGGATCTTAAGCAATTTTCAATTGTTGGTATTTTTCAAGACAACTTTCTTTAAATACAGTTGGTGAATGCCCGCAGCATGCATTCTCATACTACAGGACTATGCAGAAGGTGGCACATATTTTATGTGATCTGACCTGACCTTCCTGCACATTTCAGTTTTCCTGAACGGCGCTGCTTCTAGACTGAGCTGGCAAGGACCAGTATCGATCTCGTGACCTTGGAATTTCTAGTAGAACGTTCTATCTGATTAAAAGCCACATTTTACACAGTGCCCTCAACCTCCTAATCGAAGAAAGGCAGACCTTCGCTGAGGACCGAGAAGTCTGGTGGAAAAGGGTCCATGAAGGGCTGATATCTGGGGAAGCCCAAATCCATGACAGGGCGGCGGAGAAACCTCAGAAAAGGCACCAAAATGCAGCGGACTGAACCCTCGAAAACCCATTAGCTACTGCTGCACAAGCACCAGTCTACACCTGGGGCTCATGTGGGTGAGTGTGCCGATGCTGCATTGGGCTCTACATTCATGAGCGGAGCCGCTGAAACTGACCCATTATGTGGCGCGAATCCGTGGTCAGACACAAAGGACGTAGGCCTACTACTACTTTCAATTTTGCCACGTTGATGCCCATTTGTAAGCTATTATTTTGCACTTTTCAGGTGTCCCGTTTTGGTGCTTGCTGGATGTGATGCCGATAAAGAATGAGAAGGCAGAAGTTGTCTTGTTTTTAGTGTCGCATAAGGACATAACAAAATCAAAGACACTGAAGGGGGATGATTCACACAAAGGTGAGAATTGTCCATTCGAAACAGCATTTGTGTGTTACACAGTCTGCCATGATATGTAAAAAATAATGTCTCTTTCATCATGACTAGCATGCATAGCATGGCAAGAGCCTTGTGAAGGCATTAGCTTCCTTGGTCGGTGCTGGTAATTACAGGGTTCCCAGCAGGAAGGCCTCCTTTCATGAACACCAGTCTGCAATAAGATATTTTTCATTCAATACAGCCAACATTGTGTCTCCGGTCGTTTTAGAGAGAATTCTATAGGCTTAATGTTTGTTCTGAATTGAATGTTTGTGCTGCAAAACAAGATTCTTAAAAGGAATTCCGTCAACTTCCAAGTAAAGATTGAGCCACTTGTCTTCATTTAGATAAGTCTCTGTGCCATGTCATCACCATTTTGGGGATTTCTCTATTGCTCAATAGAGGCCTTTGCTGCTTCTTCTGTTTGCTGATAAATTTCTCCGTTAGAATTACACCACATGAAGCTTCTCCAACTTCTTTCTCATCTTCGTTTAGTTGCAGATCTTTCCATTTTTTACAGATACTTTCACAGGTGTTGCTCTCAGGAGATCAGGGAGATTATTCCTGTTCCTCTGAGGCGTGTCAGAACCACCAGAAGCTCAACTCATTCACACCCTTTCCAAGTTTCACTGCCTATTTCACGAATTCAATCTCACAAATCACCATTCATCCCAAGAACATGCAATTTATGGAACGTCTTGCCTTCTTCTCGCTTTCCTGAATCTTACAACCAAATCTACGTTCAATAAACTTGATCTTATCTCCCTCGCCTCCTCTTCTTAGCCTTCGCTTTCTTCTTTCTTCCATTGTTCCTTGTTGGGGCTTTGTATAGGCCACCATGGCATTTCCCTTGCTTAACTAATAGAAAAGACACTTATTCTTTCCGAGATGTCTTCTTCACCGTTAACAGTGATGACGCATCTGTTTGTGTTGCCTAATTCTACGACTGCCTCTTTATTTGGAGACGCCATTTTTTGTCATTTTCAGTATAATTGGCTGTTTGATGTTTGTTCCAATATCCATTTGACTATTGGTAAACGTGCCTTTTCAGGGCGTTGTCGGGCTAAATTGACTTAATCATAATTTACGTCTTATCCATAAGCCTCTGAACAAGCGATTTCGTGGCTTGATCCTTTTAAGTGCACCTTGGTAATGATAATTCGTGCTGTTAGATTACACATATCTGATTACTGTTTGGCTTAGGAAAAGATAAGGCTTCTTCATAATTTGGCCTATCAATTTGCATTTATGCAGTTCGGTTCACTTCCATTCTGTTCTGTTCGCCCTTGCTCTCTTCTTTTACGTCCTGTTCAGCTCTTTCCTGTTCTCATTTTCTGTTCTGTACTTTAGTGGGTTGTCTTCAGCGCAGTTCTATTCTCATCTGTTCTGCTCTGTTCGTTTCTACTCAGATCATATCGTTTCCTTTCACCCTATTCTGTTCACCCTATTCTGTTCACCATATTCTGTTCACCCTATTCTGTTCACCCTCTTCTTTACACCCTATTCTATTCACCCTATTATTTCCACCCTATTCTATTCACCCTATTCTGCTCAACCTATTCTATTCACCCTATTCTGCTCAACCTATTCTTTTTACCCTATTCTGCTCACCCTATTCTATTCACCCTATTCTGTTCACCCTATTCTGCTCACCCTATTCTGTTCACCCTATTCTGTTCACCCTATTCTGTTCACCCTATTCTGATCACCCTATTCTGTTCACCCTCTTCTTTGCACCCTATTCTATTCACCCTATTATTTGCACCCTATTCTATTCACCCTATTATTTGCACCCTATTCTATTCACCCTGTTCTGCTCAACCTATTATTTTTACCCTATTCTGCTCACCCTATTCTATTCACTCTATTCTAGTCACCCTATTCTGTTCACCCTATTCTTTTCACCCTATTCTGCTCACCCTTTTCTGTTCACTCTATTCTGTTCACCCTATTCTGCTCACCCTATTCTGTTCACTCTATTTTTTTCACCCTATTCTGTTCTAGCCTGTTTGTTTCCACCCAGTTCCTCTCTCCTTTTTTCAGTGTTTCACATTCTTTTGATTTCTCTGTTAGCTTCAAAATAAGTCTAACATACACAAATTTCATCAACTGAGCAAGAGGAGGCAAATTAAACAACATAGCATGATAGGTGCCATCATATGATTGATTGCATGCAAATATATTGAACTTGCAGTACTTATTGATTCTTTGGTATTGAATTTAAGATGCTGAATTGAACTTTGAATGCCAATTCGGAACTACAATGACTCTCAAGGTCTTTTTTGTACAAACTGACGTGCTTTAAGCTCTTGAATTCTTGGCAAATATCCAAGATTGTAAAATAAGGCTGAAGAATTTTTGAGTAATTCGGAAGAAGTTGGACAAAGTGTACTTTGATGGCAGCAAGCTTTGCATTTTCATTTGCGAATTTTACATGGTTCAAGTTAAAAATAGCATGCTCAATAAATGCTGCATTATGGCTCTATTTTTTTTTCATCGAGTTTTTCCTTCAAATGTGCTTTGAGGGAAAGTGGTTGCAGAATCCGTTACGAGCCGACGAAAAATGGGCTGAAATCACATTCGGTGGTCGATACCCAGGGACTCCAACGTGGAGGTTTCTGCATTGTCCCCATGGCTCAATATGACATAATCATGTGCATTGATTGTAGTCTTCCTTGGTGACCTACCAAAAAGTGAATGCGGTGCATTTTGCAATTTTTCATAATTTAACAGCCTTCTTGATATGTTTTGTCCTTTCAAAAATAAATACGCTAACATTCTAGGAAGCAATAAGCTTTTTGCTAAAGCAATTAAGTTTTTTATGAAACTTTGAAGCTTAGGCCCTTCAGTAGATCTCTGCAATCTGATGTATATTTCTTGCTGAGTGAACAAGTTCACCGCGGTTTTTGTTTTGAATTTTCAGTCCTATTGTAAGATAATCCTTTCGTCATTTTCTTCTTTGATCTTGCTGAAAATTCTCATTTAGCTTCAACAATCATACAGTGTAATTTTTGGTACGTTTCTAGAATGGCTGAGCCGTGACGTCCTCGATCGCATGCTATATACAAAGCTTTTTCAGAGATTTTTGTCGTAATGTTCCAATAATTTCGCATCATCAGATTTGATGGGAGTCAAATGTTAAGGATTATTTCTATCTTTCCATTGAATTAGAATATGCTGACACCTCCAGTTTATTCGTCTCGCTAAAGATTAGTGTCATTTACGAAAAGGTGGTGGAGTAATTTTTTTTGCAAAGTTCCAGGGTTAGCAAAAAATTGCTTATGCTTGCAAGTTTTTCGAAAAATCCTGTCACAAATAATCTTGTAACAGTTTATGTAAAACAATTGAGTTGACTTTTTGTTTCTGCATTTTACCACCTCTAAAATCTATTGATTCTTTTTTCTATAGATCATGGCTTGATATTTATGTCTTAATTCATATCATTTCTTATCACCATTCATTCATATCTACATTCATTGTTGCTAAGCTGCTCTATTTTTTGGTTGAAAGAAAACTTCCGATGTATTGGGTCTTTCATAGGCATATTTGAATGAAATTTGAATGAAATTTAAATGTGCTTTTGCCACATTTTGATTGAAAAACTAACCACCCTGTCGGCCTTGATCTTTGGAATAATTTTCGAGTCACATTTTTCACAAAATATGAAATAGATTCTCCATAGGAAGTTTGACTAATAGAAAAATGTTTTAAACTTATTTGAGCTGCGTAACAATGCATATTTACAATGCTTCTGATCGAAATCATTGCCTGGTACTGCTATGATGAAAAGGTTTCCGAAGTGCTTTTTAAATATTTCTCGTAACTTTTATCTACTTAATTCTTCCTATGGAGGTAGGCTTTAAAAACTGAGATATATCAATAACTCATTCGAAAGTGCTCAAGTGTGTATCAAATTTTGAATCGGGAAACTCAATATCATCACAGCATTTTTTTTCATCTGTGTCTTTGCAGTTTCTTATCTAAGAAAGTTTTAACATTGAGCATTTTTCCATGAAACAGTTAATGTCTTCAAATCAAATGCAATTGCTTCCCATAGCAGAACCTCTCTGTAGCAAGAAATGTAGCAGAGATAATTCAATTATCAGATTCTGCAGATTAATAACATTGATGGCACTAAAAGGAATCGAGCCGTGCCCCTGGTTTGCGTACGCTCACAATGGCATCCATTAAGCAGTTATTCTTAACAGAGCAAAAGGATTGATTCCATGGCACTGACTAGTACTCTTCATATACCTATACAGTACATAACTGTCCTATGCACTAACGAGCAATTATTTATGAATGTAGAAGGGCTAAAGAATGCCAAAGTCTTGCTCCAAGGCTTAATACTCTGCTTATCTGATACTGCTTACTTAACATGTCATCATATAAGGTCTTGCTTTTATTCTCTCACAAATAGGCGTTTCTGCGCCATGTCCATGATGGCTTAATGAGACGTTATGTAAGACAATAGTCATTTTTCAATGATGCTGGATGCATCTTCTTCTACCAGCAATCTGCTCTAAAATCATTTCTGCATCCAGTGCTTCAATAATGTCAATTGTTGACCATTTCCCAGCTTTTGCAATGATTAAGTTGATTCGTGTCTCACTTAAAGCCATGTTACCATTTACGATATTTGGCAATTTAATAAAACCTGCACATTTATGCAAAAGTAGTCAAATCGAGCAAGTAAGTTTTAGCCAAAATTGGCCAACAGAAGCAATCAGACTTGGCCGAAAGTGATCAGAAGGACCACTTAATTTCTAGCTAACAGTCGTAAACAGGAAATGGCCTTTTCTCTTCTTATCTTTTTTAAGAAATAATTCTTCTATTATTTTTCCTTTGCCTAAGCTTTTGTTTTAACGGAAAACTAGACATCACGCTGGTAAAGTCAATCAAACTTAAACTCCTTCTATTGTGGTGGATTGCCTCATTTTTGATTGATAGCATTTCATTCTAATTTGCAGTTGGTTTGTTCTCAGATTAGCGTCAAAAACGTGAGAATGAGTAGCTAATATTATTATTCCGATCAGACTTATGTTTTGTCTTGGAGATGCCCATAGCGGGAAATCATGCGAAAGGCGATACTTAAGATCAAAGCTTGTCTTCTCAAACTCTTAAACTATTGATATATTCATGCGATCCCATTGTAGATTCTGTTGGAAATGGCTCAGTTCCCGATGCACCTGTGCCAAGATTTCGCAAATTCAGTCGGGATGTTTTGTTACACATACAGCGTCAATACAGCGGGAAGACAGTATCTACCGGCAAACGAGGAAGTAAATTCCCTTCCTCAGCAACAGCGACAGTGAGTTTACATTTCGAAATTTGTTTGCAATAAGGAATTCACAGTCAAAAAGCCTAATCCACTGAAAAATTTACCTATGCAACACACGCTCTACTGAATTCGTCTTTCAGGTAGTCCATCTCAGATACCATTTTCTTTGCATGATGCGTGTGCTTTAATGCATTGACTCGGGATTGCGAGGGCAATGCGCAAGGAAAGCGGGCACGAATCTTGTGCAGTTCACAACAAGAAAACTGTCGATGAGGGAGATAGCGTGAAATCACCTCTTCAGAATCAATTTCTCAGGGAAACTTGAAGCCCTGTCTCATCTTTTCTGCCATGCTGTGCAGATCTGTGCATCTCATTGTTTGAAGGACTTTGTGCTTTCTACTCAAAGAGCTTGCAGCTCAAAGAGCTTGCACTGCATTGATAAACATGGAACAGTGCTCTATAGTCGGTTATATGTTCTCGTGTGGTGGGCAAGACTTCTAAAATAGCAGTTCTGCAGAGTTACTTCCCTATTTACCTTTGAAGTATTCATCCCTATGAACTTATGAACGGAGACTATTTAGATCTAATCGATTTTCAATCACATTTTCACTTAATGATTTGCAACCCTACCTCAATGTCAGGGGTTCACCACCGTTTCTCCCCCACACGGGTCACGAAAAAACTGCTTAATGCGTTTCCCTAGTTCACATATCATGATTCACATACCATTGAATCAGTTAAGTGAAGCCGATAGGTGTCAGTACTTGGCTGGATGCTCTTCCTACCGTAAACTCTCTCCTTTTATTCGGGTCTGGCTCCGACACAACCGGCCTGTGATTTTCAGAAATCTGGTCAAAGTGGCTGGACGTGTGTTGGGTCTTTCGCAGAGGACTGTTGAAACAACGCCTTCATTTTAGATAGTATAACAGCAAACTTCGCAAACTCGTTTTAAACGAGTTCTGATTTCAGTAACTTCTGCCCGGTATCCGGTCATGTAAACTTGATGTTGAAGAAGTCCTTGAGTTGAATAACTGCAAGACTGTTAAGTAATTCCACCATGCATAAGTAAGGCAGTAGCGAAAACTGATGCGCCCAAAAGTTTAAACGAATGAATTAGACTTCTCTACATCAATGCTCCTAAGTCCTCTTCTGTTTCCATCGCTATCTATATACTTACTTGCCTTTCTAACATTACCACAGACTGCCTTTACCATCTCTTAAGCTTCTTTAATTATATGTTGAGAAAAGAAAGAAACGTTGGTACAGCATTTTTGAAAGATAATTCTTAGTCTGCTAATAGTCCCTTTGTCAATTGCCATCCAATGCATTAAGAAAAAGATAGCTTCCTAGAGGAGAAAGTTTCTAAGCTGAAGGCGTATTGATTTGGGAAATCTTAATCTGCAGCTTTTTATATAAAGAATGAAACTGAATACCCTGCTCTTTTCATGACGTTGATGGACCTCTTCTGTCGTATTAAAATGACCTGCTAAAGGCCTTGCAAGCTGTTTAGCAATGGAGTTATGTATCCCCAGGTCATCAAGTTCCATAATTTCGAAGCAATAGGGGGGAAACGTAGCTCAAGAAATAAGCATTTGCTAGATGGATTATCTTTTGCTTCGAATCGGATCATTCTTTATTTACCATCGATGTATCATAATTTGAGATTTGTGCTTCAAATGCTAACAGCTCTTTCCTGGATGACCAGCAGTGCAATTTTTGTATTTTTTTCTTCTCCAAATATGCAGCTGGTCGAGGGAAGATCATGCATTTCAACAGGCAACGTAAACTAAGGCATCAACGGTGCCTTTGATACGCAATCAAAGATCTTATGATGCATCAATATTTGCTTTTAGTTACCACTAACCATCTATAAGCAAGAAGGTAAGAGGCTCCAGGCTTATTAATGCCATTTAGCAACAACTAGTTTTAGATTCCTGTTGACACTTCCCTCTTAAATCATTCTTCAATATTGCCGCTTTCTCCCCATCATTCCCTTTCTATTTGTATATTTCAAAGTTAATTGATGCTATGAAATGCAGCTTGCTTTCAAAATTCTTTAAGCATATCCCTAAGCCCATAAAACTACTTCCTTTTGGAAGCGCTGTTCCGACCCAATTAGAAGATATCTTTGTTTTGAGTGATATTAAAAGCAAGGGATTTTCCTAACTTATTTTGCATTACTGGAAATCATCAGGGATTTAAATATGCAGCCATGCTGCAGGCTCCAGACTTAAGGCCTTTCGTCTGATCCTACGAATCAGGTGCTTTCTGATTGCGCAAACAGTCCTGAATTGCTACGGCTTTCTCCTGTATACAACCTCGACTTAAGATGAGTTTGTGCAATGGCATGAAATATAAGAATAATCAGCATTTCCAAATTATATCATAATCTTCTCTGCACCCCCACTCTTCTTCGCCCATTTTGGTTCATCGCCATGCAGAGCTTCCAGCTAAAAAACTACAGGCGTATATAGAATGTGCATCTAACTCTAGATTGGGAAATCAAAATATCTTTACCTTCAATAAGACTGAGTATAATTGATCAATGCTAACTTAGATTGTGGTAGGCTTTCCTGAAAAGAGTGATCGCATTTTAGGATTTGGCTCTAGCGACCTATCTATTCTATGGACTTTTTCGTTACGGCTTAAGTGAAGCATTCCCTCTATTGTATCCATGTTGATGCCATCATAGCATCACATTCCTCGATTTCGACAACAACTTATTTCGTCGCTGTGTTATCTGTTCTCTCCCATTAAAGATGACAAAGATCATATCAATTAGAGAATAGACTAGCCGAGAGCTCATGTTCCCGGTACATTGCTCCAAGTGTTCGTGAGGATCGATTACTGCAGTATAAAGTTTTGTATTTGACCAGTAATCATATCTTGCACATGTAGTGAAACAGACCTGTCGAAAGACCTTTGAAGGACGATTTTCAATCTTTACTTATGATGAGTGAAGGATGGTTGGACACTAGGTAGAATCGTTTTGCTAACATGATGATAATTGTTCTCTTGACAATTCAAAAAGTTTTGAACGTCCCTTCATGTTCTAGATGAGCTCGTACTGTCTTCTGCATCTGAAGTTGCTTTTTCTTCTGTTTTTAAATTTCCTTTCTCCTCTTCAACCCAATCAGCGCTAAAAAAAGCATAAGATACTGTTCAGCGGGCAATCTGAAGAATGGTACCATAATAAAACCAGCTTGATATTTTGATGCAAGGAAAATATCGGATAATGCTGCGTAACTTTGTACTTTGCATTTTCAGACTGAAATTTCTTATACGCAGATGACTATTTCAGTTGGACAGATGCGTGTTTGCAGGATAAAAAATGACGGAGATTTGTTCTCAAGCGAGTTTCGTACTTTCCCCCATTTGACGTGATGCAAAGTAAATGAAAAAGTCAACAAAGTTTTCCTTAACAGTAGAGTGCAGAATTTCCATATAAGAGAAGGTCACCGTAAAATTTTTACTGGTTTCGTGAAAGTTAGGTTTTCGGTTTTCGGCATGATTTGATATATCATCGTTGCTTTGGCATTTATTTGCGTTAGTCAAATGCTATTCAAAGAGAGTTGACTGTAATTATAGCTAGCAAGAGTTTTTGGCGTTGCGCAGGGAAATTTAGAGAATTCATTCGTAAAGTAATAGCTTCTCGGTGTCCTAGAGTCTTCACTTCAATGTCAGATAGAAAAGAGGAGACAGCTAGTTCATCATATTCATATTTCGATTGAATTCACGCTTATGGTATTTCAATTCATATCATGTTTGAACAATGTTTTGCTATTCAGGCGCCCATCATATTCATTTCTAGGTAGCTAGTTACAGAGGCGGCGTTCTATAAAGGAGAGACACCCCGCTATTTTCCCGTGCTAGACATTTTAAACATTCATGGGCATGACAGGGTGACGGATTTGATACGATTTATGATTGTTTTGAACGTGCCATCCTCATCCTAGCAAACGTTACTTTCTCAGCTTATGGTGTAATTGACATTTATAGCCGGTGCAATTTCGAAATCGCATCAATTACGACATATAATCCAACAATTTTCCAGATCTTTCTGGAATCCACAGTTAATGCTTCTACCATTTCATCCATCTATCTATTAATAGCCCGTAATCTTGTTACGAAGTAGCGAGCACTTTGGCACAGTATTGGGCGAAAAAAGGTCATTTGTCAAATAACCATATTTGATAACAAATGGTATCTCACGACCATAGCCGTAAAATTTGTTTCGTCAGTTACAGTTGGTTGTTACTCAATGTTGGCAAAACATTATTGTTGATAGCTCGTGTTAATGTGATAAAGGTTCTAGATACAGCTGTCGTATTTCCAATACTGAATCAATGCCTTCTTCTATTCATCGACAGATGTTTGTATCTTAGACAAAGTTACACTCGCAGGTACATCTCTAGTTTCGAGGCATCAAATACCCCTTTTCCTTCTCTTTTTTTGCATCTCGAGGGATTTGCATTTACGAGAATTGATAGCTTGGATGATTATTACTCCTCGTATTAGATTCTTGTAAAGAGATTAGCCAAATTATGAGCATCACAAGCCATATTTATGACGATAAAAGACACCAAAATTCAAACAGGAAATTTTTTTTGTGGGCTACCTAGCAGAAAATTGAAAATATGAAGCTACCCAAACTGTTGTGGGATGCTTTTTTAACTGAATCTAAATTTCGGCACTGCCAAGAATTGCATTGAAACTGGCATAAGTTTTAGCCAGTGCTGTATAAAAGAGTAAATCAAAATGCTAATAAGAAAATTAATTTTTATTGACTTGTACAAGCCATATCGATTAATCTAATGAGACGAGAGCTCCGCATTCAATGCTCTTTGAAATATACATCTTTGTATGATACCACCTTATTTTGATGGCTATGTTGATACCTACACGATGAATAAAAAATTGTGGTTTCATGAATAAGAGGGACCAGGCAACTGTTAGATATTCTTCCTCTTGGCACTTTTGAAATTTTGATTGCAATACAGAAGCTACATTTGCGTTGACTTTTATGTATCTGATTGAGCCTATACTTGTTGCAATGAGATTCAGACCTGTTCTGCACAGCTTCTAGGTTATGCTCTCGTGAATTTGTATCAATTTAATCTCACTAAAACCCGACACGAAGTAAAATTATGTCTATGATAAGACTATCTGTGAATAATTTATATCAAGTAAAAATTGCAGCCATTGAAAAGTGACTAAACTTAATTATGGCTGCGTGAAAATATCTGATATCTTTCAATGTTATGTTGAGGAGCGTAAGAAACGGATGGGCGCAACAGTTTGCTGGATCAAATATTGTTTTAGTTAGGCTGATGATCGGAGGCTTTTAAGTAAGCAAATTATCATTAAGAAGCCTGCTGCATCGTTTGGCTTGATTGATTTAAGTCATGAAAAGCAACATCGATAAATCGTTTGGAGTAAATCCTGATAGATTAATGACCTTGTGCGTATCAACTGGGTTAAGGAATTGATCAGATTCGTTAGGAGAGAGTGGTAGTAATGTGAGGCTGCTGTTAGCAAACAATGTAGCTGGGCAGTAGTCGGAGCATGTTCCCACTGTAGTGAAGGGTCAATGGGTTTCGTGCCGGGCTTGATAGCGTCTCCGTATACCATCCACCTGTCCATCCAGGAGCAAATGAACACCTGGCTTCAAGGGGGAGTTTATGTGCAACGAGGAAGTGAACCGGTCCTCACAGATTTTTAGCTCGGGATAGTAACGTTTATTCAAAGTACTCCCAAAATTCGTATCGAGAATGGGTCTCGAAGTTACTTAAGTGATGCTTTGATTTGTTATCGAAACTATTGAATTGATTTGACATGTAATTTTCGCCTTTAGTCGTAAGTGCTCCTATTAGTGGCTCGACAGAAAGGTTGAAACTTGCCCATAGAAAATTGAATGACCAACACTTTGAACTGAAAATACACTTGATCTGCACGTTTAAATCACCTGAAGACAAATAGCTTATAGCATCAGTGCCTTGTCTTACTCTTTTCTTAGCTTGACAAGGTAATTCTGATAATTGTTAGATTTCTGTTTTCTATTTACGGTTTTAAAATAAAATGCATCTAAGATGCTTGAGAAACTTTTACTCGATCATGCCTTACCACAGCGGTCAACAGTTAGGGTCTCACATGACTTGAGAACCCAAATTGGTTTGTACTCCCAGTTGCGTACTTCCACTCACTATACTTTCCTGCTGATTTGCTTTGCCAAAGTTTACCAGGAGATTTCCGTGATCCAAAAAAGATTAGATCTTGATTTGTTTGATGCTAGCCAATTATTACTATCAAATGGGAGGGGAAATTTCAACAGTAATAGTTATCGTATAATTCCGTTACCTTATCAAGTATCATCAAGTTACCTGTTTAAACAGAATGTTACCTTTTACAGATTTATCATTTAGAATGTCCAATATAATTCCCCATATGCCTATTATAAAGCTGACAGATTAACATCACAGTAAATCTAACTAGTCTAGGCATTACAATAGAGATCAGCTGGTAGCCTATCGAAAGTATGTACTTTTGCAAAATGTATCCAACACACTGATCAACAAACCAAACTTTCCAACATGTTTTCGCAATCCAGCCTTGCTTTAATCTGTGGTAGCCGTGGATTCTCACACTTGGTAGCCAGATATGGCACCTAAATAGATGCATTGTTTGATGATAAGATACAACGCAGGATGGCTGGCCTAGTTTGACGCAAATTCCCGCCATATCTGATGAAGTGTAGAAATAATCTGAACAAAATGGCCATTGTTTACGTCATCGATGAAATTCTCAGTGATCCAAATTTTTTGCAATGATTACAAAGATAGGAAGGTGGCGGCATGAAAAAGTCTGTTGTATAAGAAATTAACGTAATGACGGGTATTTGGGGCAAGGATGAGACCACATGAAGAAGTACTGAATAAAGTAGCCAGGAAAATCCAAGGAAGATGAATTTAATGGAATGGGTCATTGCCAACAAACCACTTAACGCCCTCCGTCGATATTTTTCTTTCAGATTGTCATAGCTTATCAAAAGATATTTGATGCATCTACTATAAATGATGTGAATGGTTTATTCCTGTTAGTGTTGAGCAATATCCTCACCATCCCGACCTCTGGTGTCCTTGGCAAAGTAATTGACATTGAGAGTGCTGAGGCTACCCGTCTATAGATGCATCTATGCATCGATCATTCGAACTACATTAACACCTTCATCGCTCTCACCGTTCACTTGAATTCGTCTTGGAGATTGAGAGAACCACGAGTTTATCTTGACCTTTCCCGCATGCTTCTTTACCTCATGAGAATATCTCAAACATTTGAGATGAAAACAAGAAGCCAGCCCTAGAAAACTAACAGCAGTGGTTAATCTCACAGAGCTCTCTCCTGAATAATCTATGCAGCATGGCAGTATCAATTCCCGAACGACTGAATTCCTATCAGCAAAATGATGGCCTAGAATATGATTCTCTTTACCTTCGATCAATTTCTTTTCAAATCGACTTTTCTTCTCAAAATGCCTGCCAGCAATCGTTATTATTCCTTGTGACATCTTCCCCTTTATGACAAAATTTTGGTTTGGAGTTTTCATGAAATAAACCTGTTGTCGATTCAGGAGTTCCTCTATCAAATGGTACTGGATGACTTTCTAATCCATAGAGCACTTTGAGATAACTGTACAGAGAATAAAGTGTTTTTGCAAATACAGGAATTTTGTATTCACCAAAAGGCACAAGACAGCCGGAAATCCAGCTGTACTCTCAACTCAACTGTACAGGGGTACAAGCAAGTGGGACTATACTATACTGCATTTTGATCAGGTGCATGAGGAATATAAATCATTGCAATTACTCTTACCCCTTGAAGGCAGAGTGAAGAGTAAGAGTCAAATTGAAAGATTGCAAATAAGAGAGCTGGTCGACGTGCGGGTCCAATCAACGTATTCGGGATAGCAAAAGAGAAAGAAGGCTGTGTAGACGGCTTATTATAGCTACGAGGATTAATAATGAGATATGAAGCAATTAAGAGGACCAGATCGCCTTTATAATTGACTAAAGGGATATAGATGTCAAAAAACGTTTATTCTTTTCCCATGACATAACACAGCACTTCATGCATATAATTATGAACGAGCTAAGTTAAAGGAGACAGAACGGCTCTTGGTAGGCACCCTGGCCTTTCATGCTCGGCACTTGAAAAGAAGGTTTTGCTGTGATAATCTGCTTCGGTATTTCTTTCGTTATTCTTAGATGTAGATGAGAGGAAGCAGAATTATCAGTAAAAGTTGAACATGCTGTTTGATATCAGCTGTCGATCTGGATTGCAAATTTCTTACTGCCACCTTTTGTGGTAACTCAAACAGAAACGTTCCATTTTTTGAGAATTCTAGATATTATGCTGGCTTTATGTGTCTTCGAATTTAGGGTCCCAAAGAATATTTGTAAGACTATTGGCAAGACTATTGGCCTATTTATAGCAGATGGCGGAGTAACGTTGACTAGAAGGGAAAATTCCCTTGTGCAGAGCGCCATATTTGAATTGATATATCGACGACTGGTGGAAGATTATAGGAATGTCTTGCACAGACCATTATATGGGATGCGAAATCTCAAGAAAGTGTTACGTTAGAGTCTCCTAAATGTTAAGCAGGGCTCTTCATTAAACTGACACACATGCACACACACACACACACACACACACACACACACACACACACACACACACACACACACACACACACACACACACACACACACACACACACTGCCAATTTTGTTCAGAGATACACATAATGCTAGTAACATTATCATGGGTAGTTTTGAAAGGGATGTTGCAGTTAATGAACTTGCTTCAAAGGAATGGTTGGATTTTGAGGCATTGAGCGTTTGTCGTTTCACAACTTCTCATTGTCTTAGACATTTATTGGTTTCGGCAGATGCTATGCAAATTTTTTGCTCCTTGGACCAGAAAGTATGGGAGACTATTCAAGGCAGTAAATCCGCAAGTGTACCAACACAACTTTGATATAGGATCTTGATGTCAATTAAGAACATTGTGAAAATATCTTTCGCAGCATCATGTATCTTCAGATTGAGGGTTGAATTCCTTGATGACTTTGTTGAAAGTCCTGCATTTTTAAGTGTAATGATGATTCGATGGATGGGCGCCTGCTCAAAGATTCAGCAGTCAGTGGACAGAGTCCTATCTGGAACTTGACGTTGTTCAACTTTTCATCATTTTCACTTCATTTAAAGAATTCATCAATCCATCTTTTTAAAAGACAGTTCACTACATTATAGACTGCAATGTATAACTTAGATAAAACGTCAAGACTGTGATAGCTTGATTAAGGAGGAGCTCTCTAAATAGATAAACTAATCGAGAGAGAGCCTCCTCCCTCTTGTATGAAATATCAAACAAAATTTCGTAAAAACAGTAACCATAAATGTAGATTAACCAAAAGCAAGCCTCATTTAGATAACTAATTAGGCATAGCTTCTAATTTCAATCGAAAACTACTGACGGAACGTGGAACTCGTGCGAGTAATGGGCGTGAATTCACTTACAGTAGCGAGACTCTCTAGCCAGCTCTACAGTAAGTACAATTCCAGAATCGAGAGATAAGATTATATAGATAAGAAAGACCAGGACACTGCTCGATAATCATCCCAAGAACATGCAGTTTATGGAACGTCTTGTCTTCTTTTTGCTTGACTGAATCCTACAACTTGCCATCTTTCAAATCTAAGATCGATAAACTTGATCTGATCTCTCTCTCCTCTTAGCCTTTCACTTTCTTCTTTCTTCCGTTGTTGGGGCCTTGTCAATTAAAAAAGGAAGGAAAAAATCCTGCTCCGTGTCCTAAGATCTATATTTGCTTATCAGGTTGAGAGTATGATTTAAGTAGATATTTCATTCTCTTAGCTTAGAAATCCGACCATCGTTATACTCTTAACCCATTGCATTTCTAATCCAATACACCCAGCCCTTTCTTATCGCCTAAACTTTCATTTCTACCAGGCTATCAAGTCAATTATGATTTTTTCTTAAATATTTGACCTATTCCCAAAAGGCAAATTGTAGGACCCAGTGGAGTTACACTCTGGATTGGTGCTTTTTGTAGTCAAAGCAACCGCGAACCATGACTCCATTTCCTTAGCATACAGAGTACTTTGCATCTGCAGTGATATATATCACCTGTCCTAGTCCCCTTTTAGTTTATTAGTATATCATCCAGGGATTATTTTCACCTCGTTGCACGGAACTCGCTCTAAATATCTGCGAAACTGATTCCGCCTCCGCCATCAAAATGAATTCGCGTTTTTCTTTCCCTACAACAAAACGGGAATTGTTTTAATCATTATAAACGCAGTCAAATTTCAAAACTGCTTAATCCTTGCAAAAATACTGTAGTAGGTTGCAAGCACCTGCACTGCCTGAAAAGCGTTGAATCAGAGCAATGCGGAGGCCTGAAAACCCTTTGGTGGAAGAGCTAGGTCGTCTGAAGGTCACTCGATCGCTCACTCGAATAACAAGAAAGAACATGTAAAATATGAGATTTCATTGTTTATGTTGAAGAAGGGCTTCTTCAAGCTAGTCCGAGGTTTTTATCATTAGCCATTTTTATCTGTTGAATCTGGTTCTTCCTTTGACCCGTCTATATGAAGGAGAAAGTCGGCTCCTCGCTGTTAGCCGACGGACATTGCTTGAAAAAGCTCCGAATTCTCACTTACTGTCATCAGTATGTGTGGGAGTTACTCCTTTATCTTTAGCGAGATTTCTTCAACAGCTACTGTGTTTCACTTAGCTAGATTTGACTAGATTTGACCATTCATTAGAAAAGCCTTTTATGCAGAAAGTAAAGAAGTGATTGATAAGACCATACTGTGAGAGTCTATTTATCATGCCATGCGAGGCTCCTTGGAACCGAGGCGTGTAAAACAAGGGCGACCTTGTACTGCCAAATACCTTCACTCCGCAATTCGTTGCGCATCGACTGGAGGCCTGGTACCTAAAATGCTAATATTCATACGTACGTCACTCACAGGTCCTTGGTTGATAGTAGCAAATTCATTTTGCTGAACAAGTTTGCCTGTAAAATATAGATGTATCATTATAATTATTACGTTTACCCTCATCCGGGTTAAATCATTATTTCATTAATTCATTAATTCATTGGTATTTGCCAGCTATTTTTTATCGCAATTAAACTTGATTCAATCCAAGCTTGGCTTGATCTACCCTTGTATTTGTTGCTTGCATTCCGCAGCGCCTTATATCATGTCTCTGCGAAGCATGATTATCTATTACATAACCTTATACCATTCTGAGTTGAGTTAGTAGTCAGGAAAGGACTAGAAGGAAAGTCACAACTATTCTTCTTTTTTATAATTAGCGTTTATACATATTAGGGAGAGGAAATTTCCTCTGCATATCAGCCTAACCCATAGTCTAAAAGAGTGTTCAAGTGAACATCTCCTAGCTTAGAATGAGGGCATTGCAAGGGGAGGGAGATTCACATTCCGTCATTATTGCCTCTGAGAGTTCACAAAGAACAGCAGTTCTCCCAATGAAGTTGATTAAAAAAGCCGTGATCAACAACTACCTGAAAGCATTCTATTTCGTTGATTCATCAGTCATCATTGCATTTGAATAGCACGAAATCTAATTCCAGAAATCGGTGCAACTATTACCCAAATTTGACAGCCCTGCGAGGGCAGGCAGCTGATAATTCTTTTTTATGCAAAACCGAATCAATCGTCAACGTTAGTAGCATTAGCAGGAATTTTGTGAAAAGGTCGATTTCACCTTATTAATATTCCTATCTAACAAGCAGTAATTTCATTGAAACTACACACTTACAAAGTCAGTTGGCCATTTCTATGCGTACCGTCATGCTGCTGAAATTGGAATCATACGATATTTTTCTCGTTTTAAGCCATAACCGGTCCTCTAGACTTTCCGCAACTAATTTGCGTACTTTTGAACATTCTACTTATCCATTTATTCCTGGTGTACCATTCTTCTGAGTTACATTTTAAATGACGGAGATAACTTTCACAGCAGATACGAGTAGCTATTGTTTGGATTGGGAAAGGTTGCAATAATCATTGCAATATGTCTTCTCCATCATTAAGTATCCGGTGAAAGCACGTTGAATAGAATGATTAGCCACAGGCTTATCATACTGCCCTAAGGCTTGCAAATAATCAAAGTTAACTCGCTTTACACCACAAACGCAAACTGCGAACATCTCTCGTCATATATGAATCCATTTTTGCATGTCAGCAGTAGACTTGACTAGCTTTGTTGGTCTTTACCTAGCCCTAAAGTTACAAGAAGATATTCAGACATTATGCAGTAACCAATTGTTTTTCATGCGTAACTTTAACTATTTGCTATGTTGTAATTCTTATTTGATGCGAACGTAGCAAGGACAGTTCTACCTATTTCAATTTGTCTGAAAATTCGTATGTTAAATTAGATTCAAAACTCATGATAGTGCGCAAGCTTTCATGCTTTAGATTGCTCCTTGGCAGTTTCCTTGTTCCTGAACTGTTGTCGGTCAAATACCAGTCTCAGCTATTCCTCAGTGCCATGACATCTTCCAATTGCATTTCCAGAAGAACTTACACCAACACCTCCGCAACATGAAATGGTAGCCTGCGAATTGGCGCTGTAGTTGCAGACATAGTAACCTCACAACTTCATACACCCAAACACTTAATGCTAAAAGTCAGCTTTCCAATATCTTGGCCTTGCTTAGCCATAAGAGTTCACATATACTTTGATGGATTAATGATTAATATAATGCCATGGTATGCTAATTTCAAATTAACCCGATGGAAACATCAAAACGGGATTTCCAGAATTCAGTAAGATCTCGTTGGACTAAGTCTGAATGGTTGGTTCTCTGTACTAAGCAGTCTTCCTTTCTGTACATTGACAACATAGGGGACAGCCAAGTCGCTTCCTCATCTCTTTATTACTTGCAAAATTAACTTTTTGTATTAAATCTTCGAACCAGAATTTTCATTTCTACCTAATATCCGAATGGCAGATTTTTCAGCAATGAGAGGCTTTTTGCTTATCCAAGTCGTTCTTCTCAATGGGACAACAACTCTTGATTTCTACGCCTATAATTATAGAGATCTAACATATGTCCTCACTGTAAATGAAAGTTTAGGAAAGGGCTGATACGAGTCAGTGACCATGGGATTATTGCGTAAGAATCGTAGCACCTAGCTATCCTGACACCTTAAGTACAAAGCAGTTTCATACAAATAATAGCATATCGATCATAAATGGGATATTGGTAGCGCACTTTTCTGAAGGGGTTCTGGGCTCGAACCCAACACAGTTCACAATGAATGCGGGTTGGTGAACAGAGCAACGGGAAATCATCTCATCAAAATCCACTTGCTTGCAAAATTGACTCCTGTATCTGGCTTCTGCTACGCTCGAAATCGATTATGCTGCCCAGTTAAATAGTGCTATCAAAATCACGAGTACAGTGCTGCAGAGGCATCAAGTGTTGGAAAACGTTATGCTCTTGTAGCTAAGTCGAATCGGTGTTAAACGACAAACTCATTCCTCTCCCTGAAGCTTATGGTTTTCCTAAGAGGTTCTTAGTAGTGCACTTTTACCCTGGAAATGTTAGTTTCGGAGCCCAGAAACATTATTGAGCTAAGGACAAGGCATTGCCAATCCATCAGAGCATAACAATAGCAATGCAAAGAGAGATTATTGTTGGGATAACGATTTCATTACATGAATTTGTCTCGTTCTAAAATGATACCTTATAATGGCAAAATTTTGCAAGCAGAAGCGTGGTGTGAGATGATGAAGCAACGCAGTTTCCAAGCAAAGAGAGAAGTTGCTGAAGATATAGTGATGATACTTTCAACAGATCCAATTTGCTGCTGAAGATTACCATGACTCGCATAGTCTACCCCCGTCTCGATCTGTAAATGGATTAAGCGATCGAACCCCATCATGAGTTGTCGCAATCTCATGTACATAACGCCGAATCTTGTCCAGTATTCTTAAGCTTAACGCTTTGCTTACCCCCGTCTCATCAAGACATCATTTTGCATGCTTTTGCAGTTCGTCAATATTTCATTGGGCATGTATAGTAGCCCCCGTCCGGCAGCTAACGATTCTTAATCACAGGTGAAAATTCGAGATACTTTTTAGTTTGGTGCTGTAAGAAGGTGAGCAATTTTTGATCAAAATGGCTTCGCAGTTTTGATTTTCAGCGAAACGGACCGATCCAGGAGAAAATATTCGCCATTGTACAATTGAACGCATTCTTGGTAACGGATTCTAACTGCGATGCATTTTTAATGCAGAGCGAGCCTGGCGAACAATTTCTGCCAATTTTCTCCTTTTCGTACATAAATTTCATGAAGATTTCCGTAATCTATCATACTCCAAGGAAGAAGCTTTCTGTCTAACTTTGCAGGTTGTTTCTGATAAAGATGATAGATGTACGAATCTCGATGAGATGCGTCAAAGGGCAGGTTATTCAACACTTAAAGTGAGCATGCGTTACTTATAATCTAGTGAGACCACGTGGAATCTTACTTACATCAAACCTCAAGACTTTTTCGCCGAGTTCAATTGCTCTATGTTTATGTCTTTTGAATAGTTGAAACTTTCAAATGACAGCCTACTGATTCCATAGTACAGCAAAGGTTTGTTGCATCCTTAGTCGCCTCATTCTTTATGCAGAATTTCATGAATAAATTTCAAACGGCAGCATGAATTATCGCGAGGTACCAACACAGTCAATGATCTAAGCAAGGGCTTGGTTTTGACAGAGAAGCAGGCAAGAGACACGACAAAAGAAGTAACATGATTTGTCGAAATTGGAAGGTGGCAAAATTTTGTGAAATTTTCACAACAAGGGAGTAAAGGAGATTTGCCACAATCATCAGTTGATAAGGCAAATTATTTCTGGTTTGGCTAATATCTGTGGTTGAAAATATGTTGTCATATGGAGGTGCGAAAACCCGTAGAAAGGGTATCACATCGCAAGGAATACAGCACCATTTGGTCATGGGTACTGTTAATGTTGCGATGAATGGCCCAAGGAAGTCAGCTTGGAAAAGGTTGGCTAGAAGGTCATCTGTTTTCATACCCGTAAGTTCTTTTAAACAACTCACTTCCTTTTCTTCAGTTGTTCTTAAGGCTCGGGAATTTCTACCGCGTGAAATCTGTCGAGTAAAACTCAAGCTAAACATATTTCACGCTTTGTTCGTCTCGTGTCAGTGTCAACAGAATACTTGAAACACGCAATATTGGAGCTTGATTTGACATCATAACAAGCGTTAGAATCTGTCACATTGAAATGGTCGCTAATCCTTACAAATCAGGCAACGAAACTACTGAAGGATGAAAAAGTGCAAAAATTGTGATTATTTTTCAGTCTGAGACCAAATGCAGATGCCAATCCTTCCGGCAATTGAAGTTTTGAGCTTGTCAAGTACAGTGCTCTCAATTCGTTGTGTTGAACTGTATCCTTTAAGAGTGATATTTCCGACCTTTTGCTTGATTTCTAAATGAATCTGTTTTTACTTAACTCATCTTCCATTGCTGTAAAGGACTTTACAGAACAACAGATTTCGAATTATTTTACTTTCAAACAGACTTGAAAAGCATATTGTATATTAAAAATTCCTTGTGATTTTCTTCTTTATGATTTTTTTAAATGAATACAGTTAATACTTGAGAGCATGGACATAAATATACATCAGAATCAGAATATGCTTATATACAAGATATATATAGTATATGCATGCATTCGCAGATATATATTCATATGAATATCCACTGCTTACATATATGAATATAAATATATATGAAAATATATAAATATAAATAAATAAATATATAAATATATATAAATATCTATGTATATAAATATAAATAATATCTGAATATAAATATATATATATGAATATATTTATATATATTTATGAATACATATATATGTATTCATATATGCTTACATATATGAATATAAATATATATGAATATATATAAATATAAGTAAATGAATATATAAATATGTATATATATATATGTATATATATATATATATATATATATATATATATATATATATATGTATATATATATATATATATATGTATATATATATATATATATATATATATATTTATATATATATCTATGTATATATGTATATATATATATATATCTATATATTTATGTATATATGTATGCATGCATCTATAGATACATAAATATATGAATATATACTGTTTATACATTTATAAATATAATGTATATATATCTATATTCTTAAGTCTATAGATATATATAAATATATATACTTATGCATGCATGCTTATATCTTTATTTCTGTATTTATATTCATACATATATTCATATAAATACATCTATATATATATATATATATATATATATATATATATATATATATATATATATATATATATATATATATATATATCACATAGAGGGTGCTGTCTTCACCACCATATGGTGCTCTATGTACAAAGTACAGAGCGTTGATAGCAGAAATGCAGAAAAGGAAGAGACCGAACGAAACTCAGAGTAACAGAGAATCGGTCTCTTCCTTTTCTGCATTTCTGCTATATATATATATATATATTTATATATATATATATATATATATATATATATATATATATATACATATTTATATATTTATATATATATATGTATATATATATATTTACATATTCATATATAACATATAAACATATATAAATATATGCATATATATGTATACAATACAGTATGCATCTATATATCATCATATATATTTATATTTATATATATATATATACATTTATATATATATTTATATATATATATATATATGCCTTTATGTATATATATGCATATATACATTCATATGTTCGTATATACAAAATGTATCGTAGAATATATATATAAATGTATATATTTATACATATGTTCGTATAAACAAAATGTATCATAAAATATATTTATGTATATTATATATATATAAATCTTTTCACCTTTTTTAACAGGTTTGCTGGAAATTTTTGTTTGTTGCTATTTGAATATCATTGTTAAAATGATTAGGTGGTCATGCAGAAATAAGTTTAACTGTTTAGGGAATTCCATATGCTTAGATATTGAGAAATTTTCGATGGTTAATGTCTTTACTTGTTGAATTGAAGGTCTGCGTAGGAAGGTGATAGATCAATCGTATCCATATTCAAGTGCAAATGGTGTTGAGACATAGTTAAGCAATCTAATTGAAGATCAAAAGCTGGAGATCATAAATCATTGGATTTCACGATGCGTAGGAGCAATGTTCAGTTTAAATTTACCTTTTTTAGTCGTTCAATATTCACGTTTTTGGTGCAGCAAGTTTGATTAGAAATGAATCACCAGTCCAATTCTACATTCAATGCTTTTTAGAGGTTTCATTATATTGCAAATGCAAGTTGCAGCTAAATCTTGCATCAATCATGGATAGGTTCGTGTAACGACCTCGTTCCTGAAAAAATTTCGTTCCTGTATCAATTGCATTTATGTAACAATCTCGTTCATGATAGAATGATAACCGTATCATGTATGGATCTACAAAACATTAGTTTTCAACAGCCCTGCAAACAATTGGTATCAAGAAAAACTTATATGAAACGTGAATTTTGTGTAGAATGAAAAACTCCATTAGTCATGTTTGTAAACATCAAATTAAAGCAAATTGCACTTTCGCAGTGGCTTCTTTGCTTGCCATTAATTTTGTTTGCATCGATGCTAACAAGACAAGCTTATTGCAAGATAACAACCCAATGTTTACTTTCCTCAGTAAATAGCAAGGGACAGTGGTAGTATGCCAGTTTCCATGTTTCTATGTATCTTCGTGGCCAGCTTATCCATGCTCCCATGAATGCTGTTCAAATACAAGTTGATCGCTGAACATAATTAAATTCATGCGTTTTCCATATGATTAAGAAACTTTTTCTAATTCCCTGAAATGTTCACATCGTGAAAAGGGAAGGTCCCTTTCGGATCTTTTCACCTTCTGCACTCAAGTTCCCGGGAAAATTATGACCTACCGTTGCTGATATGTTGTAGCAATTGCTAGTTTAGAGTACTCCAACTTAAAAAGAATGCCACCTCATGGCGCTGAAAGCTTTTATAGAACTGCTTCAACTGAAAAATGCAAAAATTTTAAATTTCAACAGCTTTTAACATTGAAAATTTTCTAAAAGTGCCCCACTATTTAGTGAGGAAATTTTTTAATCAAGTGTTCAATTTCGAGTACAGAGTTTTCTCGAAAATCTCACCTTGTTGCACCACAAAACCTCTCATCTGCCAAATTGATGTTAACTTCACCTTTGATAAAGCAAGGCAGGACAATATGGAAAGGTATGCACAGGCAGGGAGGTATGATGAAATGCATAAATGGAGCAGCAGAAGCTTTTCAAAATTTATTGCTTTTTGATGTCCAGAGTTGCTGCTGTAAAGGCGTGTTTTGATAGAAGTCTTTTACGATGGGTACTGGGATGCTCCACGCAATTTAGCAGCTGTTAGATTAATGCCAGATAATCTTTGTTTTGATCTAGCTTTAATTAAAATGAAGAAGCTAGTCAGATTTGGTCAAGAGTCATAAAGAGTATGTTAGAAGCTTAAACAGTTTTTCTCGATATTTGTACCTAATCATTGAAGATCTTAGTATACGTAGACGATCTTCTTATCAGGACAACTCCCAGTCCTTCGTATCGATTTGAAAAATTGTCTCGCACGCTTTAAATCAGACTGAATGGGTGAATCCTATCGCGTGTAATTCCATTGCAATCTTCACTTTTCGAATTGGACGATTACTGCATTGCCCGTTACGGGTGTCTGAATGGACGTGAGCAGGAATATAGCGATGAGGCATGGTTTTTTTTGGACTTAATTTAAAGTCTCTTCAATCTTGCAACGGAGACATTGTCAGAGCGGCAGAAAATGTCGACTTCTCCTTAATCTGCAGAGAAATGTAAGTCAAGTATTATTTGTGAGCTGCGGTGATGATTTATTTGGTGACTTGTTATTCGAACGTGCTCAATAGTTGCTTTCTCTGTCGGAGAAGTGATTGAGCTTTCTCTGACTCTTCGAAATGGTAGATTTCTATTTGAATATGTTTGTAATTAGTTGGCAGTTAAGTGAATTTGAGAAACATGGAGCTTAATAAGTCGCTTAGCTATCACTTCATCAGTGTAATTGTATTTGACAGTTTAAAATTGCTGTCGCATCCCGTAAAAAAACAAATGAATGCAGAAAGCTGATAGGTTCTGATCAGTCTGACCTCACTCTTCATACCAAACATATTTACAATATAATGTTGCAAGATTATTCTCATATGAATTCATGAGCGATGGACAATCTTGTAGAAATCAGATTGTCATTCGAGCTTTATTGCAGTACATACCGCTCAGATACTTTCTATTTTGAAATCCCAGACATGAGCTTACTTTGGAGGAATGGCGAACATGGCGCAGGTGCTTAGAGTGCTTTCAACACCACGTGCTTAACGTCTCAGCGAACAACCCTTTGTTTATCGTCTATGCTCTTTTTAGCAGCTCCTTCGGAGTGAAATTGGCTGACAAGTACATAAAAAGTCGTCATGTTGTGCTGCACTCGTTCAGATCTGATTGTCGTGGTTGCTTGATCGATGTAGCATGCTACAAGTTACGATTTGTCTGACGTCAAACAATGATTCAGATATGCTGCTGCTTTTGTGTTAAAACTAGTTCATTAACTACTGACTTCATTGGCCAAAACCCTTCAATCTCCTTTCTATTGATAAAGAGGGTTTTCTTGAATCGGTTCCTCTATCAGCTGCAGAATCTCACGTTTACTGAACTCCATATCTCCAAATCACATTTCGATAAGGAGAATGTATATTATATCATATTTTTCCATAATTCTCAGGGATGTTAAAACGCACTCAATGTATTAAAGAATGATCACAAAGTACGAACATCGATTTTTTGCTTGTAAATTATATTTCATGAAATTTCTTGTGACATCCTGAGCCACGGCATTGAGAAGTAGGGTCTACTGGTCTTTTCCTCAATGCACTTTACCCCCTAGTTTACATACGATAACCATTTTACCTCTGAGTTTTAAGGAAGAGGGTGCTCAAAATGTTGCTTGTATGTAAGATTGAGCCAGTTTTTTTCAGCAAAATATGCGAGTGCTCTAAGCACAATGCCAACTGTTTGTGCAATGTAAAATCTACGGAGCAAGCAGCAAATTTAGGCCTCAGTTTCTATGCTATCTTGGTATATGCAACTGAAGCCATATCCTATCAATCAAAAGGAGACCATTACTGGTCTGGTTTGATTATGAAAAATATAATTTGTTTTAGCTTACCTCGCTGAAACTGAGATGAGGCCATGTCTTAATTTTTTAGAGGCCTTGCTCAAGATTTTATCAACGTCGTTATGAACATCAGTGAATTTGACAATTCCGGAATAAACGGAATTACAGCACTTCAAGACCTCTACTAAGGACTGACAAGGTTTTATCGGATGACTAATTGATTCCTGCGATAATCATTTGCGCAGAATGATATGCTTGAAGGTTCTTTAAATGGCAAAGTTGCTCAATGTTAAAAATCTAACAGTGATTTGATAACGACTTTTTCAGTAAATTTTCCACTTTGGTCAAGTCATTTTGATGAAGGACTAGCAAACTGTGAATAGCATTTTGATAGACAGTTGCGATACTTTACTTCAGAGAAAAGGAGACAGAGACGAGGCACTTGATTCGAATAATTTCAGTTGCAATCAAGACATAGTAATGCCTGTGGTTCATCAAATTTTTTAGCGCATCTATTAGAAAAATTAAAGGTCCATACTGTGTATACACTGAGAATTAAGTTGTTGATATACAACTTTTACATCCACCCAGTCTTGTCCACTAAATGAACTCTCGTACAGTGGGCGACTATCCTTTCGTTGCTTTCGTTGTTGCTACCGCAATCGGATCTTCTATTTTTCAGCATAAACGCTCTTTGCTGGTCCAACTTCGTGTGTGAAACAGACCCTGGAATCTATGATTTGTTAATCCTGTAGTTTTCTGCATATTTTTTTCAGTTTTGTTGAGATCCAATGTCATGGTCTTAATCCTGACGGCATTAAAGTTACCATGGTATTTTACTCCCCTTTCCATCGTACTTGTCTTGTCTGCAGTTGTTCTTATGTAGCTCTCATAGCTGCTTGCTGTGCATATCGTACTTGAATAGAAGTAATCATAATAATAATGCTATGTAAGGAATTGAAGTTGAGCACAATTTTTGCAAAAGTTTCTTTCAATAAATGCTGGACAATTAAAAGCGTCGAAAGCTTTCACATTCAAGAGACGAATCAATTTTTCTCTTAGTTTCCCTGCTTCTTTTTAGTTGCGAAAAGTGCTATAAAGTCGTTAAGGTTCAGTTTGCCCATTTCACATATCTATCAATGGTTAAATCTTCTGGGACTTGAAATCAGCTCTGAATCACTTTTGACATTGCATGAAAGTCCGAGACGCTTTTTGACTTCAGTGCATTCAACAAACAATGACAAACTTGAAACGCTTGGAATTCTTCTAATTCAATTAGCTAAAAGATCAGAGACATAAAGGATGCGGTGAGAAGTACTCCACATATTAATCTGCAAATTCTCTCCGTTAAGATAATGACATGTGGACATTTTGGCTTTGTGCTCTATTGCTAATCCATCCGATCCTGTGACTAATGCACAGAGTATATTGCAAAACTCCCTGACTCCCATCTGATCACCATGAAAAGAAACCAAAAGGCAACTGCAGCTGCGAACGGTTTTTGTTGCCTAAAAGTGATCAACGAATAATATTCTTCATTCCATGAAACTCTTTTGAGATTTTTCTCAACACTTGATAGTTTTCTAGTCGTAAATCTCCAGACTAGTGGTTTTGACTAACTTTTTTGGGAATTAAGTCCTGCCTAGACGTATTGCCATTATTCGTCTGTAATTTACTTGGAGCCACAAATCAGAGCAATGTTGGCTGCCAATGTCCTTCACATTAAGACAAATTTTAGGCTTTTACGTGTTGGTTTTGATTCTCGACGCAAATGAGAGGCTGAATCAACAATATCTAGCTTCAAGATTGATGCATTGCGGCTCAGTTTCTGTCGCTTAGGAAAAAGCGAAGTAGATAGATTGAATGAAACAGTTCAACTGACGTAGGAAATAATGCTTGAAATCAGTCTGAAATATTGAGATAAGGAACCGACATGAAGGCTCGAGCCATAAAAAAGGCCGTATGAAATATAGTAACCATAGCAATCCCATATTGTGAAATTTCAACCAACAGAAATCTGAATACCTGCATGGAGCATTGCGTCTCAAAGTTTCTAAGCAAAATGCTTCCATGATTTTTTTTAAGGTTCTTTAAATTGGCTGATGATGAAAATTTAAGCAAATCCTTGTTGCTCAGAGCTTTCTAATCGTCTTAATCAGCGCTTTGTTATCCGTTTGATTTAAAGAATTCGATTTTAATTTGGTCTTAACTGCAACTGCACCTGCTTTGACTATCATTACGAATCATCCTCCACCCGTCTGTGAAAATTTTTGAGGGAAAATCTTTCCCGTTTATTTATCTGCGTATTGAAAATGCAATGCATCTTCAATAAAAATGGCCATTTCCTGGATGAAAATTGACTGAACATGCCAAGCCCACGCCACATGTCCAAATCATCCAGGCATAAGTACACAGCCTCATATTTAATGAGCAGGACTCTGCAAGGATTCCAAATAATTCTTCTCAATTGCCTCTGTTGAAAGGTCATCATTTCTCAGTACTCCTGAATGATAAGGATGAACAAGAGGATATTAATTCTCGCAATGTTAACGTATTGCAGCGCAGCGCAGCATATTCGATTTCGATAATTCCAGAAACCAGAACCAGGGCTCCCAATCTTTTCTCGGGAATTGGATCTTGGTGATTTTGTTTCTTCTTGCATTCCTTGCCAATATTTTTATTGTAAACTATGAATGGTTTAGGCCCAGAGCCCCTGCTTTGTGAGCTGAAATACGTCAGGCCGTAAACCGCTGCGCCCCTTGCCTCTTTTTCAATAGTGACAAGCGCATTTTTGCTTTCAATCAAGAGAAGAGAATCAGCATCGGAAATTTTGAGTTTTATCGTTTTGAAGTGCTAAATGTCAATAGCTTTACGCCATACCCATTGAAACATATCGGGATAACATCGCTTGAAACACCAACCAGCTGGATGAACTAAATCGAAAACATGTCCTAAGCCATGCTACCTTTCTCAATAAAGTTTCAAAAGGTGTGTCCATTAAAGCAAGCTCTGGAGCCAGATGCTATAGCAAAATACTGATAGCAACGATGTTGAAATGATCCCTAGTATTCTGATGGCCTGTTTCTACCGTTATGCGATCATTTTTATGTCGCTCTGGGCTATCGTGTTCAATTTGAATTGGATCTTTGAAACGCCGGTGCTTTAACAGTTTATTCCATATTCTTTGCAACCAGCATCGTCTGTTGATAGTTCGTGGCTTAAAATATGGCTCATGTTTTGTGTGGAAGGCATTAGAGAAGACCAGCCATCAATTATGTAGGTGTATTATAGGCTGCGACTTGGCCCATTTCATGTCTGCTTCCCTAGACCTCATCATTAATATTCAATCATCGTGCCTTTTCACCTGCACTGTCAAAATTCAATTGGCTAAATTTCCATATAAATTTCACTATTATTTCCATCATAGGTTGGTGAATCGTCATCCTTTATTCCACAATACAAATTGGAAAACGCAAAGCTTCCAAGATTCATGATTCTTCATTTCGGTAGACCGCGCTTGATCTGGGACTGGATTATTCTGATTCTTGTTTGCTACATTGCTATCATGGTGCCTTTCAACGTAGCTTTCAAGGCCCATGACCAAAGAAGGCAGCTAATCATAGCAGACTGCATTGTCGAAGTCTTCTTCATTGTCGATATTGTCATCAACTTTCGCACTACTTACATTGACAAAAAGTCTGGCCGAATTATCACCCAGAAGAAAATGATTGCCATGCACTATCTGAAGAGATGGTTCATCGTCGACTTTCTTGCTGCACTGCCATTTGAAGCACTCTATTTCATTGATCATTCATGGGTAAGATTTCAAAACAATCTGTTCCCCGTCTCATCAGAAATGAGACCTGTTAATTTGCGGATTTTATATGCTTCCCAGTTCACTAGAAGTAAAAGTAGGCAGTGAATCGTCTAAACTTCTTCATGTTGCAAAGATTATCAATTCGCTCTGCTTTCTAAATCGCATCTCAAATTCCCAGCATTTCTGATCGACTTCCAAAAGTGAAAGATGGAAATCATTTAAGGCGTGGTTGTTATGGATTTAAAAACGAAGCTTTTCATCTAAAGAGAATCGAGAACTTGCAAAATCACTTTGGAGCCGTGGGAATAAGTCCAGATATTCAATGAGATAATTCTGAATCCGCTGACGTAATGCAATCCAATTGATATATTTGGCTTGCTTAAACATTGCCAGCCTTTGCAAACAGAGTCTTTTGCAAAATAATCGGCTGTTCACTTTCTTGCCCTGTTTGAATCACGATTTTTGAGGATATTTTCCAAATCAATTTACAGCAAATTAGCGACATAAGAATTGTTAGTTTTTACGGCCAGAGCATGGAAAGAAACTCGCATGATCAACGGATAGAAAATAGTTCTAAATGAACTTAGCTCTAGTTATTCCTTGCACTATGATTTACTTGCCTTAGAAGTTTCAACCTCTGAGTGTATCTTCTTGCTTTCCTGATCTTACAACTTGCCATCTTTCAAATCTAAGATCAATAAACTCGATCTGACCTCTCTCTCTTCTTAGCCTTTCGCTTTCTTCTTTCATCCTTTGTTGGGGCTTTGTATAGACCACCATGGCATTTCCCCAACATAACTTACTGTATGTAAAAAACACTGGCATTGCATTCGCATTTGACTTGCTTTGCTCAGCAGCGTCTTGACTATCAAACAATTTTCAAAAAATTAATTTAAGGCCTTTCAAAGCTCAATCTAAAGCCCTAGTCCGAGGCTGCACTAAGTAGCTTGGCATTGTAGTGACACTATCAGTTTGCTGCACAAGCTATTGGTAGTAGACATTTCATCTAGATACGTTTTGTCAGTTTGCTGCACAAGCTATTGGTAGTAGACATTTCGTCTAGATACGTTTTGTCAGTTTGCTGCACAAGCTATTGGTAGTAGACATTTCATCTAGATACGTTTTGTCAGTTTGCTGCACAAGCTATTGGTAGTAGACATTTCGTCTAGATACGTTTTGTCAGTTTGCTGCACAAGCTATTGGTAGTAGACATTTTGTCTAGATACGTTTTGTCAGTTTGCTGCACAAGCTATTGGTAGTAGACATTTCGTCTAGATACGTTTTGTCAGTTTGCTGCACAAGCTATTGGTAGTAGACATTTCATCTAGATACGTTTTGTCAGTTTGCTGCACAAGCTATTGGTAGTAGACATTTCGTCTAGATACGTTTTGTCAGTTTGCTGCACAAGCTATTGGTAGTAGACATTTCATCTAGATACGTTTTGTCAGTTTGCTGCACAAGCTATTGGTAGTAGACATTTCGTCTAGATACGTTTTGTCAGTTTGCTGCACAAGCCATTGGTAGTAGACATTTCGTCTAGATACGTTTTGTCAGTTTGCTGCACAAGCTATTGGTAGTAGACATTTCGTCTAGATACGTTTTGTCAGTTTGCTGCACAAGCTATTGGTAGTAGACATTTCGTCTAGATACGTTTTGTCAGTTTGCTGCACAAGCTATTGGTAGTAGACATTTCGTCTAGATACGCTTTGTCAGTTTGCTGCACAAGCTATTGGTAGTAGACATTTCGTCTAGATACGTTTTGTCAGTTTGCTGCACAAGCTATTGGTAGTAGACATTTTGTCTAGATACGTTTTGTCAGTTTGCTGCACAAGCTATTGGTAGTAGACATTTCATCTAGATACGGTTTGTCAGTTTGCTGCACAAGCTATTGGTAGTAGACATTTCATCTAGATACGTTTTGTCGTCGTCAACTTTGCACGCCGATATTGCAATGGGTGTTTCAATTATTCGAAAATCATGTGCTATTCAAAGGAAGAAGAATAAATGGGCACATTCACAAAAAAGTTCTTCTTCGAAAGTCAAACCTGCTCAAAGAAAATCTTTTGCTCTAAACGTAGCCCAAAACCATAACCCTTATCATAGCCCCAACCCTAGCCATGACCCTAGCCCTAACCATAACCCGACCCCAACCATGATCCTTAAAGCAACCCTAACATTTGATGATTACGTTCAGCACCCCTTTTCAAGTTGGTATTAAGTGCAATTGAGACAGATTCTGAGTCAGCAGTACTTATTCTATGGTTTTGCACTTCAAACTTTAGTAGCAAGTACCACGTTTTCACCTACAATGTAGTGGAACTTCTTCTCATGGTTTTAGCATCTAGTTAAAAAAAAGTTCCCTCGAATTCTCTTGCAACTTAGAGCCTCCTTAGAATGTCCTTCTATAGTTCTTGCAGTTTGTTTAACGATTTTTTCATCAATTCTACAAAAAATACAGTCCAGAAATGGTCGTTGTGAATTCTCTCTATTGACCACTTCCTTGGTTTGAAAATTTATTTGAAACCCAATATATTTCAGTTATCTATGCATTGCAAATTGACCGCAAGGCGCTTGCCTATTTCTTTATTCCAGGGCTTTTTAGTTTCACTGTTGAAAACAGGTCGCCTGCTAAGGCTGTTTCGTATCGCTCGACGCATCAGCAGATACATTGAGTACACGGTTGCCCTCCTAGGCCTTCTTATGTTTTCCTTTGCCATGTTGGGACACTGGTTTGCTTGCATTTGGTATGTCATTGGTTATGAAGAATTCAAAAGGAAAGAAGTCAATGGATGGTTATATGGTTTAGGTATTCATCTGATTTCTGTTGATGATTCTATCCCTCAGCAGTATTTTTCAAAGTACAGTAGGCTATACTGCATGATTGGCAGTTGAAACAGAGCTAATGACGTTGGTGTCTTCTAGGGTGATATTATTTTATGGCAGGTTTAAATTCTTGGATAGGGTCAAGTTGCTATAACTTGAATTATCAAAAGAAATGATAATTCTACAATGCTCTATTTGATAAACGCAGTTCGCATAAAGCCTACCCGATAGATCTAGCTACACCTGCAGAATACGTCATTTGTGGACTTTTTTGAAATGATGCTGAGAACAGATATTCCTATTTGATATAGATTAATTACGTTGGAATTCAACTTTTCCTAGGAGACCAAATGGGTAAACCGTACACCAACGTTAGCTTGGATACTGGCCCTTCAAAGGCAGAAGCTTACATCAGTTCCCTGTATTTCATCTTAACTAGCCTGACTACTGTTGGCTTTGGCAATATTGCACCGAATACAGCCGCAGAGAAGATATTTTCTGTCATTGTGCTTTTGCTAGGAGGTGGGTTCTTTTATTTCTACGACTAATAGTTTCCTCTTAACTTCCTAACAGGAATGATTACAATCATTGCAGTTCGCATGCTTTCTTTTTGAAGTAATTTCACAAAAGCTGAATTTCGAAGCTTATGGAGCAATGCAACTAGTCTTTTGACCTTGCCCTCTTCAGTCGTTTCCATGCATGGAGCTCCAGTAACCATGTAGTCCTTAGGCAGAGTGTCGTGCCGTTTTAACTTCTCTCCAGCCATGTTTTGACCAGTACGAGAAAACTATGTTTCGTCAGTGTCACAGGAATTTGAATAACCCATCAACATTCGTCTGTCATTCTCTGATTCTATTGCTGCTGTCGTCGTCTGCTACTCATGCCAAATCCCACCAAGCCGGCTTTCTATTTTTTGAGGAACCAATAAAATTAACCTCTTGTAAGTCTGGTTGCCGATTATGGCTGAGAATTGGTAGAAATTTTGAAGCTCTCGAGGAACTGTCTTGAGCGCCACGTAACGGCAGTCTCCCATGCCCAATTACTGCCGCAGTCGGTACTACTTTGAAATTTCAGTGTCTTATAACATGCCTTATATACTGAATTATAACACGTAGTGTGAATCGTCGAGTTTACAGTGCACATCTTCTTGAAGCAACGAATCTTGTAGGTTTGTTCTTGAAGCCAAACACATCCGATCGTCATCCTGTCGTTTTTGTTTGATGTTTACATAGGAATCTCTGCTTGTTCCATTTCATTAATCTTAATTCATTCTTTATCTTACCGTGTCAATGCTCTTGGAGAGAGAGAGAGAGAGAGAGAGAGAGAGAGAGAGAGACTCTGTAAAAACGTCTAAAATCCATTTGCATGGATGATTATTAGAGAAACGATTATGACATCGTTCTTACGAATAATTGTGCTAATTCTGCGTATCAGTTTCAGCTGCTACTTTTGGAAAGTTTGTCTGATATCTAAAGTTAACAGAACTCTTTCTAATCCTGGCCGGATGTTTTATGGAGTAAAATAGCACGTGGCCCAACGCCTGGCAACTCCCCTTATTCAAACCGAAACCTAAACTCTGTTGTAACCTAATTTTACTAACAATAGGGTTTTGTTATAGGGTCTGAAACCAAGTATGATTCAGTTTAAGACAGTAGACCTCAGATGTCCCATCAAACTCTGATGAACCCGTTGTTCGATTTAATGGCCCTGGGGCGTTTGTATCTTTGAAAATAAAATACCCACTAGTTGAACGAATACTTGCTCATTCGATGATGTTGAATTTCGCTTTGTGATGTCAAAGTCGAGGTGTGCAATAAAGTTGAGGCCTACGAAAACAGACGCACTTCGTGGTGTGTGAGAGTAATAGCAAGGAAATGATGGCTAAGTTTGTTACACTTCTGACTTAATTGATAAACGACATATAATGCTCTAATGTGTTGAGTGAAGCTAAGTGGTGGGCTTGATTGGGTTAAACATCTAGGGCAAATTTTTCGACGCCTGGCCCCAAAACATTTTCACTTGAGGTCAGCAGGGCTGGAATTTATCTATAAACAGTGACAATTATGCTCACAATTATACATTTGTAAGAGGTATCAGATAATTAGACATCTCTGTACCACTTCAGGGATGTTGCGATTTTATGGTCCAAAACCAAGCCAGCTGATGCTCAGTTTAAAACACAGTAAAATTGCATGCAGCCATTATATCCGTATGATTTTCGCTCATAATCTCGCAAAACAGTTGATCGTTGATTGCCTTATCCATCTTTAACCATAGCTTTGATGCAGTCAGCCATTTTTGGTAACATGACAGCTGTTATCCAGAAACTCTACGCTGTTCGGGCTCGTTTTCATGCCAAGGCTGCTGAAATCAAACAGTTTGTAAGGCTGCATCGGATCGAGAATGATTTGAAACGTAGAATAGAGGACTTTTTCTTGACACATTGGTCCGTGAGCAAAGGAGTAGACTCGGATGAGGTAAATTTCCGGCAAATTTTTTCTGTTTCACATCAGCATCATGTCGTTTCAATGTTGGGATGAACTGGATTTAGTCTCTCTCAAAGCAATATTTTCCAGAAATATTGAAGAGAATTGCCTCTGCATATTACTCTGTTCTGACGAAGCAAAGATTTTCTGTAAAAATCGAATTATAGTGGGAGACCTCCTCTACATGATAACTGTCTTGCATCTTACATATTTCATTCTTTCATGTCAACATATTTTCTTTAGATGCTGGAATCGTTTCCTAGCGAACTTCGAGCGGACATCTGTTTACATATGTACAAGAACTTCTTAAGTATCCCATGCTTCTCCGACGCAAGTAGAGGTTGCTGGCGGTTGTTATCATTGAAAGTGAAGCGAGCTTACTTTGGCCCCGGAGAATTGATACTGAAAGAAAGAGATGCTATCGATGCCATTTTCTTTGTCAACAGTGGGACGATTGAAATCGTCCAAAAAGAATGTATTGTTGCCATTTTAGGTAGGAATTTGGCATTTGTTTTCAGAAGAATATTTTGATAACGAAATAGTATACTTCAGACGCAGAAAAATGTTTGGCAATTCTTTATTCCAGGAGAAGGAAAGTGCATTGAGTCGTCAATATTTTGTTAATGTTTATTGTTCACACTATTGTGCCATTTAGAAATTTTTGCAAAGCAAAGTTTGAAGAGAACATCAACTCATGACATAACCAATAGACTCTGGTTACCTTCACGTTTTATTATTGTTTATAATTGCTAAGCATTGTTTTAATCGTTGCAATTGTGTTTGTCAAAGTTTCATTTTTCTCTTCTTTCCATTGGCAATCATTGTTCTATCATAGCAGAACTTTATTTTGGCAGGATCTGGAGATCTTTTTGGCGATGATGTCTCTCGGAGGGTGCCAATCCGTCGTTCAAATGGCGATGTTCGCGCACTGACCTATTGTGATTTGCTGTACCTGACAAGAGAGAACTTTCTCGGTGTTGTGCACCTTTATCCAGATTTTGCAGAATCATTCTCAGAAAAGCTCGAGATGACTTTCAATCTGGGAATGAGAGAGGTAACTTTCCTCCTTTTCTTGATATCATAAATTGCGTCTATTTACGCTGTCGAACACATTTCAGCAACTTTTTTTTCCAGAAAAACAAAATATGCATTTTCAGCATGGAATAATCGATCAGAAGTGAAACAGACGTGGAAAGGGATTAATTTAGGAGCGAAGGAATTTAAGTATCAAAACTCAATTCCACGTTTGTTCCAGGAGACCGTGTTGGAATGGCTGTGGATGTCGTGTCATTATAATCCATCACTCCGGAGATAGAGTTAGTCCGTAGCAATAGGGTTTCACAGCGCGCCGTTCTGCAGTGGGCCAAATGGCGCTGTCACCTTTCTTGTGTCATGTGACATAGCTGTTGCCTCAGTCTCCTTCTTACTCAAGGCCCTTTTTGTCTCACACTTTGCTCTTTAGTTCCGGGCTTCTTTGCAATCCCACTTCTTTGATCATTCCAAATCTTTCATCATCCCACTTCTTCGATCATAAAACTTCTTTTATCATTCCACTTCTTTGATCATCCCACTACTTTGATAATCCAACTTCTTTGATCATTCCACTTCCTTGATCATGCCTCTTCCCTGACGTTGCACTTGTTTGATCATCCCATTTCTTTGATCATCCCACTTCTTTGATCATCCCACTTCTTTGCCACCCCACTTCTTTGATCATCCCACTTCTTTGATCATCCCATTTCTTTCATCATCCCACTTCTTTGATCGTCCCACTTCTTTGATCATCACACTTCTTTGATCATCCAACTTCTTTGATCATTATAGTTCTTTGATCATCCCAATTCTTTGATCATCCCATTTCTTTGATCATCCCATTTCTTTGATCATCCAACTTCCTTGATGATCCCACTTCTTTGATCATAAAACTTCTTTAAACATTTAAACATTCCATTTGTTTCACCATCCCATTTCTTTGATAATCCCACTCCTTTGACCATCCCATTTCTTTGATCATCCCATTTCTTTGATCATCCCACTTCTTTGACATCCCACTTCTTTGATCATGCAATTTCTTTGATCATCCCACTTCTTTGATCATCCAACTTCCTTGATCATCCCACTTCTTTGATCATAAAACTTCTTTAAACATTTAAACATTCCATTTGTTTCACCATCCCATTTCTTTGATAATCCCACTCCTTTGACCATCCCATTTCTTTGATCATCCCATTTCTTTGATCATTATAGTTCTATGATCATCCCAATTCTTTGATCATCCCATTTCTTTGATCATCCCATTTCTTTGATCATCCAACTTCCTTGATCATCCCACTTCTTTGATCATAAAACTTCTTTAAACATTTAAACATTCCATTTGTTTCACCATCCCATTTCTTTGATAATCCCACTCCTTTGACCATCCCATTTCTTTGATCATCCCATTTCTTTGATCATCCCACTTCTTTGACATCCCACTTCTTTGATCATGCAATTTCTTTGATCATCCCACTTCTTTGATCATCCCACTTCTTTGATCATCCCATTTCTTTAATCATCCAACTTCTTTGATCATCCTACTTCCTTGATCATCCATCTTCCTTGATCATTCTACTTCAATGATCATCCCACTTTATTGACATCCCAATGCTTTGACATCCCACTACTTTGATCATCCCACTTGTTTCATCGTCTCACTTCTTCGATCATCCCACTTATCTGATCATCCAACTTCTTTGATCATCCCACTTCTCTGATCATCCAACTTCTTTGATCATTCAGCTTCTTTGATCATCCCACTTCTTTGATCATAAAACTTCTTTAAACATTCCATTTGTTTCACCATCCCATTTCTTTGATAATCCCACTCCTTTGATCATCCCATTTCTTTCATCATCCCACTTCTTTGATCGTCCCACTTCTTTGATCATCACACTTCTTTGATCATCCCACTTCTCTGATCATCCAACTTCTTTGATCATTCAGCTTCTTTGATCATCCAACTTCTTTGATCATCCAACTTCTTTAATCATCCGACTTCTTTGATGATCCCACTTCTTTGATCATAAAACTTCTTTTAACATTCCATTTGTTTCACCATCCCATTTCTTTGATAATCCCACTCCTTTGACCATCCCATTTCTTTGATCATCCCATTTCTTTGATCATCCCATTTCTTTGATCATCCCACTTCTTTGACATCCCACTTCTTTGATCATGCAATTTCTTTGATCATCCCACTTCTTTGATCATCCACTTCTTTGATCATCCCATTTCTTTAATCATCCAACTTCTTTGATCATTCAGCTTCTTTGATCATCCATCTTCCTTGATCATTCTACTTCAATGATCATCCCACTTTATTGACATCCCAATGCTTTGACATCCCACTTCTTTGATCACCGCACTTGTTTGATCATCCCACTACTTTGATCATCCCACTTGTTTCATCGTCTCACTTCTTCGATCATCCCACTTCTTCGATCATCCCACTTCTCTGATCATCCAACTTCTTTGATCATTCAGCTTCTTTGATCATCCAACTTCTTTGATCATCCAACTTCTTTAATCATCCCACTTCTTTGATGATCCCACTTCTTTTATCATCCAACTTCTCTGATCATCCCACTTCTTTGATCATTCCACTTCTTTCATCATCCCACTTCTTTGATCATTCCACTTCTTTCATCATCCCACTTCTTTGATCATCCCACTTCTTTGATCATCCCATTTCATTGCTTATCCAATTACATTGCTGATCCCACTTCTTTGATCATCCAAGTTATTTTACATCGCGCTTCTTTGATCATCCTACTTCTTGGATGATCCCATTTTTTTGACATCGCACTTCTTTGATCATCTCAATTCATTGATCATTCCACTTCTCTGCTGATCCCACTTCTTTGATCATCGCACTTCTTTGATCATCCTATTTGTTTCATCGTCTCACTTCTTCGATCATCCTACTTCTTTGATCATCCCACTTCTTTGATCACTCCATTTCCTTTATCATCCCACTTCTTTGATCATCCCACTTCTTTGATCATCCCACTTCTTTGATCATCCCATTCCTCTGCTTATCTCACTTCTTTGATCATCCAACTTCTTTGATCATCCCACATCTTTTATCATCCAATTTTTTCACGTCGCTCTTCTTTGATCATCCCACTTCTTTGATCATCCAACATCTTTGATAATTCTATTTCAATGACCAACCCACTTCTTTGATCATGCCACTTCCTTGATCATCCCACTTTTTTGATCATCCCACTTCTTTGACATCCCATTTCTTTGATCATCCTACTTCTATGATCATCCCACTTCTTTGATCATCCCATTTCCTTGATCATCCAACTTTCTTGATCGTCCCACTTCTTTGACATCACAATGCTTTCACATCCCACTCTTTTGATCACCGCACTTGTTTATTCATCCCACTACTTTCATCATCCCACCTGTTTCATCGTCTCACTTCTTCAATCATTCACTTCTTTGATCATCCCACTTCTCTGATCATCCAACTTCTTTGATCATCCAACTTCTTTGATCATCCAACTTCTTTGATCGTCCAACTTCTTTGATCAGTCTACTTCAATGATCATCCCACTTCTTTGATCGTCCAACTTCTTTGATCATCCCACTTCTTTGATCATCCCATTTCTTTAATCATCCAACTTCTTTGATCATCCCACTTCTTTGATCATCCAACTTCTTTGATCATTCTACTTTAATGATCATCCCACTTCTTTGATCACCCCAATCCTTTCATTGTCCCACTTCTTTGATCATCCCACTTCTTTGATCATCGCACTTCTTTGATCATCCCACTTCTTTGATCATCGCACTTCTTTGATCGTCCCACTTCTTTGATCATCGCACTTCCTTGATCATCCCACTTCTTTGATCATCCAACATCTTTGATCATTCCACTTCCTTGATCATTTAACTTCTTTCATCATCTCATTTCTTCTATCATCCCACTTCTTTGATCATCCCATTTCTTTGCTTATCTCACTTCTTTGCTTATCTCAATTCTTTGATCATCTCAATTCTCTGCTTATCTCACTTCTTTGATCATCCAACTTCTTTGATCATCACACTTCTTTGATCACCAAACTTCTTTGATCTTTGATCATCACACTTCTTTGATCTTTGATCATCACACTTCTTTGATCATCCATCGTCTTTGATCATTCTACTTCTATGATCAACCCACTTTTTTGATCATTCCATTTCTTTGATCATCCCACTTATTTGATCATCACACTTCTTTGATCATCACACTTCTTTGATTATCCCATTTCTTTGATCATCACACTTCTTTGATCATCACACTTCTTTGATCATCCAACTTCTTTGATCATCACACTTCTTTGATCTTTGATCATCACACTTCTTTGATCTTTGATCATCCCACTTCTTCGATCGTCCCACTTCTTTGATCATCGCACTTCTTTGATCATCCAACTTCTTTGATCATCACACTTCTTTGATCATCACACTTCTTTGATCTTTGATCATCCCACTTCTTCGATCGTCCCACTTCTTTGATCATCCCACTTCTTTGATCATCACACTTCTTTGATCTTTGATCATCACACTTCTTTGATCATCGCACTTCTTTGATCATCCGACTTCTTTGATCATCACACTTCTTTGATCACCAAACTTCTTTGATCTTTGATCATCAAACTTCTTTGATCTTTGATCATCACACTTCTTTGATCTTTGATCATCACACTTCTTTGATCATCCAACGTCTTTGATCATTCTACTTCTATGATCAACCCACTTCTTTGATCATTCCATTTCTTTGATCATCCCACTTATTTGATCATCACACTTCTTTGATCATCACACTTCTTTGATTATCCCACTTCTTTGATCATCCGACTTCTTTGATCGTCCCACTTCTTTGATCATCACACTTCTTTGATCATCACACTTCTTTGATCTTTGGTCATCACACTTCTTTGATCTTTGATCATACCACTTCCTTGATCATCACACTTCTTTGATCATCCAACTTCTTTGATCATCCCACTTCCTTGATCATCACACTTCTTTGGTCATCCAACTTCTTTGATCATCCCACTTGTTTGATCATCCAACTTCTTTGATCATTACACTTCTTTGATCATCCAATTTCTTTGATCATCACACTTCTTTGATCATCACACTTCTTTGATCTTTGATCATCACACTTCTTTGATCTTTGATCATCACACTTCTTTGATCTTTGATCATCACACTTCTTTGATCTTTGATCATCACACTTCTTTGATCATCCCACTTCTTTGATCATCCGACTTCTTTGATCGTCCCACTTCTTTGATCATCACACTTCTTTGATCATCACACTTCTTTGATCTTTGGTCATCACACTTCTTTGATCTTTGATCATACCACTTCCTTGATCATCACACTTCTTTGATCATCCAACTTCTTTGATCATCCCACTTCCTTGATCATCACACTTCTTTGGTCATCCAACTTCTTTGATCATCCCACTTGTTTGATCATCCAACTTCTTTGATCATTACACTTCTTTGATCATCCAATTTCTTTGATCATTCTACTTCAATGATCATCCCACTTCTTTGATCGTCCAACTTCTTTGATCATCCCACTTCTTTGATCATCCCATTTCTTTAATCATCCAACTTATTTGATCATCCTACTTCTTTGATCATCCAACTTCTTTGATCATCCCACTTATTTGATCATCCCACTTCTTTGATCGTCCCGCTTCTTTGATCATCACACTTCTTTGATCTTTGATCATCACACTTCTTTGATCATCGCAATTCTTTGATCGTCCCACTTCTTTGATCATCACACTTCTTTGATCATCCCACTTCTTTGATCATCCAACATCTTTGATCATACCACTTCCTTGATCATTTAACTTCTTTGATCATCCCATTTCTTCTATCATCCCACTTCTTTGATCATCCCATTTCTTTGCTTATCTCACTTCTTTGCTTATCTCAATTCTTTGATCATCTCATTTCTCTGCTTATCTCACTTCTTTGATCATCCAACTTCTTTGATCATCACACTTCTTTGATCATCAAACTTCTTTGATCTTTGATCATCACACTTCTTTGATCTTTGATCATCCCACTTCTTTGATCATCCAACTTCTTTGATCATTCCACTTCTTTGATCATCCCACTTCTTTGATCATCCCACTTCTTTGATCATCTCATTTCTCTGCTTATCTTACTTATTTGATCATCCAACTTCTTTGATCATCCCACTTCTTTGACCATCCCACTTGTTTCATCGTCCCACTTCTTTGATCATCCCACTTCTTTGATCATCACACTTCTTTTTGATCATCACACTTCTTTGATCTTCACACTTCTTTGATCATCCAACTTCTTTGATCGTCCCACTTGTTTGATCATCACACTTCTTTGATCTTTGATCATCACACTTCTTTGATCTTTGATCATCACACTTCTTTGATCTTTGATCATCACACTTCTTTGATCATCGCACTTCTTTGATCTTTGATCATCACACTTCTTTGATCATCACACTTCTTTGATCATCACACTTCTTTGATCATCACACTTCTTTCATCTTTGATCATCACACTTCTTTGATCATCACACTTCTTTGATCTTTGATCATCACACTTCTTTGATCATCGCACTTCTTTGATCATCACACTTCTTTGATCTTTGATCATCACACTTCTTTGATCATCGCACTTCTTTGATCATCCGACTTCTTTGATCATCACACTTCTTTGATCACCAAACTTCTTTGATCTTTGATCATCAAACTTCTTTGATCTTTGATCATCACACTTCTTTGATCTTTGATCATCACACTTCTTTGATCATCCAACGTCTTTGATCATTCTACTTCTATGATCAACCCACTTCTTTGATCATTCCATTTCTTTGATCATCCCACTTATTTGATCATCACACTTCTTTGATCATCACACTTCTTTGATTATCCCACTTCTTTGATCATCCGACTTCTTTGATCGTCCCACTTCTTTGATCATCACACTTCTTTGATCATCACACTTCTTTGATCTTTGGTCATCACACTTCTTTGATCTTTGATCATACCACTTCCTTGATCATCACACTTCTTTGATCATCCAACTTCTTTGATCATCCCACTTCCTTGATCATCACACTTCTTTGGTCATCCAACTTCTTTGATCATCCCACTTGTTTGATCATCCAACTTCTTTGATCATTACACTTCTTTGATCATCCAATTTCTTTGATCATCACACTTCTTTGATCATCACACTTCTTTGATCTTTGATCATCACACTTCTTTGATCTTTGATCATCACACTTCTTTGATCTTTGATCATCACACTTCTTTGATCATCCCACTTCTTTGATCATCCGACTTCTTTGATCGTCCCACTTCTTTGATCATCACACTTCTTTGATCATCACACTTCTTTGATCTTTGGTCATCACACTTCTTTGATCTTTGATCATACCACTTCCTTGATCATCACACTTCTTTGATCATCCAACTTCTTTGATCATCCCACTTCCTTGATCATCACACTTCTTTGGTCATCCAACTTCTTTGATCATCCCACTTGTTTGATCATCCAACTTCTTTGATCATTACACTTCTTTGATCATCCAATTTCTTTGATCATTCTACTTCAATGATCATCCCACTTCTTTGATCGTCCAACTTCTTTGATCATCCCACTTCTTTGATCATCCCATTTCTTTAATCATCCAACTTATTTGATCATCCTACTTCTTTGATCATCCAACTTCTTTGATCATCCCACTTATTTGATCATCCCACTTCTTTGATCGTCCCGCTTCTTTGATCATCACACTTCTTTGATCTTTGATCATCACACTTCTTTGATCATCGCAATTCTTTGATCGTCCCACTTCTTTGATCATCACACTTCTTTGATCATCCCACTTCTTTGATCATCCAACATCTTTGATCATACCACTTCCTTGATCATTTAACTTCTTTGATCATCCCATTTCTTCTATCATCCCACTTCTTTGATCATCCCATTTCTTTGCTTATCTCACTTCTTTGCTTATCTCAATTCTTTGATCATCTCATTTCTCTGCTTATCTCACTTCTTTGATCATCCAACTTCTTTGATCATCACACTTCTTTGATCATCAAACTTCTTTGATCTTTGATCATCACACTTCTTTGATCTTTGATCATCCCACTTCTTTGATCATCCAACTTCTTTGATCATTCCACTTCTTTGATCATCCCACTTCTTTGATCATCCCACTTCTTTGATCATCTCATTTCTCTGCTTATCTTACTTATTTGATCATCCAACTTCTTTGATCATCCCACTTCTTTGACCATCCCACTTGTTTCATCGTCCCACTTCTTTGATCATCCCACTTCTTTGATCATCACACTTCTTTTTGATCATCACACTTCTTTGATCTTCACACTTCTTTGATCATCCAACTTCTTTGATCGTCCCACTTGTTTGATCATCACACTTCTTTGATCTTTGATCATCACACTTCTTTGATCTTTGATCATCACACTTCTTTGATCTTTGATCATCACACTTCTTTGATCATCGCACTTCTTTGATCTTTGATCATCACACTTCTTTGATCATCACACTTCTTTGATCATCACACTTCTTTGATCATCACACTTCTTTCATCTTTGATCATCACACTTCTTTGATCATCACACTTCTTTGATCTTTGATCATCACACTTCTTTGATCATCGCACTTCTTTGATCATCGCACTTCTTTGATCTTTGATCATCCCACTTCTTTCATCTTTGATCATCCCACTTCTTCGATCGTCCCACTTCTTTGATCATCACACTTCTTTGATCTTTGATCATCACACTTCTTTGATCATCGCACTTCTTTGATCATCGCACTTCTTTGATCATCACACTTCTTTGATCATCACACTTCTTTGATCTTTGATCATCACACTTCTTTGATCATCCCACTTCTTTGATCATCGCACTTCTTTGATCTTTGATCATCACACTCTGATCATCGCACTTCTTTGATCATCACACTTCTTTGATCATCACACTTCTTTGATCATCGCACGTCTTTGATCATCACACTTCTTTGATCATCGCACTTCTTTGATCTTTGATCATCCCATTTCTTTGATCATCGCACTTCTTTGATCATCGCACTTCTTTGATCTTTGATCATCCCATTTCTTTGATCATCACACTTTTTTGATCATCACACTTCTTTGATCTTTGATCATCACACTTCTTTGATCATCGCACTTCTTTGATCATCGCACTTCTTTCATCTTTGATCATCCCACTTCTTTCATCTTTGATCATCCCACTTCTTCGATCGTCCCACTTCTTTGATCATCACACTTCTTTGATCTTTGATCATCACACTTCTTTGATATTTGATCATCACACTTCTTTGATCTTTGATCATCCCACTTCTTTCATCTTTGATCATCCCACTTCTTCGATCGTCCCACTTCTTTGATCATCACACTTCTTTGATCTTTGATCATCACACTTCTTTGATCATCACACTTCTTTGATCATCACACTTCTTTGATCTTTGATCATCCCATTTCTTTGATCATCACACTTCTTTGATCATCACACTTCTTTGATCATCACACTTCTTTGATCTTTGATCATCCCACTTCTTCGATCGTCCCACTTCTTTGATCATCACACTTCTTTGATCTTTGATCATCACACTTCTTTGATCATCGCACTTCTTTGATCATCGCACTTCTTTGATCATCACACTTCTTTGATCATCACACTTCTTTGATCTTTGATCATCACACTTCTTTGATCATCGCACTTCTTTGATCATCGCACTTCTTTGATCTTTGATCATCCCATTTCTTTGATCATCACACTTCTTTGATCATCACACTTCTTTGATCATCCCACTTCTTTGATCATCCCACTTCTTTCATCTTTGATCATCCCACTTCTTCGATCGTCCCACTTCTTTGATCATCCCACTTCTTTTATCATCACACTTCTTTGATCTTTGATCATCACACTTCTTTGATCATCACACTTCTTTGATCATCGCACTTCTTTGATCATTACACTTCTTTGATCATCACACTTCTTTGATCCTTGATCATCACACTTCTTTGATCATCACACTTCTTTGATCTTTGATCATCACACTTCTTTGATCATCGCACTTCTTTGATCATCCCACTTCTTTGATCATCACACTTCTTTGATCATCACACTTCTTTGATCATCCAACGTCTTTGATCATTCTACTTCTATGATCAACCCACTTCTTTTATCATTGCATTTCTTTGATCATCCCACTTCTTTGATCATCCAACTTCTTTGATCATTCTACTTCAATTATCATCCCACTTCTTTGATCATCCAATTTCTTTGATCATTCTACTACTTTGATCATCCCACTTCTTTTATTATCCAACTTCTTTGATCAATCCACTTCTTTGATCATCCCACTTCTTTAATCATTTCATTTCTTTGATCATCCCACTTCATTGATCATCCCACTTCCTTGCCATCACACCTAGGACAGAAGGTTCTTTATTTCGTGCGAGTTTCCACCTTTTGGACGTTCTATATTTCAAACGTCTTCAAAGACGCCTTAATTTGTCCGTCAATCTCTTTCCTGGCTTCCCCTACTGCCGAATGCTTCCCAAATTCTTCTTACAGTAGTCAAAAGGGGGGAGATATTTCCCGTGCTCGTAGCTTCCCCCACCCAGCTGTCGTTTTTGCACTTCTAAATCGAATTTACGCCTTTTTCAGTTTTGATTAGTAATCGAATTTTGATTTGATTTGGTTTAATTTGAATTAACTAAGGCGGGTAGCTTTCAGATTGAGTTGATTTACTATTGGTGCATGTCAATTAGCATGTGACCTGTTTGCTTACCGCCATAAAATTTTTCCAGCAATGGGAAAAAGAAAGTACCACATTTTAGAGTAGCCTGTGAATCATAATTTCAAATAGATCAAACCAAATTTGACTGAATCTTGTCACGTAAGAACTAGCTAAGCATCTTAAAAGTCACCTGTGTGGGAGACTCATTATCACATGCCATGGAGAATGTATGGCTTGACGATGACAATTTAGGCTTAGAGGGATACAGAGCCGATAAAGTGCATGCTCGAAATCGTAGAAAGTCAATAGCCTAATTGCCTTGCCTCAATCTGGTGAGCTCATGTTTAGGCTAGATTTAAGAACTATTTCTCTCCATTTCTTCTTACAACTAGCAAGCTCCTCTCAACCACTCAATAGTATAAAATTCACAGTGAAATTGAGGTTGAATATCTCGTTAACGAAGACTTCATTTATCAACGTTCTTTTCAGATCAAACTGTGGTTTACAATATGAGATATGTTTGATCTTTTCTTAGAGAGAGTTGTCAACTTGCGGGGCTCTTGATTCTATAACCGAGGGTGATGAAGAAGAAGAAGAAGAAGAATGTGTAACTGAATCTGCTGAAGATGACAACCAAGAAGAAATCTCCCTCTTGAAAGACGCAGCTTCCCCGCCTAGTCCTGCTCTTCCACTGTGGCAACAGCAGCTTCGAAGTAAAGAGCGTGGCCTCAGCAACCCAATGGCAGTGTCTCCGTCTCTTGAAGAGCGTTTAATGCGGATAGGTAATGACAGTGACACGAATAGCTCGGAAGCAGATGGTTCAGAGAAAGCAGAGTATTCATATAGTGCTGACAAGGAGGGCTGGGCTTGTCGCAACAACGGAGGGATGGACGAATTCGAGTTGAATAGACGGTCGAGTCTGACTCGAAGTATGACAAGCATTTGCTCGGGTAGCAGGTCAGTAAACACTGCGACGGATAGCATGAAAGAAGTAAGAGAGACGTCTTTTTGCATTGATAAGCTTGAAAGTGTGTACCCTGGTGGAATGCGCGATGGAGAGACAACCCAGGTTCAGGTTAACTATACAATTGAAGATCAGAAGCAACCCCTTGTGCTTCATGGTTTTAGCATAGATAGCATAAAAGGGAGCGATTACGCAGCAACCTCACAGACAATGCTCATCGAGAGGGATGATGAGCCTGTAAATATTATTGACAATCCATTCATAGCGAAAAATTATATCAATGGGAACAGCAATGAGCAGTTGCAAATTGAGCAGAAGGACAGAGGTGAATTGACGAAAAACCAGTTACCAATGGTTAGGACATGTCGAAACCTGACAAGGCATCGGTACAGCCTTCCTGAGCTGACAGGCAGTAGGAATAGCAAGTACGTAGCGATGAACGAAAAGAACCCCAACGATATTCAACGAAGTTTGTCTATGTCGAATCCGCGTAGGCAAACTTTGGGTATTCTAAGGAAATCACGCTTACTTAACAAGAAGACTGGACTATTCGAGCCTCTCCCAGAGGATCATGCAGTGTCCATTAGCGAAGAGGGGTTTGATTGTAGGACCGATATTACTACCCTTAGCGAAAGTCAGAAGATTTCCTCCGAAGCCTTGTGGGATGCTCTGTCCAGCCCTAATGAAAACGGTACTCATAAATCGAGTAAAACGCTGGCAAACGGCATTTCACAGGTAGCTGATGAAGACGTCACCAATGGAATACCATTGCCATGTCATATGCTTGAAAAAAGTAATTCTGACCCATTTTCAAAAAATCATTCAGATAGCGATTCAGATATGGACAGTCGAAGTGGAAGTCTGGGTCGTGTTAGCAGTGTTGACTCTCTTCCTTTATCGGCCAAATCAGCAGAAGTTGGCGAAGATTTGTCGAAAAGAGTACTGGACTGCAATGTATCTGTTATTTCTACCAAAAAGAGAAAATCGACGGCTATTGATTGGAAGTCCAACACGACTTCGTCGAACATGGAAGTCAGTTATCTATCGGAAATGCGGCACGAGCTAACGAATGAAGTACGGAGTACGCGTAAGTCAGTAGAAGGCATTGGCAAGGCATTGACATCAACAAGCAGTGGAAATGGCCTACTGAATATCGGCCTTCTAGCGAAGGATTTGACAGAGTCAAAGGCAGCGGTCAACGATGTCTCCATAAAGATTGACCGTTTGAACAATGATGTCATCGGGTTGAAGAAGGAGGTGAAGTCGCTGACTGCATTGGTCCGTTTACTAATAGAGCGACAAGATTCACTGAGATAACTGTTCAGTATAATATTTTGCTACCAATATTTTCTAATAATTCCATTTTTGTTTTTAATCAAACGGAGTAATATTATTGGAAATTTTCATGGTAGCTAGACAGTAGAATCCCGTGGTTTAGGAACTTTAAAGCAGGACTTTTCTGGAAGAAGTCGTAATCGTTGGCATCAATCTTTTGTCATTCAGTAACGACAGCAAATGAAAGTCAGGAAATAGAGGCCTGCTTTTATGGCGATTTGCATCAACAAATGTGTTAAGGCGAAAAGGGGTCGATTGACAGATGAATTGGATGCAGATGCCGCATTTCAAAGATGTCAGTTTGTTCAAACACCAAATTAGATTTCTTACAACTTATTTAAGCACTGAATCACTCACCTGTCTTTATGCCTATAGATGTTGGTATGTAGATTAGGATTTAATTGACTCCCTGGTTCTTCTTGGAGCATGCTACCACTACAGTAAACATTACTGCAAGAAACCAAACTTGATCGCGTATAGTATTCTTGAGCGGATTGCGTTAGTCCAGATCCAGTAATGGGCTATCTATAGCAAACGTGCCACACTTGAGATGCACTAGATTGGCGCAGCCTGCATTTCCGGACATTAAGGATTCTTATAAAGCTCAGATACTTTGTGGGCGAGCTTCCCGGAGGGAGACTGGTAATGGCCGGAAAGAGGAATTGAGCCTGTATTTCTCACATGATAACACAGCTACTTTAACCCATTAGGACCACTCACTATCATCCAGTATTCATGCAAATCATCTTTAAAATTTTTTAATTTTTGAAGGCTCAACTCACGGTAAGCGTTGAGCCGTGCATTCCTGCATTTCCAAGTGCCTGTCCTCTCCAAGGCTTTGTTTTCATCCCAATATCGATAGAGGTGATAATAAGAAATTTGCCTCATTTTCGATTTTTTGGTAGGTTAGCTCCTTAAAACTATTAAGTAAACTCAATGCTAACATCTAAAATCTCAAGTTGATCCTTTGACAGTTGCTTTCAATTCAAGTCTCGTAAGCATAACTCATAATGAGGTCCCAGTTGCCTATCAATTATGTTTTTAGCGAGACATACGTCGAATGCATGTGTTCGCAATGTAAACGAAGACGTGTATTTCAATTGGAATTCTTGAATTTAACTGGTGAACAGTGTGGTCCTTGGTGAACATTGGAGTTTCACGCTTCTGTTAATTTTATGGCGTCGGTTTTAGAAAGGTGCATGAACAATCAGCATGTTCAAAGCAGATTAACGCATTCGTTGTCATACTAGTGAGACCAAGGAGAATTGTACACCCATACTTATTGCTCTGTTTAGACTCTCTTTTACCCAACCGAGATTTAAAGGATGTAGAAGTGGATATTATGCGCATTCCTTCGTTGAGAATTTCTCCTTAATAAGAAGCAGTTGTCATCAATGGAAATTAAACCTTCTCTAATTTTGCCAAAGCAAACATTACCACCCATTACCTAAAGCAACTTTTAAGAAAAGCGTAAAAATTCAAAGAAATTTCAAATCGAATTCCATAATGACATTAGTGATAGGAAGCTATTCGATTAGAGATCTACCATACTGGGCCATGCTTTTAAGTCAGGTACGCATTTGCTGCTGGGAGGAGAATAGGAGTCAACCGGATTAATCAGGGTCAATCTGGTACAAGTGAAGGACCAAACGCAGGATCTAAGCAAGGGAAAAAATATGGTCTAGCCACTTTGCCAAGCACTCATTGCAAATATAAGAAGCCACAAATATATTATAAATTTTCTCTGGGTAAAACAGTTCACTGCTAAACAAAACTAAGTCCAAAAACTTTGATTTCTTATTAGTCTGCTCCCTTACTGAGTCAGCTACTTGACAGAAGACCCCACACTTGCTGGCTGTTTTCAGCCAAAATTATAGATTTACGATTTGCGCAATTCCTCGAATTTTGCATATTTGATTTAACTAGTATCTGATATATTGACCGTTGGTACAGGTAAAAGTATTTGATAATCGTATTTGTAATATTTTGAATATTTAATTTTCACCCTTATATCACTTCATAATCTATTCGTTCAAATTTTGGCGTCGTGTAGAGATCGCTTCTAATGAGCAAATTATGTATTTATGCCGCCGCGGATTGTTCATTCAATATTTTGTACAAGTTAGAATTATCATTGAATTTATTTCATAACAGTCAGAATAGCATCAACATGCTGGAAATTTGGAATTATTGTGCTCGGTTTCTTCCCTTGCTTTTTTCTTTTTTTTTAATAAGTTATGTTGGGGAAAGGCCATGGTGGCCTATACAATGCCTCAACAAAGGAAGAAAGAAGAAAGCGAAAGGCTAAGAGGAGAGAGAGATCAGATCAAGTGTATTGATCTTGGATTTGAAAGATGGCAAGTTGCAAGATCCTCAGAGGAACAGGAATAATCTCCCTGATCTCCTGCTTACCATTGACTGGCATTCGGAGTGCAGTTAGTATACTGGTACAAGGAAATTAATTTGAAAACCAGAAATTACGTACAAAAGCTCAATACTGGTATACATCGATGTATATAGTTGTGTCTCTCGAACGATGTCTAGAATGTATGGCATGGTAAGAGAGATAAGAAATAGTATGCTCCCTTTCACAGTGCATGTGGTTATAAGAGTCACCAGGAGGAAGACTTCCATTTTTCAATCCAAACCATATATTGAAAAGCGAAAGCATAATTTTGTACCATTGAAGATTTTTCGCTTAACACTCATCAGAGAATGAACGTCAGATAAAAACCAGAGTAAAGTTTTCTCATCTTTAGTACACAAGACACTAGCCATTTATTCCTAGATCCAAAGCTTAGTTCTGAACTAAGACCAGCACTCTGCTAAAGAACGGATGCAAGAAACGCTTTACTCTGACCACATTTTAAAAGGCAATGTCTCTCTTTTCTGTAGGAAAAAGTTCTGTTCCATTTCCCAATTGGTCTAAAGTTGCATAAATTGTGCATCGTTTCACACTCTGTCTGTCGTCAGACAAAGAGATCTTCACAAGCTATGTTTCCATTGTTTTTGAAACAGTCCAGGATAAAGTGCAAATAAGAATACAAGCGAGTTGAGTGTTCTTCATTGTAATTGTGACGCAAGAAAATGGCCACAAGGTCCCATGAAATCCAACTTTGAAATATTATGCACCATCAAGTACTGTATGGTTCGATCTTCTTCTCAACCATATAAGAGGGCTTTATTAAGCGAAGAATTTGCCTGCCATCGCTTTAATCTGTTGTGGTATGCCTGCAGCATGGCCGTTGTGAGCCAACTCGGGCCCCAAGGAGCCGGGTTTGGGGTCAACTTGTAAAAAAAGTATTTGACAAGGTGACTAACTTTCAAAGGAAGGCGTGGTAACGACCCTTCTAAGGCATTGAGATAAATATTTGCTGTATAGGAGGTTTAATTGTAATATCCAATTTATATTCGCTGGAACTTTTTCTGGCCCCTTCCAGTCGCAGGCCCTGGACCTTTTACCGCCCCCCTACGCTCTCTTCTCGAAGCTCCTGGCCTACAGACTCCACCATACTCTACCAGTACATTAAATTTCATGTGAACTTTAATTACCAAACGTTGGTGCTAGCGACTTATACACAAAACGACGGGTACAATTTCTCAGTGGACAATTCCATAAATGTGACGTTCAACAGAAGCATTAGGATTCTAACCTCGCTTCCAATTAGTTACCATTCCTTTTAATGATTCGCCCACTACACGGTTCACGGCAAGTAGTCGGGAAAAAGACTTTTAATTCAAAATGCCGCCTAAAAAAAAGCAGGAACCAAGCAAAAAGACGGCTGATAAAGCAAAAGATAAAATAATTGAGGTATTGTTTGCTTTTTTCGTAAAAAGAAGTTGTGTGTGTTCCTTAAACGGAACCTAATGCTATATGATATTTAGGCCTATTCCCATCACGGTGCTTATGCAGTCAAGTGTGCTTATATGATGATAACCAACTGGCTCTCTTATGATTTCGCGATGATATGACAACTCTCGTTGAAACATGTTATTCCGGTTTCTTGATAAAGTGTTCCATTCAAAGCTTATTCCCTCCTTTAAAAGGATTTCAGAGCCCAACTGCAAAGCATCTTGCTACGGTTTGGTTACATTGCAATCAGGCATGACTCAAACGATTGCCCAAAGCAAAGTTTGGAGACGAAGGATTCATTTCTCTGTGATTACCCACCATTTAAACAAGTTTTCGTAAACAGCAAATTTGTGATCACAACTCTTTGAATGTAATATCATATTACCGCTTGATTCTTGTTTTGAATTCGCTAGGAACAAGACGCTCATGTTTATTATCCTTTAGAATTCAATCTTTTACTTCACTTAATGAGTAGAGGTATCAAATTTAGGTATAGCTTTGAAGTGGTAGCAGTTACAGTATCAAAAGATGCACTATATATAAAGATTGCTAGCAATTTTTTTTACCTTGGACGACTATTGAATTGATTACAAAAAATGTGTAGATTGCACATAGCATTGAGTTGACATGTGAGAAGGACTATTCTTAAAATGAAGTTTAATTAAGAGCATCCTTGCTGCAGTAATGCGACTTGACAAATATCTCAAGCAATCCACTCTGGCATAGCCTTAGTGTCCCTTGGAGTTGTATCAAAATGAAGCTCTATCTACATGAAATTGTGGAGCATCTCATTCACAAAATTTGGTTGTCCCAGAATGCTAAGTCAATAAGTTTCATTGACTTGTACATGACTCCTTTGATGCCTTTTTTTTATACGATTCTACCTGGGTGTCAAAGGTGGACAATTTGACACTGCAAAGCTTTTTGCTTATCAAGCAGTGTCCAGGTCCTTCCTCTATAGGATTCACATATTTTCAGTTGTCTTTGCCTTCTGTTGTGTATCCAGTTAACTCAGATTTACCGTAAGACATAAATCTTCAATTCCGTTTTGTTTCCTTTTGCAGTAAAAACCATCGTTATTTCCATATTTGTGTTACATCCATTGGTAGAAATCTTAATCATCAGTCAGCTTTTCAACCTTTTGTATGAACTGAATAAAACTGGGGTGGTATTATAAGAATATGTGGAAAGGATGCAACTTATTGGTTGTTTGGAAACGCATGTTTCTTTGAATTCAAGTATGCTGTAAAAAGCTACTGTGAAATGAATTATAACATGATTTTTAGTAAATATCCGTTTTTCTTTGAGTTCAATTGTTTGAATGTGTGAAGAGAAGGCCAGAAAGAACACAAACTGTGCGACCAATATTTTAATCATAGAATTTGTAAACAATTTATGATTTAATGCATGCTGGTTTTTAAATTAAAAAGCTGTTTCATGCAAGTTTGGATACATGTGAATGTGGTTCCACGCATTTAGTAGAATAGACTGCCTTGGCATCTACCTACTCCTGCTTCAACATTTTCTTCAGGCCTACCACATTCTTAAACAACGACATTTGATAAATTGACTGCAACCCTATTTACTCCTACACACCTTAGATGGGTCCATTAATTGAATGACCCTCACTGTACTGAATTCTTCATCACTCTTTTACTGCAAACACAGCAATGATCCATCTATTATGGTTCAGTGACATGCTTGTCTCCACTTGCCTGCAGAGCCAAGAAAAGTTAATTATCAACCAACGGTTTTTGTATTTCTGTCTCATGTATTCTAAATGTTTTGAACTTATTGGCATGCATTGTTTTTTAGGATATGCACATGACTTTTATGTTAATCAAATTTTGGTTTTAATGGTAGATCAGAATTGAGGTTCCTCATATGAGTTTTTATATTTTTTTCAGGATAAGACATTTGGCTTGAAGAACAAGAAAGGCAAGAAACAGCAAACATACATTAAAAATGTCACACATCAGGTATGTACTGTACAATTTTTATTTTCAGGTTTTCAGAAAATTGCCGAAGAGTTTAGTTTGTATGTCATTATAGGTTTTTCAAATTTTGAAAAAATTTTGTGAAAAATCACAAATTGAGCTATGCATATATATAAGCTCTATCTAGATATTTACATACATATTTTTTAATATATTTATATTAATTTATACACAAAATTCAAATTTTTCCTCTTTTGCGTTGTCACAAGACATGCAAAATAATAGATTTTGTAGCTTTTAGTTGTTGCCGAGGAAGATACCGGGCAACTGTTACAATGTAATGATTTGAATATTGGGTTTTTAAATAAGATTGGAGAGGATGCTGAATTCATTCTTATACTTGTCACTTTTAAAGGTCAAGCAGGGAGGAAATCCAAGCGCAAGAAAAGTGAGTCTATTTTTGTCTGCTTGGATTTGTGGATTTCTTTTAACAGGTTCAAACTATTTTGATTTGAATTGTAAGAGTCTTTATGCTGAAAACAAGATTGGTTGAAAGTTGCCCCATAAGGCAAAGTTTATAGATGCCATTTGGCTTTGATGCAGCTTCAGCTGGATTTTGTAGTAAAGTATTATAAATGAGATGTGTGCATTAAATTTACCGTTGCTGTCACATTCTGTCATGCCTTTTTAGTGACACTAGATAGATGACCTGCCAGCATGGTCTTTTTAACAATGAAAGGTTCTATCTACTTAGGAAAAGGTATTGTAGTTTGAAGCGTTGTATATCTTTTGAAGTTTTCTTGAAAATTGATTCATGCTATTTTGTGAATTTAGTTGGAGCAATTGAAAGAAGCGGAAAGGGTAAGTGGTCTGTTCGATTCATTTTACAGATTGAATTCCTATTATACTAAGTTTCTTCCTGGATTTTCTACCTTAGAGCAGGGGTCAGCAACCTGCAGTTGTAGAGTGGCATGTGGCTCCTTGAAGCTTTTCAAAAACATTTGAAATAAAAAAGATGGAAGAGAGAAATGCATTTTCTGTTGTAACATGGTTTCTGTAAGAGAATGAACACAAAAGAAACACTTTAACGTTTTCCAATCATAGCCAACATATAAGGCTTTTTGCGTCTCTAGACATATTTTGTTTTTGTATTTTAGTCCAATATGGCTCTTTCAGCATTTTGGGTTGCCGACCCTTGCCTTAGAGCAAGCAAAGAAGCCCCCTTTTTAATGCACCTTTTCAATCTAAGCAGCCTCTTTTGCAAGTTCGAGCCTGGGGCAGCTTTGGGGGTGAAAAGTTCGTAACAGCAAAACAAATCGGAGTGTCTGGCACGGATGACTTATCTTGCAGTCGATAATTAATTACTTATTCTCTGAATTTTGTAGTCTGTTATTACGGAAAATGTTTTTTTAAAGGCTTTTTCAAGTACCTTGCTCTAGCAGGCTACAAACATTTATACTTTGCAAAATAAGAGCATGAAATGAATATTGAGTTCATTGCAAAAATGAGAGTGGAAGAACCCAAAACCTTCCTTCATCTCCGAGGGTTGAAAGTGAGCGGTAAAAGGAAGAATTTGTTGCACAAGTTTTTGTAGCAGCTGAGAATGATGTGCCTGTATTAAAGACAGCCAAAGAGGTTCAAGCAGAAGTAGCAGAAGATTATAGCTCAACGCTGCGAGTTGAAGGTGCGCTTCTTCCAGATTCTTTTGCTATTGTTATTGGGTGAGTACCTGAGGCTGAAAGTGTCAAGTGATGGCCATTGACTCTCTATCCCAATATTTAAAATTTCTTGTCATTCTATCCAAGTGAGTTAAAGAGCCAAGACCTTAATGGGTACAAGCTTTCCAATGCCTATCGCCATTATTCAACTGGCTAGCTTTATCCATTAAGCTACCATCCGGTATCAGATTCAAGTACTGTATGTTTTCTGAAATCTACTTACATCTTGTTTTTTATGATGATGGTTAAATATTGGTGGCAAATTTGACAATATTATCTCTTTAGGCAGCCATATCACCAATGCATCATGTGGAATCTTTCCTAAAAACCAAGTGGTAAAGATTGAGGAAATAGTGCCCTCTGAGACCTATTTTTTTAGTGAGTTCTGTTGGGGAAAAGCCATGGTGGCCTATCCAAGGCCTCAACAAAGGAAGAAAGAAGAAAGCGAAAGCCTAAGAGGAGAGAGAGATCAGATCAAGTGTATTGACCTTGGATTTGAAAGATGGCAAATTGTAAGATTCAGGAAAGCAAGAAGGCAAGACGTTCCATAAGTTGCATTTTCTAGGAATGAATGATGATTTGTAGGACAGAGTTCGTGGAGTAGGCAGTGCAACTTGGAAAGGGTGTGAGTGAGTTGAGCTTCTGGTGCTTCTGACACGCCTCAGAGGAACAGGAATAATCTCCCTGATCTCCTGAGAACAATGCCGTGAAAGTATCTGCAAAAGATGGAAAGTTCTCCAACTAAACGACGATGGGAAAGAGGTTGGAGCGATTTGGTGAGGTTAGGATTATTGATGAGACGAATCGCTTTGGACTGGACTTTGTCGAGAAGACAGAGAGTGGATTTTGGAGCACCACCCCAGACGTGGGAGCAGTACTCTAAAGAAGGACTGATTTGGGACTTGTATATAGATAGAAGGTGGGAAGATGAGAAACCCCGCGGGCTCTGGCGAGGAAACCGAGCTTTTGAGATGCATGTTTAGCAAGGGAATGGATGGGAGTTTTCCAAGTGAGATTAGATGAACGAGAAAAACCAAGTTGTGTGAAAGAAGCTGAAGTGTCCAGTTCATCACCTTTCATGAGGACAGGAGGAAAGTCTTGATTACGTTTGCGTGAAATGACAGTCTGTTTCGTCTCGCTTTGGTTGAACGAAACTAGGTTGTCTTTGCCCCATTTCTCAATAGCTGTCAGATCATTGGAGAGAAGAGAGGCTGCAGTGTTTCTGTGGAGTTAGATATCGGTGGAAGCATGGTCATTTGGATTGAACGAAAATAAAGAACTTAGGAAGGTATCATCAGCAAAGGAATGATTGCTAGAAGACGTAGAGGTGAGCAGGTAATTGATGAAGAGGATGAAGAGTACAGGGGAGATGACAGAGCCCTGGGGTACACCGGCGTTGATTGAGTGCAGATTGGAGAGGAAGCCATCCGCTCTGACGGCAATTGACCTATCAGAGAGGAAACTACCAATCCATTTAATGAGAGTGTGATGGAGACCAAACAGGGGTAGTTTAGCGAGAAGACCTTTGTGTCAGACGCGATCAAAGGCCTTGGAGATATCGAGAGAGATTACTCTGCTCTCACCACAGGATTCTAGAGCAGAAGAACAGATATGGACAGCATAAGCAAGAAGATCGCCAGTAGACCTGGCGTTTCGAAAGCCATACTGGTGGTGATCAGAGAGAAGACTGTTTGTTTCTAGGAAGGTAAGAAGTTGTTTCGTGATGATGGTCTCCATTGTTTTAGAGATGAGTGAAGTGATTGCAATGGGACGATAGTTGAGTGGATTAGACTTTTCACCTTTTTTGGGATAGAAAAGACATGGGCTAGTTTCCAGGAGGTAGGAAATGTACCAAGAGTGTAGGAAAGCGGAAATAGTTTGTTGAGAATGGGGGCAAGTTCAGAAGTACAGGTTTTGAGAACTATTGCTGGAATACCATCAGGGCCTTTGGATTTGGAGGTGTCAAGCTGGAGAAGGGTTTGGCGGACTTTTCGTGTGGAGAACTCAATGGGTGACATAGCGAATTTTGAAGGGGAAAGTGGTGTGGTTGGGACCCTTGGTCGTTCAGGTTGGAGTTGGAGTTGGAGTTGGAGGCAAAGACTGACGCAAAAAGATTGGCCTTGGATGAAGTAGTGGTAGAAGAAGAGTCAGAGTTGCTTTTTAGTGGAGGGAAAGATGATTGGCACAAGTTTTGGGAGACAACTTTGGCCATAGACCAAAAGAAGCGAGAGCCAGCCTGGCAAGAAGCGATTTTGTTGTTGATGCGTTGGACAAAAGATGATTTGGAATTTTTGATGGTTTGGAGCAGGTGTTGCGTGAGTTGATGAAAGAAGTTCTTGAATCTTGGGTTTGAAGTCGCTTCCATTCCTTGAAGTAGTGGTTTTTGTTATTCACAGCTTTGGGGCACTGTGAACTGAACCATTTAGGGGAATTTTTCTTACCAGGCTTGTAAGAAGATGGAATAAAAAGATCCATGCCATGAAGTATTGCGTCGGTGATGAAAGAAGCAAAAGAGGAAGGATCATTTGAAAAGCCTGAAGACCAAGGGTAAGAAGAGTAGAAAGTGCGAAGGGAGCAATGGGTCTATCCAGGTGAGGGAGGAAGTCATGCTGTAAGGTTATGAGACAATTATAAGAGTTACCAAGAGGAGATCTAACGGTGGGAGGAGAGTAAATGCTAGTATTAGATGTGATTATTATGCTGAAGATGCCGATGGCAGTGATAGTGATTGTGATGATGATGATGATTGTGATGATGATGGTGATTGTGATGATGGTGATTATTGTTATTACGATAGACAAGATATTGATGATGGGCACAATTTCTATGATGGTTTTAATTCTTACGTGGAACTTCGGGTTTCATGACATTGCACTGCAGCAAAAAAACAAGTTGACTGTTGATGGACAATTCCTCTGCCCCATTCCCATCGAATCATAACGATCTATGAAAATTTTACTGCTGCAAAGGCGATGGAACTCCAGAAAATCTGCGAGTGACCTGAATCACTGCACGTAACACTTGAGACTTTCTAAGCGTAAGGAATTGTGATTCAAGGGTTAGCGCTAATGTTTGGGTTGAGAGTTAAATGTTGGAATAGAAGTTACGGTCAAAGATCAACCTGAGTCAGCATACCGTTGGTTGTTGTACTGAACTAGCAACGTGCGTTTGTGAGAGAATTTACCTAGCACCGAAGGGTTTATCAAATCACACTGATAAGCTTATGTTAAGTAGAAGAAGCCATAGTATTCCTCTCGGTTTCGACCCATTACGAGAAAGTCCTTTGCCAGGAATTGCAAAGACCTTTGTCTCCTCATTTCGGGGCACAGGCCATGCGGCGTTTAATCTTAGGCCGATTGCTAGCCCATTATCATGTGATCACAAGGTGAAAGAATTTTAAATCAGATGAGGGAATCAACGCTTCCAGATGGACTGATGTTAGACATGTGTTTTGGTCAAGTTTCCAGCTAAAACTGTCACCAGCCCGTTATTAGGGCGTAATCTGGCAGATCAATCTCCAGGAGTCCCTGTTCAAAGTGGCAAACCAACCACAAGCGCCGGCATCTCTACCCTAGAGCTGAAAGTGACATAGTCACTGAAGGCACCAAAAGGTAGTGTTGGGACTGCTCAGGAAGAGGAGTAAATCTCCTCTTCCACTTTAAACCGCTCTGCTAAATCTTGGATCAGGAGACCAAGCCTCAACCTCATCAGCACCGAGAGGAATTGGTCTCTACTGGAAAGTTTGCAGAAGCTTGCTCTTCTCTCTTTCCTCAACTTCAAGCTATGGACATTGCTGCCTCTCCAATAGGTCAGCTTAGGTATGAAGGGCTTCAGGACAATGTAAAGGGCATTCAAGAGGGAAATTTCCTGAAGGCCAGTAAAAAACCTCACTTCTTTATCATTTTTAATTGATGCCAATGAGAATGGCTTTTTTGAAAGGGCTTTTATTTTCAAAATTTGCATCTTTCTGCAAAGATAATTTAGCTCATCTTGAAGCGTGCCGGCTTCTTTGACTAGCTCTTCTTTATTTTGTGCTAACGAAGCAATAACACTATTTTATCCCGGAAAACATTACAGGGATCTCCAATTAGAGTATCATTGTGATAATTGAGAAAACTATCATCAATCGATTCCAACTCATCCCAGCCACCACTGTCTGAATCAATTGGGTCAGCTGCAACATCCATTCGTAGCAACTTCCGCTTGGTGTTTGCTGTTGGTTTCTCGTACCCCATTTCGAGTGATGGATATGGGTTTTCGATTGTTGGTATTCCATCAACGAAATGCTTAGAGCATACCATGTCACTCTGCCCTGGCTTCCAGTTGGTTTTCTTACTAGTCGCTCTGTTAATGAGCTTGGTCTACACATTCCTGCTCTCAAAATTTATAAGACTGCTGGGGAACTTAAATAATCTAAATGGCGGTGAACACCAACATTGTTTCTTTTTCAATCCAATGAGCTCTTCGCAATCTTTCTTTTCCCAAATTTTTATGCGATATCTACTATTTTGACATCCATAAACAGCGCAATTTCCATTAACCATCTTTTGGCCGTCACGGCAAAGTTGAGCTTTTGGCCAAGATATTAAACAAGAAACTTAGTATTTGTAGCCTGCTATAGCAAGGTACTTATAAAAGCTTTTAAAAAACTTTTCCCGTGATATCAGACTACACAGTTCAGAGAATAAGTAAGTAATTATCGACTGCAAGGTAAGTCATCCGCGACAAACATCTCCGATTTGTTCTGCTGTTACGAACTTTTCACCCCCAATGTCACCCCAGGCTCCTACTCGCAAAAGAGGCTGCTTAGATTGAAAAGCTGTACTGGTTTGAATATTTTGATCTATTACATAATTAGACAAAATTTATGAACTTCCATCCGATGGATTGCCTGAAGCTGGTCATTCACTTCAAGATTAATTGCTGCTTTGTATTTTGCCATTACCTGACGGGTCTGTGATATAATACCATGACTAATTCTCCTTTAGTTATATTGCAGATAGCTAGATTTGTTACTGCTGAAAGTTCTATCAAAACTTTCCCCAATTCTTCTAGCAAAAGAAAAAAGATTCAAAAAACCAACTTGATGAACTGAATAAAATTTTCAAGCCTGTTCAGGAGCAGCAAAAAGTTTCTGCAGGTATTTATCATGTGCTGTTGAATCGTTCTGTCTTCCTCTACCTTTCATGTTTAGCAGTTGAACACTAGTTCTTGAGGTGGATTGGAAAAGCTTTTCATTCAGCTTTTCTTTTGCAATATTTATATCTTGTAACAGACATAATATTTTGCATGACAAACTGTTGTTTCATTGTGACTTTGTTTGCATCTATAATGGTGGTGATTGCAGTTGCTGCCCTCGATAGTGCAATGATTACTTATATCTTCTTAACTCCTTAAAAAGAGCTATTCCTCATTTTCTTCATGCACGTGCTGATCAGAGCCGTTGTATCTTTTTGGTTTTCCTGTATTGTTATTATTGTTACATACGGTTGTATTGTTATGTAGCAAAATGGACGCTAGAACCCAGACTTTGTATTGTAGATAAGAGAGTTATGAGAGAGATTGAATGAAGTGTGAGGTTGGCTGTTTTGAGCTTGAAAATACATGTCTGCTTCTTAAAACAATTCTAACTCGGGATGCAAACGTGTCTAGTCTATGGTTGAATTTTTTCTGCATTAGCTGCCTTTGGAGCGACCTCAGCTTTCTCTCCCTCATGCTTTCTGTCTATGTCGCCATTACTGCTTTGCTTATCTGCACAATTCTACACATTGATTCTTACGCTATTTCCTGCCATACTTTAAATCAACGCTTTACCCATGTTCTACTTTCGTTATCTTAACCAACCCTTCCACTCCTGTCCTTAATTGACAAATTTGGTGATTTGAGCTCATTCTTACTTATCTATATAAACAGTAAGTTTGTCAGTAAGTGAGATAATCAGACAGCCACACTTCAGGGCTAATCTTCATCTTTCTGACTCCGTGTTCGCTGCATGTCAAACTAGACCATAAGGCAAGAATGGTCGATGGGGGTTAAATTCAGCAGTCGCATTTTTAGGACCAGTTCAACATACATCCATCAACTGGTGATTCCTAAACCTTCGTCAATAATAGCCTCAACCAAAAAGGAAGCTATGCTGGTGTTGTCTGCCAAAAAACACTTTATATGGACTTGTTTCTTTCTTTCTTGAAGTTTTGAGATTGAAAGATTCAAGCATAGAGGTTGTTGTGCTTTTCACTGTTTCCAGTGGCAATTTCGCATGACACATCTTCATTGAAGTTGAAAATTGACCACTGCACCTTTGGTTCTCTGAATTTAATCTATTTTCTGTGTCCTTAGGTGCTGATCCAAAGTCAGTGCTGTGTGCTTTTTTCAAGTCAGGTACATGTGGAAAGGGAAATAAATGTAAGTTTTCTCACGATTTGAGCTTGGAAAGAAAAAGTGAAAAGAGAAGTATTTACGTTGACGAGAGAGACCAGGATAAGAAAGGTATTTACACATACGTCATGTTTATAGTTATTCTCTATCTTCCTTTACGGATGTTTCTGCAGGACTGTTTGATGTAGCTTTTACCCTTGTCAATAAATCTTTACCATGAAGCTTGTGACTGAGAATGATGCAGCCAAATTTTTGTCCTTTTGCCAATCGTCCCCTTCTATGTGGCCATGGGTTCAGTTCCAGACATGGTTGGCTTGTGACCTCCATATGATGGGTTACTTTATTCCTGCTTCATCATTATTGTTTTCATCGTTTCAGTTTTCATAGATCTTCATAGTTATCATAGGTATTAACTCTTTAAAATAGAGGGCAACCAAACTACTGACTAAGTGCTTGGTCATCATTGTCACGGGTGTTTGTTTGGGGTCTAAATAGGGAAAAACGTGGATTTCTGAATCCCTCCAATTTTTATCGAGTCTTCCACTCAAATGTGCTTTGAGGGAAAGTGGTTGCAGAATCGGTTACGAGCCGACAAAAATGAGTCGAGATCACTTTTGGCGGTCGATATCCAGGGACACCAACGTGGAGGTATCTGGATTGTCCCCAATCTCTGCAATGAAATCATGGTATCCAGTATCTTCTTGGTTTCCAAGCGCCTTTTAGATACTAAGTGAATGCCATGAATCAAACCTGGAGCAAGGGGTTCTCTCAGGGTTTCCACAGCCATTTTCATGCAACACGGCCCATTCAGTTGATTTTGGCTGATGGCTAACCGTTTTCATCACCTTAGTTTTTCCCTCGACTTAAAATCTGCCTATGGTTTGATCTCAAAGCAATGACCTCCAAATGCTTTGACCAAAATAATTTTTTTTATCCATCAGAAGAAGGAATGGTCAATTGGACACAAGACAAATTAGAGGAAGTTGTTAAAAAGAAACACGAAGAAGCTGAAAAGAAGAAACCAAAGACAGATATTGTACGTTTTAATGTGCTTTTTAGCACTTGAAAATAATCTTATTGATTGCTCTTACCTCTTGTGTATTGAACAGCGTGTGCAATGGCCTGGAAATTCAGGAAATAATCAGATATTTCAATGCGCGCATAAGAAAACGTCAAGCTACCTTTTTATGCAGATATCAACATCAATTCGAATGCCAGGGAGTAACTTTTTTTAATGATTAGGTAAATGTGCCTGTAACCCTGTAGTGACTCAGCTTTCTTTCCCTCATATTCGCTATCTATGCCATCATTGCCATCTTGCTTAACAATACAATTATATTCATTCAATCAATTGTTATTTCCTGTCATAATTCCCATCAGCTCATCACCTATTCATCTACTTGTGTCATTCACAGCGTCATTCACCACCAACCCTTCCGCTCCTATTCTTATTCGATGAGTTTGGTAATTTTACCTCTTTATCATTTGCCTATATAAGCATGTATTGCATTTCAATAAGTTAGTCAGTTACTCAGTCATTCAAGCACAACAGCGCTAATCGTCGTCTCTCTGACTCCGTGTTCTCTGCACGTTAAACAAGACAGCAAGGCAAGAATCGTCCATGTGGTTTGAATCGAACAGCAGCTTTTTAGGACCAGTTTCATACGCACATCTTGAAACTGGTGATTCCTAAAATCCTTCATCAACAGCAGATGTTCTAACAACAGTGTTGCTTTATTCAAATAGCAGTTCTTGTGTACTGCGAAGCCGTTGCCTGTCTTTATATCGCTTGTATACACTTTTTTCGAACGACAGAGCTATTGTCATCGATAAATCACAGTTTTAATAGCGAAATCAAGCCGTCAAAAGTCATTTTTCTCTCGTAGATATGTAAATTCTTTCTGGAAGCGATCGACAAAAATTTATATGGTTGGTTTTGGAGTTGTCCAAATGGCGGGAAATGTATTTATAGGCATGCTTTGCCACCTGGCTTTGTTTTAAAAAGGAAGGAAGCGGAAAAAGTAGCAGCAGATGAAATTAGCCTAGAAGAATTAATTGAACAAGAGGTCTGTATTTGCCCTTTTCCATTCTGTCTTCTTTCTCCTTTGAAAATTATCCATAACACCAGTTTGTTGCTAATTGATGACAATACATATACAGTCAACTCTTTCTAATTCGAACTCGTGTGATCTGAGCTTGTACTAACTTGAAAAAAATTTTCAGGTCCCTTGAGAATCTTCTAACCAAAGCCTCTATGATTCGAACATTTTTACGATCCCATAGAGAGTTTTGAAATTGCCTTTTTGAAAACGAATAGGTGGCCAATCTTTTATTTTTTTGAAAGGGTTAACTCAACAGCTTCTTTTCTAGAGTCCTTATTGAAAGACGTCTGCCCTTTACGTACCCATGATTTAAGCATTTCGAGATCATGGCTCAATTCGCCAGCAGTCTTGTCCTTAGCAGTTGTAAAGAGTGATATGTCGTCCACAAGAAGTTAAGCATTGCAACAAAAATGTTCAGTTGTGTCATTTACTAAGACGATTTTCAGTCGTATACTAAGAAAAGCAGAGGACGGAAAATAGGACCCTGTGGAATGACAGCAGAACTTTATCTCCTGCTGGAAGCCTATTCAAAACTTTTCTCTCTTCTCTACCTGGCAAAAATTCTTTAAAAGCAGTGTATTTCCTGAAACACCACATTTCCGCAGTTTGAAGATGATGCCCTCATGTCATACCCCATCAAAGGCCTTGGCAATATCTAGATAGGTGGGGCAGCCTCCCTGGTACTGTAATCAAATGCTGTAAAGACAGAAGGAGCTATAAAGACGGGTTGGATTATTGCTGAGTCGCATGTTTGCATGGTGCAGTTTCGTTAGCATGGATTTTCCATGGTTAAGTGCAGATGCTGTCGTGTTTAGAGTAGATTCCATTGTTTTCTATCTTTGGTACTTTACGTTTTAACGATTAAAACGGCTATGTTGAGTTTAATTACTTCTTGATTTGGAGAAATATTACTTTTGATCCCGCTGCTTGAAAATTGTCTGTGTATGACCGGGATTTTTAGCTGAAAATGCGATTCGAAATGGGTTAAAACTCGTTGAATTTTCGGTCATTTCATCCCCGCGCCTTTTTCTCGCAGAGGGCAAATCTGGGGTCCGACCTAACACCAGTTAATCTCGCGACATTTATGGAGTGGAAAAAGAAGAAGGTGAGCATTTCTAAGGATTTACTAATATATCACGAGTGCACCTCTGAGCCTTGCATGCTTGACCATGTTACTTTTCCATCATTTGACAGGTTTGATTCCTTTTCTTTTCTCCAAAACAGAATTTTTAATCTTCATGTATATGTACCTTGATTACTGCTTTGCCTTCTCAGTAGCTCTTAAGGTATTCCACAACCTCATTGGTTTTTGCCTCTACTTCTGGTACAAGGACCGTAGAGCAGACACTGTCCCTCGTTTTGAGAGTGAGAGTTGAAGCCTTAGCCGTTTTGATTTTCAATTCATCAGAGGCAACAGTCCTGCTAAAATCCTTTCCCTTCCATTTTTAAGTTCTGCTTGCAACTTCTTGGACATCATGTTATATTTAGACCTTCATTACAGCGTTCTCTGTAGATCAAATCTTAGAATTTCAACTCTGTTTGTTGCTTCAATTTAGATTAAAGAGAAAAGGGATTTAAGGGAAAGCGAGCTGAAAAAGAAAAAGGACGAAATGGAAAGAGGAAAGTCGGTTGGAAAAGTGAGTAATGCAATTTTTATTTAGCGAAATTATCTTTCTTTCCTTTGAAGCATTCATTTTCTTATTTGAAGGATCTCGAATTGAAGTCTGTACACTTATTTTGGTACTCCTTTTTTAGAGATTTTATCCTTATCTTTTCAGAACCATCTTGATCGCAATTGCAATCTAAATATGTAATAATCAGTAGTATCTATTGGCTTAAAGGCTTTTTCGAAAGCCTGTTTTTTGCTTTAGATTCTACCATGCCCAAGTCAGATTAAATGGGGAAAAATTAACATAAGGCTTACGCAACTAGAATCATAGCTGTTCTGGCTTGGATTTTCTACATTTTTAACAATGAAGTCAACATATCCAGTATCAAAAGAAGTGAAGAAGCTCAAATTCTATTTTAGCAAATTCCTTTTGAATGCTCTGTGCTCTAAGAGTGCATATCATAAGCTATTGTCTAATCTACTTGAACAGTGTACCAAAGCAAGGGTTACTGTCGAAAGACCCCTTTAGAATCAATGCCCAGTTGTGGCTAGAAAGATCTTGTCGGAAGAGCGAATATGACTTTTATTGTTGTGCCCCAATTTTTTGTCCGACTGGCACACGAAGTCCACACATTAAGTTATAGTGCTTGCAATTCTCTTTTCCCTGCCAAAAGCTGATCCATTTCGATACCAAACTAGTAAGTATGAGGATGGTAGAGTTATGATCCTTGAAAGACAGACTGAAGTTGGGCAACTACCTTTACCTTTTAGGTCAGCGGTCGTGAGCTGTTCTTGTTCAGGCCGGAATTAGCTGCAGATGATGACGAAGAGGCGACTGACGATCCCAATTTGTACAAAAGAGAAATTGTATGTACTTTGATTTTCAGTTTGAATTTTACATTTGAAATGTGCTTTTCAAACCAATTTCATCTTTTTTTAGGAATTGCGTACGCATTGGAATACAAGAAACATAAGTTAAAGAAGATAACTTCGCCTTATCTTGTTAATTTTGCTTGCAGACAGTGGTACAAACCGTTTGTATATACTTAGACCAGCCTCTTCCAAATATGATTGTGCCAAGATAAGTCATGCGGACGTAGCCATATCTGTATGAAACTGGTCGTATTTCGGAGTCGTGACTAAGCATGTGATTCATAGACGCATTGCAAGAGAAACCGATAGGAAAGCAGTGTTAGGCTGCTATAAATCTAAAGTAATGAGGTACATGGGTAAACTAGAGGATCGAGAAGGAAATTAGGGCTATCGACAGTGCAAGAGATCAGTTGACTAAAATTTTTACCGGAAGAAAGTAAGAACAGTCGAAGTTTTGAAAAGCATGCTCCTCTTATCTCATCAAGGAAAGATAATATTGGAGAATCCCTTGCAAGTGACACACGGAGTTCCTTGATCCATCGCACTTCTGAACTGATAAGACAACTTAATTGTATGACCACTGACCAGTTGAGACATTGACATTGTCTATCGACAATACGCAAATTCTTAATTGGAATGAATCCTTTATATCTATCCGAGAAGTTTGAATTTGATAGAGTTATTGACAGTCCCTATACAAGACAAGCGAGTAATTGGCACGAACAAATATCAATTTCTTTCTGCCAACACAGAACTCTCCACTTCATTAGCATTCAAGATGTCAACGCACTGCAGACAACTTTGAGAGAAAATTCAAATTTTGGATAATTTAAACCTTCACTGAAAACTTGTTATGTAGTAATTTGCTTTTCGCACGAGGTTTTGAAATTTTAAGCCTTTTCTTATGAATACATGTAAATGAGATACGATTTATATATCTAGTTTTATACTTTTATTTGCGCACTGCGAAAAGCCTTGTACTAGTTTCCGTCTTTGTACATACTTGCAAGTATTCTGAGCTTAAGAGCTCAATTTAGACTAACCGGTCCTTTTTTCATTATGTTACTTCCGCTCTGGTCAAAGCTTTACATTTAATGGTATTTGTTGATATAATTTTTAAAGGTTTCCTTTGTATGAAATTTTCTCTAATTTTCAAGGAGGATGACGATACTCCCGTTACTGAGGTTAGTATAGAAGGATTTTCATTGTCTGCGGCTGAGGAAATCAGTGTGGTTAGCAAGAACGCGACTTTACCATCGAAGAATTCGGATCATGAAACAAAACAGACTTCTCTCGAAGAGGTAATTCTTATTCTTTATGATACAAGAAGTAGTGAATGAAAATGAAAAAGTAAAGAATTAAATCGGAATTTTTTTAAGGCACGAATTTCTTGTAATCTATGGAACGGTGTTCAACATATTTTGCTTTAGATTTCATTGAAAAAGTTGCCGTCTAACTGTTGCTTTTCTACCGCTGAGGAGATCTTCTATGGCTGCTGGTACCTGACGCCAATCGTATCCAAAGCTTTTAGAAAGTTGACATGGCTTGTTTTTAAAATTTACAGCTGTGATTGGAATAGGATAAACGGCAGTGATCACAATAGTTTTGCTTTATTGTAGGCCCAAGCAACAGCTCCAGCAGACGTCAATGGCGCTGACGAAGCTTGTGCAGCTAATGACACTGTAAACGAAGGCGACCAAATTGTTTTAGACGGTGTGCCCGTCGAAGAGAGCTTATTCGATGAGGATGACTTAGAATTAGATGATTTAGATATTAATGATTGATTTGGTTGATTTTCCAGCAATTTTCAGTAGAGGAATGCCTTCTTGTTGATGACGTCCTCCGTTTATTAGGCCCCGGTAATTAGTTACCCTTTTTCTGAACATCATTCTCAAAAAGTAAAACCATTAGAGCGATTTCGAGAATTTGTCTTCACTCAGTTTCATCCACTTATTCTTTCTCGCTTAAGATAATGGTGATGAAGATTGTGATGGTAATTGTGATGATCATGATGATGAAAATGATGCTGATGATAGTGGTGTTGATGATTACGATGGTGGTGTTGGTGATATGTTGATAATGATGATGGTGATATGTTGATAATGATGATGGTGATGATTATGATGATGATGGTGATGATGGTGATGATGGTGGTGGTGTCATGATAATCATTATTATTATATTTTTTTTCTTTTAGTGAGTTCTGTTGGGGAAAGGCCATGGTGGCCTATCCAAGGCCTCAACAAAGGAAGAAAGAAGAAAGCGAAAGCCTAAGAGGAGAGAGAGATCAGATCAAGTGTATTGACCTTGGATTTGAAAGATGGCAAATTGTAAGATTCAGGAAAGCAAGAAGGCAAGACGTTCCATAAGTTGCATTTTCTAGGAATGAATGATGATTTGTAGGACAGAGTTCGTGGAGTGGGCAGTGAAACTTGGAAAGGGTGTGAGTGAGTTGAGCTTCTGGTGCTTCTGACACGCCTCAGAGGAACAGGAATAATCTCCCTGATCTCCTGAGAACAATGCCGTGAAAGTATCTGCAAAAGATGGAAAGTTCTCCAACTAAACGACGATGGGAAAGAGGTTGGAGCGATTTGGTGAGGTTAGGATTATTGATGAGACGAATCGCTTTGGACTGGACTTTGTCGAGAAGACAGAGAGTGGATTTTGGAGCACCACCCCAGACGTGGGAGCAGTACTCTAAAGAAGGACTGATTTGGGACTTGTATATAGATAGAAGGTGGGAAGATGAGAAACCCCGCGGGCTCTGGCGAGGAAACCGAGCTTTTGAGATGCATGTTTAGCAAGGGAATGGATGGGAGTTTTCCAAGTGAGATTAGATGAACGAGAAAAACCAAGTTGTGTGAAAGAAGCTGAAGTGTCCAGTTCATCACCTTTCATGAGGACAGGAGGAAAGTCTTGATTACGTTTGCGTGAAATGACAGTCTGTTTCGTCTCGCTTTGGTTGAACGAAACTAGGTTGTCTTTGCCCCATTTCTCAATAGCTGTCAGATCATTGGAGAGAAGAGAGGCTGCAGTGTTTCTGTGGAGTTAGATATCGGTGGAAGCATGGTCATTTGGATTGAACGAAAATAAAGAACTTAGGAAGGTATCATCAGCAAAGGAATGATTGCTAGAAGACGTAGAGGTGAGCAGGTAATTGATGAAGAGGATGAAGAGTACAGGGGAGATGACAGAGCCCTGGGGTACACCGGCGTTGATTGAGTGCAGATTGGAGAGGAAGCCATCCGCTCTGACGGCAATTGACCTATCAGAGAGGAAACTACCAATCCATTTAATGAGAGTGTGATGGAGACCAAACAGGGGTAGTTTAGCGAGAAGACCTTTGTGTCAGACGCGATCAAAGGCCTTGGAGATATCGAGAGAGATTACTCTGCTCTCACCACAGGATTCTAGAGCAGAAGAACAGATATGGACAGCATAAGCAAGAAGATCGCCAGTAGACCTGGCGTTTCGAAAGCCATACTGGTGGTGATCAGAGAGAAGACTGTTTGTTTCTAGGAAGGTAAGAAGTTGTTTCGTGATGATGGTCTCCATTGTTTTAGAGATGAGTGAAGTGATTGCAATGGGACGATAGTTGAGTGGATTAGACTTTTCACCTTTTTTGGGATAGAAAAGACATGGGCTAGTTTCCAGGAGGTAGGAAATGTACCAAGAGTGTAGGAAAGCGGAAATAGTTTGTTGAGAATGGGGGCAAGTTCAGAAGTACAGGTTTTGAGAACTATTGCTGGAATACCATCAGGGCCTTTGGATTTGGAGGTGTCAAGCTGGAGAAGGGTTTGGCGGACTTTTCGTGTGGAGAACTCAATGGGTGACATAGCGAATTTTGAAGGGGAAAGTGGTGTGGTTGGGACCCTTGGTCGTTCAGGTTGGAGTTGGAGTTGGAGTTGGAGGCAAAGACTGACGCAAAAAGATTGGCCTTGGATGAAGTAGTGGTAGAAGAAGAGTCAGAGTTGCTTTTTAGTGGAGGGAAAGATGATTGGCACAAGTTTTGGGAGACAACTTTGGCCATAGACCAAAAGAAGCGAGAGCCAGCCTGGCAAGAAGCGATTTTGTTGTTGATGCGTTGGACAAAAGATGATTTGGAATTTTTGATGGTTTGGAGCAGGTGTTGCGTGAGTTGATGAAAGAAGTTCTTGAATCTTGGGTTTGAAGTCGCTTCCATTCCTTGAAGTAGTGGTTTTTGTTATTCACAGCTTTGGGGCACTGTGAACTGAACCATTTAGGGGAATTTTTCTTACCAGGCTTGTAAGAAGATGGAATAAAAAGATCCATGCCATGAAGTATTGCGTCGGTGATGAAAGAAGCAAAAGAGGAAGGATCATTTGAAAAGCCTGAAGACCAAGGGTAAGAAGAGTAGAAAGTGCGAAGGGAGCAATGGGTCTATCCAGGTGAGGGAGGAAGTCATGCTGTAAGGTTATGAGACAATTATAAGAGTTACCAAGAGGAGATCTAACGGTGGGAGGAGAGTAAATGCTAGTATTAGATGTGATTATTATGCTGAAGATGCCGATGGCAGTGATAGTGATTGTGATGATGATGATGATTGTGATGATGATGGTGATTGTGATGATGGTGATTATTGTTATTACGATAGACAAGATATTGATGATGGGCACAATTTCTATGATGGTTTTAATTCTTACGTGGAACTTCGGGTTTCATGACATTGCACTGCAGCAAAAAAACAAGTTGACTGTTGATGGACAATTCCTCTGCCCCATTCCCATCGAATCATAACGATCTATGAAAATTTTACTGCTGCAAAGGCGATGGAACTCCAGAAAATCTGCGAGTGACCTGAATCACTGCACGTAACACTTGAGACTTTCTAAGCGTAAGGAATTGTGATTCAAGGGTTAGCGCTAATGTTTGGGTTGAGAGTTAAATGTTGGAATAGAAGTTACGGTCAAAGATCAACCTGAGTCAGCATACCGTTGGTTGTTGTACTGAACTAGCAACGTGCGTTTGTGAGAGAATTTACCTAGCACCGAAGGGTTTATCAAATCACACTGATAAGCTTATGTTAAGTAGAAGAAGCCATAGTATTCCTCTCGGTTTCGACCCATTACGAGAAAGTCCTTTGCCAGGAATTGCAAAGACCTTTGTCTCCTCATTTCGGGGCACAGGCCATGCGGCGTTTAATCTTAGGCCGATTGCTAGCCCATTATCATGTGATCACAAGGTGAAAGAATTTTAAATCAGATGAGGGAATCAACGCTTCCAGATGGACTGATGTTAGACATGTGTTTTGGTCAAGTTTCCAGCTAAAACTGTCACCAGCCCGTTATTAGGGCGTAATCTGGACGGCGAATCATAACTATCTGTCATAATCGCCTTTCTCCAGATTTATCTGCACTCCTGTTATTTTCACATACCTAATTAATTGCAATTTCTGGATATGAAACAGACTCACTGGCTTAGATGATAACTTTGCACGAATTGCGAACTTTGATTTAACTGAACTTTGATTTAACTGAAGTGGTAGATCAGCAAGCTTCATATTTGTCGGACGTGCACTGGAGGAAGCAATTGAGAACGTTTGATCATCAAGTCATCTTGGTAGATCCCAAACCCCTATTAGCTAGAAAATTGAATTATAACTGCCACCATTAGACATGTTGGAGAAAACTAGAAAGAGCTGATCGACGTGTTCGGGAAGATAAGAAGAAGTGTTCTAAAAAACTGGAAAGCCAAATTGAATAAAGGGGCATTAAAATTTTATTAGGATTTGCTCGGCCTAACAGACAACTGATTCATAAGAAGTGTGTGGTTTTGTGCGATGAGAATACTTCAGATTGAAGGAAGTCGTCTAGGTGCCACCTAAGAGGCACGTATGGGCAATCACAACATACAACGCTGGCGATCTCTGTCTGGCCGGCTCCAAGTTGAATACCCGCATAACATGTTATTCTGATCATGCATTGCATTGCATACTCGATTTCGAGCGTAGCAGAAACCAGAGACAGAGCTCTGAGTTTTTTTCTAGGGAAGTGGAAATCATGAGGTGGTTTCCCGTTGCCTTCCTCGCCAATGGCATTTTTAGTGTCATACATGGAGGATTCGAACTGACAACCCCAGCGTTGTGAGTCCGCATGCTTAACCACTACGCCACGACACATTTTGCCATTTGCCACTTATTCGAACGCTGTTAATGGTTACTGCTATGCCAACCGAGGAAGTCAAATCGAAATGTTAGGATCTTTCAATGCGCATGTCCGTCATTAAAATTCCGGGCAAAAAATTATTTTCCCCAAAGGTGAAAATTCAGGAAAGGAATGTGTTTAATGTGGTGTTGATGAAAACCATATAGTGCCATCAAGACTCACGGTTTCCCGTCACAACAATTTAATAAGTTGCTATATTGAGACAATACTTATTTGAGGCCTACTTTGTGGTTAAACCTAAGACAAGTTTATAGAAGGTAAATGTGATATTTCTTCTCTCCAACGTTTGTTTAAGACAAACGCAGTTGTCTTTGTTATTGTTTGAAGCAACCAATGAGAATGCGTCCCTGTCGTTCCCTATTGTCAGACATCGATTGTCAGTTGCAGCTGTAAAGCTGCGAAAGTCCCAACTCATCGAATCTCTGTATCACTGCTTTGCAGGGTTAACAAGAGGAGAATATCTATCAGTGCAAGATGCCTGTACCAACGGAGTTGTCCTCACAAGGTACGTGTCATCACAGTTCTGGTAAAATTTCTGTTCTAGCTATTGCGGTCATTAAATGCGGTATTGATTAGGCTATCTTACTAACTTCATGAAGGTATTGAGTCAGTCTAGGTAACCTTGCGAGGAAGCTCGATTCCAACAAACGTTGTAGGCATGACAAGCATATAGATTCCGAGCTGAATTATGGGTTACTTGATAACTTAATTTGAAGCCTTGCCCTGTCTTTTAAGAGGCTCTATTTTTCAAACTAGACTGTCGTGCGTGATATACAGGTAGGCCGAACAACGCCTTTCGCTCACAGATTTCCTACTACACGTTGCATGGTCATTTGATGAAAAGTTCAAATACCAAGTATCGATGCTCTTGTAAAGGTTCCTGTTTAGACTTGTTTATCAAAACGACGTTTGAGTATAAGATTCTCATACTGCACGGTCTCCTTAAACGTAATCAATCGAGTAATACAAGTGCCATTAAGTTTTTATTGCTTGTGAGGTGGTTTTTACTTGTCTGCTCTGCCGTCTCCTTGAACTTGATTCTCTGATGTTATCATGATTGTTAATCTCGTGGTATTAAGATCTTGTGTGGTAAGGTTTGAAAACTTTAATTCTATGCTTGAAACCTGCCTAGTTTTGTAAGATACTCAATTTTAATGGAAAGGAATGTGTAAAATATCTGCAGGTACCAAGTACCTGCAAAAAGGCATTTATAGAAATCATTCATACATGAGAGTGGTTGCATTTTTGATGATTGAATACTTTGATAGTAGATTTCCACGGTACTCTATATGACATGACAGAAACAAGCAAAACAAATCTATCTGTGGTATCTTAGAATTCAAGTTTTTAGCAGTTTCTTCAAACTGGACCATTTTGATAGCAGTATTTTATATTTATTGAAAAAGAATTTCCTGGAAAAAGGTGTATCATTATCATTATAATTTTTGATATCATCATTAGTTACCTTTTTCTTGAGATTTGTATTGGTAGCATTTCAAGTAGATGATAAAGGAATGAAGTTTAAAAGGAAATGAAAAAAATTGTTAAGCAATCAGCTTTGCTGTTGATAATGCTCATCTTTTATTGTACCCCTTTGTCCTTTTGTTTTCATGTATCTTTGTTAATTGTATGTGATAGCAGGCATTCAACAAATAATTAAACTCCTTTCTTTATGCTGCTTTTGTCAATAAATGGGAACAAACTATTTGTAATATAACATCAACACATGCCAATCTAAAGAAGCCATAAGCAAATTTCATCTAACATGCAAGATGCATTAATCAACGTGTTCTGTAATCACAACATCTCACAAAAGGATTATATGATTAAACATTTTTATGCAAATTATGTTTCAAATGTTCATGAGCCACTCATTAAGTGCCTCTTTTCAACATCTTATTTTTGTTGAATCTTATATGCCTCTATTCAATTTTGTAAAAAAAATTTGCCATTAGTGTGTTGATTTGTTTTGAATTCAAATTCAACAATTCGAATTGAACTAGGTCTGGAGTGAGACCTAACTTGTCATGTCATGACACCAAGCCATGGTATTCCCATAATGTATGGACTGTTGAGGCAACTTGATAACTACACTCTGTTCCACCATTTCTCGTAATCAGTTGCTTTCCAAATGCACCTTTTATACCATTGAAAATTTTCTATGATTTTAGAGGCCCTGAAGATAGTGGGAAGCTCATTGGGCTCCAGATCAAATGCAGAACTCTTTGAAAGTGACCTTGATGTTGATTTCCTAAGAGATATTCTCTCTGATTTAACACTACAGACATTGGCAGAGGTGGGATATACATTCAATATGTGTTTTGATTTTGCTTGAAGTTGGTTTTAGGGCTTTGATCTATATTTTTTAGACAGCTGCAGATGTTTAATTTATGACCAGTAACACATGCTTGGTGTGCTGAATGTCCTGGATTCATTCTCATGCTTTTGCGTGTTTCTGGAAGCTGTCTACCTGTCTTCCCAGCAGTGGATAGATATCAGGAGAAATGCTGGGTGTAAAGTGTTGAAAAACTGAGAATTTTAAGAAAGAATTGATGCTCTTAATTCCTGGCATCAAAAGGTAGATTTTAGAGCGTCTGAAGCTATGCTTATCAACCAGTTTCCTGGTCCTTCCTCTCAATGTGACCACACCTTTTGATTGATACATCTTGAATTATAGAGAACTGGCAACTCCCCACATTATAAACAATAGCCATGTTCAATGTTGGGCTTGAACCTCTGAGTTGAGGGCTTGTGAAAGGGGACATCATCGCTGAGCTACCCTTACACCGCAAAGAAAGGAACTGGCCACACACCTCTCAACCCTTCAGCTTATTGTGTACCTCTCTGTTGGGATGCTGTCCCCAATGCTTCATCAATTCTGGAACTCAAATTTGCTACATAAAGCAAGTTCATTGGGATACTAACACTGGCGACCTTTGTAATCTCAGTTTAACTTAAGCCCCATGTCAGCTGTACACAACATGAGTGTACTTATCAAAAGCTGAAGGTTTTTGCTAGTTTTCTGTTGTATTAACTCGTGATAAAAAGAGTCAAAATAGTTTCCTCTGCACGTTTTGATGTGAATCACACATTGAAACAAATTCAACAAATTATTCAGCCATTAAAACATTTGGTAAAAATTAATCATTGTCTAGCAAGGCCTTGTGAACTGAAGTTTGTATCGACAAACGCAAAAATGACATGTTTTGAGGATTAATTGTGGTAAACCTTTTTAAGTAACTTATTATATGACAAGTTCGTTAAAACATGGCTGTCAATGCACAGAAGGCTATACAGTAATTGGCAGATTGATTTTGGAAACAATAGTTGAATTTTATTCTCTTTCTTCCCATTTGCCAGGCCTCAGTCAGTATACAGCAGCTTAAGTTACCGTTGTAAAATATTTTAAGTAGTCATTTTATGGCCATAGGCTGCTGTCATATTGAAATGGTTGATTACAGACCCTTGATTGTGATGCTGTTTCTAAAATTCAAGCTTTGAATTGCAGGCACATGATGCTCTTCAAAGTCCTAGAGGAGATCAAGAGGAGAAAAATAATATAGAGCTTTGCAAAGAGGTTTGGCTGGTTAAATTTTATCAGTCTAGACAGTCATTACAAGCTTTTTTTTGCCAAAGAAATGTCACCGTATTTTTAAATTTAGTAAAATATCTTGATCCAATACCTTATCTGCAGGTTTACATTTCATCAACCTCTAGCTATTTCCTAACTCCAATGTTTTTTATTTGTGAGATGTTATGATGTCCTATTTGCTTTGAATTAGACTATCAGTTCTATAATGTGCTTTTTAACCAAGGCAGTTTTTTCATGAATTTTGTAAAGATGCAATGTTGTGGTATTCATAGTTTTATGTTTAATAATGATTAATTTCAGCAGTGAATATTTTGCTTTATTAAACTCTTAAAATGGTTAAAAGTACAGGAATTTAATTCTGTTGCACAGAAAATCTTTCTGTTGAACGTTCATCAGAGATGCTTTTCCCTTCTTGTTCTTAAACTGTACTGGGGACAGCAGCCAATAATTTGTCCCGATATTCAGTTGCAGTGAATCGTTCTGCAACTGGGGAAAACTAGGTCATTCTATGAAAATGTATGTTTGGATGCATGTCAGGCAAAGAAATTTCAGCTGACAACATCATGTCCAATCTTTGTGCAGTATTCTCAGAAGTCTTTGCTTATTAATACCATTATGTAAATAGCCGTTGGGTCAAGTAAATGTGATAACAACGCTTTCAGACTTTGCTGTCAATTAAGGATATTTAGTTATCAAATCTTATGAAAAAGCTTCTTGCTTCTAAATAATTTTACAAAGGAGCACTACATGGTTTCACCTAAAAATTTCATGAATATTTAAATGAATGGTAGTTGCTGAAAGAAACAGCTTTAGTCAAAACCTGTGACCAAAGACTGGGGCCCAAGAGGAAAATCCTTCATGTGCATGTAGGTAGACTTTTGGAAAGGATGCAAGTCATTCATCAATGAAAAGAACTTTTATCAGAAATGCTCCCACTACCACATTAAGGAGAAATCAGCAAAGAATGATTGTTTCAGCAGTTTTTCCTTGATTTGTGGGGCTTTAAGTTTCAATTCAGCTACAATGGGAACTAGGAAGTGATATGATGTTGCATGGAATATTTTAAGCTTTTAATGAGTTTTGTTTGAAGCTCTTCCATGCTCAGATTGATACCAAGGACTAGATTCACATTCTGCACACTGTCAATTGAACCTAGCTGTTTAACGTTGAATATTAGCTTAAGGAATGGCTTGTTTATACACCTTGGAAAATATTATACCTGCTGCCAGAGCTCTAACAGGTAACTGCAAAGGCAAGTCATGTGATTTTTGCCGCAATAATTATGTATAGATAGCGTAATCTTAAATTAGTTTACATGTGAAGATGATAGAATGAATTTGGATCTCTAGGCATACGGAAGTTATTTATCTTTTCCATTCACCAAATTTATCATGCAATGCCATCTCATTCATACATTTAAACTTGTTATTTCTGCTATAAAAGATTTTAGGAAAATGCGATCCTTTGGCAAGCAGCGATACCAGAGTCAATGAACTTTTCAAAATCATGGAAGGGCCACATTTTAGAGTGAGTAGATAGGTGCTATTCTCCCAATATATCACCTGTAAAACTTTGTATCAATTTTAGTACAAGTTCATGTAAAGTATAAGAAATTTTAGCGCACTATTGTAATCCGATGTGCTTTAATTTTTGTTGAGGAGTGTAAAGTAACAGAGAAGGACACAACTATTTGCTTGAGACAGAAATCTTGTGTACAGTAGATAAGGCTTCTAATTGTACCAAATATTGATTTATGTTTTAAAAGCTACTTGTTGCATATTTGATTTCATTCTCCAACCAGATAAAAAGTTATGGTTTTGAGTTTCTGTTATTCTTTATTCACAGAGCATGATTGAAGCTCATGATGACATTTTGTTTCGAACGTTCCAGCCGCCACCATTATCACCAGTTCTTGCCACTCCATCTGACGAATTGAAGATATTCTCAAGTGAACCTGTCTTGAGAGTAATTGGTCTTTACAAGACATCCAGTGAGCCACTGGTGAGTCTGTGGGTGCCGCCAAATGCTACCTTTTTGTGATTATATATGACCCTTATCTTGAAAAAATTTTGCCACATAATTGTACTCACAATGGACAGTTGTACCTTTCCCTAACCTTTATTGATATTACAAGTGAGTCTGGGTGTTGCCCTAGTTTGTATTGATATGCTATCCCTCAAGATTCAAGACTGTCAATGCTGCTCAAAAGAGATCACATTCATCATCATAGTCAAGGAATACAACAATGTAGCAAGTTTTCATTGCTTCCATCTTTTGCAGATACTTTCACAGGCATTGCTCTCAGGAGATCAGGGATATCATTCCTGTTCCTCTGAGGCGTATCAGAACGACAAGAAGCTCAACTCATTTACACCCTTTCCAAATTTCACTGCATCCTTCACGAACTCATTCCCATAAATCATCATTTATCATGCAATTTATGGAGTGTCTTGCCTTCTTCTTGCTTTCCTGAATCTTACAACTTGCCATCTTTCAAACCTAAGATCACTAAACTTGATCCGATCTCTCCCTCACCTTAGCCTTTCGCTTTCTTCTTTCTTCCTTTGTTTGGGCTTTCTTCCTTTGTATTGCCACCATTGGCTTTCCTCAACATAACTCACTAAAAAATAGATCAGCTTTATTTAAAACCCAGTGTTAACATGTACCCATACACAAAATTCCTACTACATTTCTGAATTTTGGTACTTGAGGCAGGATGTGGAATTGAACTCTGAGTAAATTTATTTCGCTTTTATTGCTGTTTTCCTGTAATGAGTTGAAAAACTTCACTCTGAAATTGTAGGGCATTACATTAGCTGTTGATGATGATTTAAATGTTTACATTGCGAGAATTCTTAATGGAAGCTTGATTGACAAACAAGGTAGGTAGAATTGTTCCGGTTCTTTTGATTAACATGAATGTGAATTTGGTTGAATTTTGAATGTTAAGAGTGGCACCGTGGTATAATGGTAAAGCGTGTGGACTCATAGCACAGTAGTTGTAAGTTCGAATCCTACACCTGTCACAATAAGAACGCCACTGGCGAGGAAGGCAACGGGAAGCCGCTTCACAAAGTCAATTGCCCTAGAAATAGCTCAGAGCCCTGTCTTTGGTTTCTTCTACGCTCGAAATCGAGTATGCAACGAGATTGTTATGTATGCTAGAATATTGGCGAAAAATTCATTGTAATGACACAAGCCACGAGTTTTGCAAAAACGTGTCTACACAGTGAATATGCAGTATGCCTTTGCTCGTGGGCGTTCGTGTGTGCTTACGTTTGCGTGTTTGCGTGTTTGTGTGTTTGCGCGTTTGTGTGTTTGCGCGTTTGCTTGATATTTGATACTAAAACTAGGCAGACTGGGAGTGACGATCGTCTGAAGTACGATTGCGAACTAGTTTATTTGTGTTTGACATGGAGTAGCTAAATCTTATCTTGAAATTATTTTTACAAAAAGTCTTAGAAGTCCTGGCCCCTATTCATGGCATGGACCTTAAAATTCCTGTACATGTGAAAACGAAGATATTGAAATGGGCCTAACGGGGGCGTATCTATGTGTTCAGTGCCATGTTTGTTCGCAGTTTACAATCATAAATGATGTTAGTATTTCATCGACGCTCAGTTTGATTTACTGAATGGAGTTTTGTTTCCAGGTCTCTTGCATGTAGGAGATGTAATTAAAGAAGTCAATGGCGAAAAAGTAAGAGGAGATCCAGATGAAATCCTTTCCAAGTTGGTGAGTTTTTCCGGTGTTTTTGTTGATCGTCTACCATGGGGTAGTTTTAGGTGCCTTTCAGCATCCCGCATCTTTGTGGAAGATAGCTTGTGCTTCAACCCTGCTAGAAAAGCCAAAATTGACTCTTGTGGAAACCACCTGTAAAACCTGTTTTCAAAGATCGCTTTAATCCAGAAAGGCACCTTTTTTTAGGAATATTATGCCTTCTTATTTTTCCCTAAGCTGACATCGCATTGTTTAATTCTGGCTGTATACGTTCATTCACTGATATTTTAAAGTAACTTGGGGATTCATGATGCAAAATTATGTAGCTATCTTGGTTGATGTGCATCATATGGTTGATATGAATGAGGCTGACTATACCATCTGCTCATGTCCCAGTGTGGCTTATTTTTTGCAGAAAAATGCAAGTGGAAACGTGACTCTTCATGTTATACCAAGTTTTCAAGACAGTCATGGAGTTTGCGAGGTATGAGAGCTCCACCTTCTCGCATACTTTTGTAAATTGAAGGTCCTATGGCAGAGATCGAATTGGACTACAAATTAACCCGGTTTTAACTGATGCTCAGCTGTTTCGACCAACTTTTTATTGCTGTTGAACAATTTTCCACCCTTTTGATATAGTTTGTTATTTTTTTTTGATGATGATTCATTTATTTTTGCAAGTATTTATTTATAAGGAAGTTTGTCGCTACATTATTTTCATTTATTTTGGATCAATTATTTCTTTATCAATTATTTATTTACTTCTTTATCGCTTATACTTTTGTACATTTTCATTCATTTGTTTACACGTTTGCTCATTAACCATCACGTGCCGAAAGGATGTCCTTTATTAATGTTTACAATCATCAACTTGTTTTACTCATCTATTGGTTTATTCATTGTTTCATATGTTTATCACATTGTAAGTTCTCATGTTAGCTATCATTTCATTAATCTAATAATTCATTTTAACGTTATGAAATCAGAAAATTGTTTCTTTCTTCAATTTCTTCTTCATTCGTTCAATTTTTTCATTCAATCTTGCATCTTTAACTTTTAGATATTTGTGAAAGCCCATTTCGATTATGATGCAGCTAAAGACAAAAAGATTCCCTGTGATGGAGTTGGCTTGTCTTTCTCGAAAGGCGATATCCTAGCTATAGTTGATCAGTCTGATGCTAACTGGTGGCAGGTGCGTATTTTTTTTAACTAAACTAAACACCCGGCAAGTGGCACTATGAGCAATACATGTTTTCTTCCATAGCTTAGTCCTGTGTAAGTATAAAGTTTGCCCACAGCTTGATCAAAGAATTTTTCTTTGTCGCCAGGCACGTGCATTTGAAGGTGGTAAAGCTGGCTTGATACCCAGTCAAATGCTGGAAGAAAGGTATCGTATTTTCTTTTTGGCAAAGCTAGCTAAATAAAAGATATGTGTTTTATTTGAAAGAGCTTTCTTTCGACGTCATGCTTAAGTCTCAGAAATATTATCGAATGTGCTTACTAACACTACAATCACATTTCATCTTCAACTCTAGGATTCAGAATTTTATCTATATAATCAATGCTTTAACCTAGCTGGATACGTAGCATGTGTATGTTGTTTTTTCAGTTCTCGTTTTCATCATTGCAGATCTTCGTATACTAAAAGTTTCGCTCCTTTTTAGTCGTAGGACACAGATAACGCCTGCACACAAATCTTCAAGAAGTGAGTATGATGAATTTCTTTAGCGGAACTCAGTTTTCGCTTCTTCTTCTTCTTCTACACAGTAAAGTATCTTCATTCAAAACATCTTCAGACGTTATCAGTTATTCTCAAACATCGTCCAACACAAGTTTGATATATTCTGACCATTTTTTGTATGAAAATGTTTCTTGTGTAGTCTTTTCTCTCCTGCCTTGGTTGTTTAGAGCTTTTCCAAAGTGTCAATTTTAGAGTGATGGCTATTTTTTCATTCAAAACTCATAAATTGAATTCATCGTTTTATTAATTGTTGATGTTTTCAACTTTCTAGATATATCTGTATCTGTTATTCGCCATCTTCTTCGATAAACTTTCTGTTTTCCGAACAGTTCTCTTATCTTTCCCACAATGAATCTGCTATTTATTGACACATAAACAAGAAAAAAACTCACGTTTTGAAGTCAAGTTATCAGTAATTTTATGGACATTTCCTGTTTATTGTGTCCGGAGTTGTGATATTTTTGACGTTTCTTGCAGTTATACGATGTGGAGGTTCCAGGAGCAAAAAGAGAAAAATGATGTACACAGCAAAAAAGAATGCAGGTATGATCGCCAAATATCTCACTCTTAGTCAATCATATTTTGGTAAGGACTTAAGTTTATATTGAATGTGGATAACCTAATGTCGGTATCCGCCGAATAACAAGGGATTCCACCCCCTCTTCCCCGTTCGCCAGGCTAGGGTGGCCCTTTTTCCTCGGCTAGAGCTTGACACCTTCTTGGAGCTCTCCGCTGGATTTTTCACACAGATCGGTGCTACTCACAGGCCGAATTAGTGGGAGTCTGTATCAACCCTAAGGCTGTGTGATGCCTCGGCGAATGATCTTCGTGCTAAAACACTTTCGTCCTTCGTATCTGTGTTAGAAGTACTCTGCATGTTGAGATTTTCACGATTTGTTTCAGCGTTCGATCGTTTGAATGTTCCAATATACGAAGAAGTAGCAAAGATGCCTCCGTTTGAAAGGAAGACCCTTGTATTAATAGGTATGAAGCTTTTTAGTTTGTTAGAGCATTTTTGCAGATATTTTCTGATGTGTGCAAAGAGAGAAAGTGTATCCTTTTTGCATCATTACTCCCAGCCCTAGTTTTAGATAAATTGCTTTTCTCCTTCTGAAACATTTTAAGTATTTCGTTATTTATACCATTGCTTCTTTGGTCTCTGCATACTTGTGTCTGCAAGGCATGTTCCTGTCTTGGTTAGCGCCTGGTATTATATTGCACAACCATTTAATACTGCGACGTATGGTATTTAAAGCCACACAAGTTGCTCTGAAAATACGATTTTGCCGCTTCGTACTTTGAGAAGTTTGAAATTAAATGTTTCATAATACATTTTTAAGAACCCCTCAACTTGAGCAACAATTTAAAAAGAGATTTCACCGACAAGTAAACGACGAGGCTACATTTGCGAAACTTTTAAAAAATTGACTCATGGGCCCTACTTTTGACTTCTCATTTCAGCTTTTGCAGCCAAGGTTTAATTCTTTCCATTGATTTCAATTTGCTGAAACATTTCGTCTCAGGTGCACCGCGAGTGGGCAGAAGAACACTGAAAAACAAGCTATTAGCTGATACAAGTGTATTTGGGTCAACGCTTCCCCGTAAGATTAAATCTTTTTTGATGAATATTTCATAAGATTCGTCCTCATCATGTAAGTATTTTGTCCTATCTATGCTGCAGATGACTGCAAATGTTTTGATAAAGAAATAAAAATGCCCTTCCATATTCATCTCACCAAGCATGTGGATTTTCTCTCTCCTTAAACGCGTTATTTATTCAACCATTTAATGGATTTTGTCCTTGTTTTTGTATGTAATTTTAATTTCCATAGTGGCTTCTTCTTTGCAAGTCTGCAAAGTATGACGGTATCCGCTATAGGATGCTATTCGATCCATCGACATACTTTGGCATGTCATTGTGCAATGCCATTTTCTACGATTGATTTTCGTTTACTAACCGTTGCCTCGTGCATACAGTTAATGCGTGTTCGTAGTTTTAGCTGCATTTGTAATCTGTAATTGCCACAGGGTTGCGATGTATTTCCATGCTCCCTGTGGTGTTGTTGTCCTGTAAGTTTTGTGTTTATTGTAAATTACAAACGAATAAAGGAAAAAATATTGATGTTACGTCAGTGTTTTAGCAGCCATTCCATGGCTAACTTTTCTTCTAAGCCATAAGGAAAGTTGTTATTTTCATCATCGTTTATCCTGTGATTTTACATATTTCGTCGGTACCTGTTTTCGCACAAAGATTTTCCCGATTGCATCGCTCGACAAGCTGTGTTGTTTTATTTCATTGCAAAGTAATTTCCTCAGTCGATTCTGATTCGCGATTCTATGCCATTGCAAGCATTTTTACCCAACAAGCTTACTTTCATCAAGAATTACTGCTGCTGCTTTGGTGTTGGTCTTGTGAATCGAATTTTCTTTCTCTCTCGCTTTTCCCGTAGTGGATTCCTTGCAGCGCTGTTTGCCAGTGTTTTATCCATTAGCTCCTTCAGGCTTGCTTAAGTTGATGGCAGCATGTCTAGGGTTTCACGTCTCTCCCGTCGCCAGCTCCCAACGTGGGAACCTGTTTGTAAACTGCCACTGGCTTGAAACTTATAGGAGCTGGGCTTGTCTCGTAAAAACGATCCATTTATTTATTCGAAGATGGTGGACGTGTTAAGCTTTGTCCATATAGTGCTCGTAATTATCTTGAGTCTTCAGGTGAAAAAGATCGCTTTCGTCTGTTCAGACACAATAGGATTGTCAATTGAAGGAAAGGAACTTATTGACACTCAAGAAACCTATATCATTTCGAGTTTATGGCAGTCAAGGAGTGGAAAGTTCATAGTTTACCATCGAAGCGCGAGGCACAATGTTATCTGCATGCTGCTACTCCTTTGCGGTGATATAGAAAGATGCCCTGGCCCAATTTGTCCAAATGATAAGATCAGAAATATTACAAAGATGAGTTCACTACTTGGAAAGCGGGGTATAAAGATTTTCCACCAAAATGTACGGGGTTTGTTTTCAAACATAAATCTGGTATCAGTGTTGTTTCAACGCTTTCGTGGTATCGATGTTTTGACACTCAGCGAAACGCATATCGAAAGTGATAACGAACACAGTGCACTCTATGATATTCCTGGCTACTCATTTGTTAGCAGACCACGTAAGGCTGGAAAGGGTGGGGGTGTTGGCGTCTATATGTCTGATGATATTTCGTGGGATCACCGAAATGATCTAGAGGTTGAGGAAATTGAATCTGTTTGGATAGAAATTTGGCCTAGCCGTCAACATTGCAAGGGTATTCTACTTGCAACGATTTACCGGCCTCCAGATGCTTCTAAATACCTGCATAAAGGTTTCAATGCAGTATTATATTCAATGGTGACAAAGGCCTCCGCGGAGTCCAAGGAGATGCTAGTCCTAGGGGACATGAATGTTAATTTTCTTATCCCAGGAGACAATAAAAGATTTGAAATCAGTACTGGAACTATTTGGTTTGAAACAAATAATCCAAAAGCCCACGAGAATAACGGAGACAACAAGAACATTAATGGATGTTATTCTAACAAATACACCTGCAAATATCGCTGGCATTGATGTCATAGCAACCGGCATAGGTGACCGTGAGATGCCTGGCTGTGTTCGCAAAATCGACAACAGCCGTTTCAATCCGACGCTGATTACCTGCCGCGACCACAAGACTTATAATGCGGAAAAAATGAAATCTGAGTCGAAGAAAGTTGGCACCATTCTAAAGCCAGAGAAATGTAAACGAGGCATGGGCAAAAATGAAAAACATTCTTTCTGATATATTCGGGCGGCATGCCCCTAAGATATGAAAGAAGGTTAGAGGTAAACCAGCACCATGGCTTCGCAGAGAGGGTCAGAGGTAAACCAGCACCATGGCTTAGCAAAGAAGGTCAGAGGTAAACCAGCACCATGGCTTAGCAAAGAAGGTCAGAGGTAAACCAGCACCATGGCTTAGCAAAGAAGGTTAGAGGTAAACCAGCACCATCGCTTAGCAGAGAAGGTTAGAGGTAAACCAGCACCATGGCTTAGCAAAGAAGGTCAGAGGTAAACCAGCACCATGGCTTAGCAAAGAAGGTCAGAGGTAAACCAGCACCATGGCTTAGCAAAGAAGGTCAGAGGTAAACCAGCACCATGGCTTAGCAAAGAAGGTCAGAGGTAAACCAGCACCATGGCTTCGCAGAGAAGGTCAGAGGTAAACCAGCACCATGGCTTAGCAAAGAAGGTTAGAGGTAAACCAGCACCATGGCTTAGCAGAGAAGGTTAGAGGTAAACCAGCACCATGGCTTAGCAAAGAAGGTCAGAGGTAAACCAGCACCATGGCTTAGCAGAGAAGGTTAGAGGTAAACCAGCACCATGGCTTAGCAAAGAAGGTCAGAGGTAAACCAGCACCATGGCTTAGCAAAGAAGGTCAGAGGTAAACCAGCACCATGGCTTAGCAAAGAAGGTTAGAGGTAAACCAGCACCATGGCTTCGCAGAGAAGGTCAGAGGTAAACCAGCACCGTGGCTTAGCAAAGAAGGTCAGACGTAAACCAGCACCATGGCTTAGCAAAGAAGGTCAGAGGTAAACCAGCACCATGGCTTAGCAAAGAAGGTCAGAGGTAAACCAGCACCATGGCTTCGCAGAGAAGGTCAGAGGTAAACCAGCACCGTGGCTTAGCAAAGAAGGTCAGAGGTAAACCAGCACCATGGCTTAGCAAAGAAGGTTAGAGGTAAACCAGCACCATGGCTTAGCAGAGAAGGTTAGAGGTAAACCAGCACCATGGCTTAGCAAAGAAGGTCAGAGGTAAACCAGTACCATGGCTTAGCAAAGAAGGTCAGAGGTAAACCAGCACCATGGCTTAGCAATGAGGTAAAGGTTCTCATGAATCATAGAGATAAACTGCTCAGGAGATTGAGACGTACAAGGAAAGAGAATCAGACATCTCGGCATAGCGAAAGAGAAACGAAGTCAAAATTGTAGTCAAGAGGGCAAAGTCCGACTACCACAAAAAAGTACTGAAGGAAAGTGCCAAAGATGCAAATAGATTCTGGAGAGCATTGAAATCAATATACCCCACCAAGGCCAATGACAAGCAGTCTATGGAAACTTTGGATGTCGATGGTGTTAAAATAAAAGATCCACACCTCATTGCTGATGCTTTTTGTTCCTTTTTTACCAGCATCGTAACAACATTAAAGGAGAAGGCCTTTCCATTATGTAATTTCAGTTGGAAAAGGCCAACAAAAATGTTAACGAGAACTGATCAAAAGTTCATATTCAAGGCAGTATCAAGGCATGAGGTTGGACAACAGCTGAAGTCAGTTAAAAGAAATAAAGCAACAGAATTAGACGATCTGCCACCAGGTCTTATCAAAGATTCAGCTGAATTAATATCTGCACCATTAGCACACTTGATAAATTTGTCGCTAAAAACCAGCATCTTTCCAACTGACTGGAAAACGGCAAAAGTTATACCAACCCATAAGTCTGGTGCACACTCTAACCCAGATAATTATAGACCAATATCGGTGCTTCCTGTGATTTCTAAGATCATTGAAAAATCATTCATCACCAACTCATCACTTTTCTTGACAAGAACCATTTGCTTACAAAGTTCCAGTTTGGATTCAGGCTAAAACTATCCACAGAATATGCAGCAACTATCTTACTGGATAGCATCAGGGACAACGTCGACAAAGGCAGATTGGTTGGAGCAATATTTGTGGACCTAAGTAAAGCGTTTAACACCGTAAGTCATGCAATGTTACTAGATAAACTCCCTATTTTTGGAGTACAAGGTAAGGAACTAGAGTGGTTCAAGGATTACCTTTTTTCCGGAAAGCAAAGGTAGCCTATAACGGTTGTTCCTCTAAGGAGTATGCATTGCTGACCGGAGTACCACAGGGGTCAATATTGGGACCTTTATTGTTCCTGATATTGTTCAATGATGTTGTGGACGTAATTGAGCATTCAAGCATCTTGAAATATGCTGACGACACAGTCTTGTATGTTGCAGACAAGGACATCCAGTCTATCAACGCCAAATTGTCAAAGGACATGGATTGCTTAGCAGGCTAAAGAGCAACGAATTGGTTTTAAATCTGAAGAAAGGTAAAACAGAATCCCTTCTCTTCGGAACCACACAAAGGATTGCCAAGCAAACTGAGCCACTAGAAATCAAACTGTCGCATGAAACTTTCATCAACAAAACAACTGAATACAAATATATTGGTGTTCGCGTAGATAACTCGCTAAACCTGAATTCGAATTTCGATTCCTGTTACAGGAAAGCGTCTGGTAGGCTACGACGTTTAGAAAAAATAAGATCGTATCTTGATCAAGCTTCAGCTGCAAAAATTTACCATACAATGGTACTGCCAGCATTCACATACTGTGGCATTTTACAGTTGAAATACACCAATACCCAGTTGAGCAGGCTCTCGTCATTCCACTCACATACCCTCAAAATACTCTCTAGAGATGTAAGACCAAACCAGCAGGTTACGACAGTCATCAATGCAAACAAGACTAGGGCATGCAAGATGGTACGGAAATGTCCAGACAAGCAAACATGTGAACAGTTGCAGAATCATTTCACGTTGCAATATCATGAAAGGCAGACTCGAAATAATAATTATACAGTAAAAATACCAAGGATCAAAACTGAGTATGCAAGAAAATCATTTATGTTTATGGGTGCAAATGTGTATAATGAACTACCGCTGGAACTTCGTAAAGTTGAGAACTATAAGGAATTCAAGAAACAACTTCAAGAACATTTTAAATGAAACATTTTTAATTGTAAACATTAAGGCAAGAGCACAGGACACACATTGATAACAGCAGTTTTCACTTGTTGAAGTGTATATCCTGTATAAATATTCGTCTTATCATTATTATTATTAGTATCCATGAGCTGCTTAGGCATGTTCGGCCAGTCATCTGACTCTTTTCTGGAGATGTGTAGATACATTGGAATCGACCAAAGCCATCTCAATTATATATTTAAAAAAATCTCACCTATCATCATTCGTACCACGTTTACATCTTTTGCTCGAGAAACAAACCTTGGTCTAACCCGGAACTTCTTTCATATTAACAAATATTTACTAGATAATACAACTTGTTCTCTTTTTTTCTCTTTAATTTTATCGGTGTACCTTTTTAGCGAGACTTGTATTTGTAACATTTTAAATATTTACTAAAAGAATGAAGTTTGAAAAAAAAATTATTATTATACAACGTTTTTAATAGTTTAAATTTGATATGACGTCATGAAATATTTGAATTGAAAAGTTTTTGTTGGCTGTACAGTGGATCGCAATCTATTTTTCGTTACATAACTTGTGCCTCTTTCCATCTCAGATACCAGTAGGTCCAAGAAGGCCGGCGAAGAAAATGGCAGAGGGTACTTCTTCGTGTCACGTGCTGAAATGCAAAGAGACATCGATGACGGGAAGTACGTCGAGTGGGGTGAATATGAAGGGGAACTTTATGGAACCAAAATTGATTCCATTAGGAACATAATGCGGATTGGTAAAATGTGCATTTTGGATTTGAACCCCACGGTATGTCCTTTTCTGACTGCATGATTGATCAATCGATTGATGGATTGATTGATTGATTGATTGATTGATTGATTGATTGATTGATTGATTGATTGATTGATTGATTGATTGATTGATTGATTGGTTGGTGGCTCAGTCTATCGAATTTTTTACTATTGACCGATTGATGAGCTCATTGATCAATGCATTGATTGGCTGATTGGTTGATATGTTCATTTGCTGCTTTATTTATATTTCAGTCCATACATCAATTAAGTGGTTTAAATGTTCGTTCGTTGGCATTTCTTTCTTTTCGAACAATTTCTCAATGTTTCCTTTCAAATGTTTCCTTACTGGTTCATTTTCGTTGTAAATATTTAAAATTTCTGATTACTTTAAGCCAGTTAAGTTAGTTTCGCCTTTTAATCAGATTCGGACTTTCAAATTTTTAACTATATACAATGAAATCAAATTGAATAGAGGGTAGCTAGATTGCGCTAGTTGTTCGCGAGCAATCTCAATTCGCTACTGTGTGTCTGGGAAATACCTTTCTTGTTTCGTTATTCGTCACAGTCTGTTCATTAATTTATCATCTTACTTCAGGCATTCATCCACCATTCCCGTCCTAGTCTCATATTTTTCTTCTTTTCTTTTGAAGGCATTGAAAGTTTTGAAAACGGCTGAGTTCATGCCATACGTTGTGTTCATTGCTGCTCCTAGCTTCGATACCCTCAAAGAACGAAACAGGTTTGGTCACTCTGGGAAGAAATTCACGGTAAATTTTTGAATAGGTTTTTATTAGGCTCCAAACATACTCGAGTCATTAATGTCGAAAATAGACTAATTTCCGAATACATGAGTATTCCAGGTGCTGGTATTATCATTGTTTTCCAGAAAACTTTCTGATTTAATCTTATGGCAATGTGCACTAGCATTATGCCGCTAGGTTTTCTTGCACGTTTATGCCAAAGTGTGCATTACGTCATTTTATCTTCGAATAAATGGCTCTCTGCAAACTTCGGTTTGTACCACTGCCAATTGCGTCACTCCACAAACATTGGTGATGCTACAGTTGTTATTGTACTTTCCTTTGGTACATACCTAAACACTTTGTAGGGAATTATGCCGTAGGATAGCCAGTATGCAGTTCCGCCTCCTTAGTCAATAGATTATTCCCCTTATCGATAGAATAAGGTGTGTGGCTTTATTTTTCGACAGGATGAAGAACTGAGAGAGACTGTGGAGGAGAGTCAGCAGCTGTACGACTTGTATTCGCACTATTTCGACCTTACAATCGTAAATGACAGCTTCGATGCAACGTTAAAGAAAGTAAAAACCTCCATCCAGACGCTCAGCACAGATGTACAATGGGTTCCTGTCAACTGGGTTTATTGAACCCTGTCTTTTCCCGTATGCATCCCTCGAATTCGTAACAAGTGAAAATAGTAGATCGATTGTTGATAAGTATCATTTCTCTTTTGTAAAGGTATGTTTTCCTATGTGATTTGAAGCTTTGATTGGACATTTTGCGAACAAATTTATCTAAACACAAAGCTCTCTAAGGGGATCTATCTTAACTTCAACTGCTGTGTCCTTTTTGCGTAAGTATGCTTAAGTGCAACATAATGATATGAGAGAGTCAACACGTGGCTTGGCAAGCTGCAGTTCCCAGTTTTACCTTTATTTGATATTGTGTAATTCCAGATGTATGGAAGAATCGGTAGCTGGCAAATCTATTGAATTTGCTGTCATTACGTTCTTCAGTAATATTGTGTAATTGCGTGTTATGTTGCTAGCAAACCCCTCGTGAAGGCAAAACCCGGTCCCAATCCGTACAGTGATATTTAACGCAAGTAACTAGGTGTAAGTTGTGAACATGTGACTCGCAAATGCTGTCTAACCACAAGACTCCCAGGATGCTTGATTTATTTTCCAAAACATTCAAGCAGCCTGATTGATTGCTTCAATGAAATGGAGCATTGTTTAACTGCGTTGTGTTATTTCAACACGAATATTACATGCGTATTTTCTTAATACTTTTAATAGCATTTTATCACTGTTACTCCTTTAGTCTTGAATTATCAAGACCGTTGATTTAAACATAATCAGGGTTCGTAGCCCCTAAATGTTTGAACATTATTTTTAATATCTGACGTAGGCTTTGCTGCAGTGAGTTGCTTATTGCACATTTCACATTTGAGGAAGTCGTTCCGTGTTGGGTTTATGACTCCCAACTACATGTGTCCAGCTTGTCACGACCGTCTTTTCTTGGTTTACCTTATGATCCATAAGAAGCATAATAATTATCAAACATATTTCATGGTGTTTCAAAATGTAAAAAGGTGTCTATAGTTTGGTATAAGTTGCCTTCAGATTCTACGAAAAGAAAGGATTCTTTTTTCTTCGTTGAGCAATTGATGATCGTACTTCGCTCGGTCTCCATAATTCTTTTCATCTTTTTTTGATTTCCTTCATGCTTTCCCTGATTTTTTCGCTTTTCTTTTTTCTGTAATCGCTTCTTCTTTTCGTCTTTCCCACTATGCATTATTTTTTTCCTGCTTTTTAAGTACCTTTTTGTCGATTTTTCCAGCGAGGTTTTTATTTTACAGTATGGCCACAAGATCATCTGTAACAAGATTCGGTATATTTTATTTTCAAAGCCGTTAGGTTAAAGGCATTTTTGTTTTTAGTTATCATCACCTTATTCTAGGGTCAGTTACTTCAAACGATGTTCTCTCTAGCATCACTGAGAATATCTATGATTTTAAATCTCGCACACATATTAACTTCTATTTCTCTGTTCCATTTTGGAAGATCTCGATGTATTACTAAATTTAATTTTAACATGTAAAAGATTGTTGCAACGGTGCCCTTCCTTTTTTGTCAATCATCCTTCGTGCATTTGAAGCAAATCAATGGACCAGGGCACTCAAGTCCTTAATCTTTTATACAATGTCTAATATTGAATACACTTGTATCCCCATGCCCTCTGTTGCATGATTTGGGATAATATTTTGCTATGTCTCTTACAATGTTTCCATCCCTCAGTTTGCTCGTATTGAACAAACGGGATAATTTTTCCTGATTTCTTGTTAAGATTGTCGACCTCGTTGGGATCGTAGAATATGTCTAAATGCTCCTGAGCACTGAGACAAGTGCCCCCTCCCCCAACTGACAAGTGCCCCCCTCAATACTGGTTTGTACTCCATTTTGCTACAGAACTGCATCATGCCCCATGCTTATGGACCTTTTTATCACTAAAACAGTAATTTTCTCAGCTATTTTTACACGTTCATAGCATGTTTCCAAATGACGAACTGTTGAGTTGAAAATAAGTGGGATATAATTGAAAGAGCACATCAGATATCACCAATATAGGTTGAAGAAGACAAGAAAATCAATCTTTACTGATGAAAAGGTAAGGGGTGTGTGCAGTGGGAGCTCAACTACTTTCATTGGGAGCCATTAAAGGGAATAAAAGTACTGAAGAAGTCGTACAGTAATCGATTACGTCATTTCAGGTAAACTAAGCGTTTGCAATCAGCCAATCAAATAATACTTCATCATAATAAAGACGATGCATTGTGGGACATGTTAGAGGCTCACCGTATTGATTTCGAAAGCTGCAGCTGGTAACAGTAATAAGCTAAAATCATGGACGCAATCCTAGGCGAAAGACCGATTTCCTTGAGAGCATTGAAAGACTTCTCACAGCTGTAAGTAACCACAAACTAATATAAACGAATGTCTGTCAATGTCTTATTGAATTCAACCTGAAGTCATCCCAATTGTCAGCAATTCATGCCAGTCGCTTAGGCCCATTGTTGTGAGGTAAAGATTGTTTTTAAGTCGTTTTTACGATTAGGGTTTATCTCGTGCTTTACGGAAAGCAAAAATGAAATATTCATGCAAGGCTCTGCAGTTATGGAACATCACAGTGTTACGGACATACCCTTGCTAATTTTGAAACCGGAAGATGATCGCCAGCTTTGCGTCCATTTGACAAAATTCGTTCTGTCATTAGGAATGCAAAAATGAAATTTACCAGGTGAAAGACCCAGACAAAGGCTAGCTTTCCCTAAAGTCATCCTGGTCCATCTTTCCTTTTACATACTGATTATCATGAGAGGATAACAACACGTGAAGTTTTGTGAAGAAAATTAGCCAAGGAAAGCTTATTATCAAAGCAGTTTTTGTAATCCCAGAACGAGCGAGGTTGAAAGGTGAAGCCGTATTTAGCTCACATTATATAGCAGCATTTGATATTACCAGGCTGTAGGACTCATTTTCCTTTTTACAGAAATGAAGCTACTCGCAAACATTTGAAAAATGTCTATGCCGCCCTCACACTGTCAACTTTTGTGGCAGCTGGTGGTGCAGCTGTGCACTTGTTTACTGATATTTTAAAGGTAGGTTGATCAAAAGTTCCCCTTGTTGAAAAATCTTGCAACTAGAACATCGCTTTTTTGCCACTTGAAATTTATGATTTTGGTCTTCATGCAGTCTGGGCCTGTCAATATTTTTAGCTTGGCATAAGTTTGCATTTGCATGAAGGAAGACCCCAAAAGGACAAATTGGTTGTAAATAATGATGACCTCAAAGGGACAAATTGGTTGTAAATAATGACCTCAAAGGGACAAATTGGTTGTAAATAATGATGACCTCAAAGGGACAAATTGGTTGTAAGTAATGATGACCTTAAAGGGACAAATTGGTTGTAAATAAGGATGACCTGAAAGGACCAGTAGAAACCTGACCACTTGCAATGTTCACAAAGTGCTTCTTCTTTTATCCACTAAACCAGAATGATGTCAGTTGAGGGATTCTACAAGAAGCTGTGAAAAATAGCTTAGTTCCAATCACCAAAATGCTAATAGAATTTTGAAGGAAACCATTTGTCATTTTTGCATAGTTTTCATTGTTCTAATGCATGCAAAATTCAGAAGCAGAAATCTTATCTTTTCTACAGAAGTTCATTTTATTGTAGTGGTTCCATTATTCTTCTTGTCATTAAATAACCCACTAAGCCAGACCGCTGTCATTTAAAGGATTCCTCAAAGATGTTATGTTCTTCCACTGTGTCCTGTCTTGTGCAAGGTCCTTGATGATATCCAATTTATTTCTTGCCCATAATGCTGCACCATAATTGTTATTAGATGGTCCAACTCCTTTGTCACCATTGACATCCAAGTTATCTTTGGGGCCAATTAGACCCATCTTGGTTTGGGGGTCGCCATTACTTTCCTTACAACATGATTTTGCATTCTCAATCCACTATATTCATGTGGATTAAGCAGGTTTCTAATATTAGGTACACTTTTCATTAATCTTTGTTGCTAGATAGAATGCAAAAACGACCATTAGTTTCAAAGCAAACGAAAAACACAACTGTGACTTTGTGTTTTGATACATTTTCATCCATTCAAGACTTAGCAGTTTATTATGACAATCACCTGCTGAATAGCTAACAGTCGCCATCCCTTATTATCCACCAGCCTTTTGATGTAATTTTGTAATGTTATAGGGTGGTTTCCTGGCCAGCATTGTTGGCATTGGCCTTCTGATAGCACTGTCTTTTACATCAAATGAACCAAAGAACCAAATGATCCGACTTGGTAAAATTTTTAAAATTTCAAATTGTTCCAATGTTCTCCCCATTTTTCAGATAAGTTTTAGTTTTATTAGAAAGCTTTTTAATTTATTACTTTGTGACTTCTGTTATGTTTATGTGAGTGTAGTGAATTCTTAAATTTGCTTTTGTTAGTTGTTTACAAGTTTTCCAGTTTTTTGTGATTTTTCCTACTGTCTAACTTTTCATTCAAATTTAGCTGTTCTATAGTGTTTTCTGATATTTGATACTGCCCAAGATTTTTTGATGCCATTTCTAGACCTTCCTGTGAATTTTGGGCTTCATCGTGAAATTGACTTCAATGTTTTAATAGTGAAGTTAACCCATTATCTTTGCAGGCTATCTCAGTGGATTTGCGTTTTGCACTGGTAAGTCCAGTTGTACATGGAGGATTATTTTCTCATTTTAACTTTTTTATCATGATATAAGCCAACTTAGTACACAACAAAGTAGATGATGTGACAAAGGCTGCTCAAAATAGGGAAGTGTGGAAGAATTTGACTTAGGATGCAGACCAAGTCCCAGCATGAGAAAGCCTAACAATGTTGATGGCCACCTTACAGGAGCAAAAAAGACAAGCCCTATGGCCTACTTACATTCTATAAATATAAGGAAATCTTTGTCATTTTTCATCTGCAAATTTTTTTATAATGGAATGATATAATGCTATTCCAGGACTTGGACTGGGACCATTAATGGATGCAGTGCAAGTTGTCGACAAAAGGTTTGCATTTTTGTCATCTTTATCAATGTTTATGACTCATACAAACGCTAATGTTTTAGAAATGTGATTTTAAAGGCACACATTCACCTTAAATACAGTTGTCATCATAGCTCTCTGGTAAGGTTATTGTGCATTGATCCTATAATCAGTGGTTCAAATCCACCCTCCGGTAAAATTTCTTTTTACAGAGGAGAGTGAGGAGAGATGTTGGCTTTTTTATTTCCCGTGCTTACAGTGAGAGGGAAATACCTGGACAGTGTGTTTAATAATCAAAGAGATTCTCAATGTCTATTAGCAACGTATAGAAAAGTGACATACCTGGTTGTATGTTAATGATTTTCTCAAGTCTATTTGTTCTTATCTTTATTCAATGCTTGCAACTTGAATTAGAAACAAATTTCGCTTCAGCACCTGTAAGTCTAGTAAGTAGTTCATTGTTTATTGAGCCACCAAAGCCGTTGTTGTGTATGAGCACCATGTAGACAAAATGACTTGCGATTTTTGGCACATCATTTACTGTTCTGTTAAGTTTTCAATTGAGTTTTTGACTTACTGGCATGCATTTCTTTCAGCATTGTACCAACCGCATTTCTCGCAACATGTCTCATCTTCATGTGCTTCTCACTGAGTGCCTTGTGGGCCAAGGAAAGGAGTTTCCTTTATTTGGGTGGTAAGTAATTACTCTGCGTTGTTGAGCAAATTATACTATCATGGCCTGTATGTGTCAAAAGCATCACCTCTAAACTTTCATTTCAACTTTTCACCTTGTCAGATTAAGCTGTTTTGCTCATCCAACTTATTTGGCTCACTTCTTCATTTCATTGCTAATTCATTTATTAATATATTTCTTCATTTGTTCATCAATTGCCATTTTCATTCATCCTCCATGAAAACAAAAATTATTGCTGTAGTTTCTCCATGTCTTCATATCATACTTATGTATTTGTCTGTTCATTGAAACCCAGGTACATTATTCTCTGGTATGTCGGTTCTACTTTTCCTTGGTTTGGCAAACATCTTCTTTGGTTCGTATCTGATCTATCAGGTTTGTGCCAGAGTCTATCCATCAACTAATTAATTGATCAAATTTTAGCTTCAAATTTTTTACTTATTTCCACGGGTAATAAGAAATGTGTAATTGATGGATCGCTACTGATGGTGGGAGTTGCTTTGAATTTAAGTAAAGTTGAATCCCATACTTAAAACAAACATTGGGAGGAACCTTGTTACAGACATACCATCCCAAGTCACACAACTTTGAGGTAGGTGGCCAGGTTCCTTTCACTGCCCCTCCTGCCCCCACTGTACCCCCAGCTTTTAGCCAGGTGCCCATTTGCTCCTGGATGGAGAGAAAGAGAGAGAGCAAAGAGAGTGACAATGGAGCATTGAAAGGACTTAAATTGAAAATCACTGACGTTGATAAACTTTAAAAACTTGCAGACTTCTTTTTCAGCTTATGGAATCTCAGAATAATGAAAATTCGAAACTGAATGTTTCGTCTTTATTTGGATTATGTCTGGCAGCAAGGATCGTGGGAGGCTCTGGGTGGCTGGAAAAGCCATAAATCATACAATGAGAACACTGATTTTGAATTAATATCATAATAAGTGTCCCAAACTTCATTGTAACTGAATTTTCCGTTGTTGCAGACAGAAGCTGCCATACCTTTCAATGTAAAACGTCTTAGTTGATAGTATAGGCCCATGTAGAATTTTTGGATGCACTATGAATTTGAGCGTCTGTGGATTGAAACAGTGAACATGTCCAAGGTTTCCTTTAGATCAACGAAATCTGGGAAAATCGCTCAGACTCACCAAAAATGAAGAACGGTGAAAAAATGCTTTGCTTTTATTGACAGATACAACTGTATGCTGGATTGGCAATTTTCTGTGCTTTCATTCTTTACGACACCCAATTGATTATTGAAAAGAGAAAGAATGGTGACACCGATTTTATCTGGTATAGTCCTTTTATGAGTTTTTCTTGATCATTGCACTGTCTCGTTACCATTTGCTTGTGTATTATGCGATTCGGTGCTTGCGTTTCATCTGGCTGCTCTTGCTTCGATGTACTGTATGTTTTGATCGAAGTTGAAGATCTGATGAATATCTCATTCACAGGCACTCGGTCGACTTATTCCTTGATTTCATCAACATTTTCCGTCGTCTGATGATCATTTTGGCCCAAAACAAAGTAAGAAAATTAGTGTGTTCATTTTTAATAATATGATTATTATTAGTGGTTATTGTAAGCGTATTTTTAGGATACTTTCATTTCCCAGTGGCGCCGTGGTGTAGTGGTTATGCATGTGGGCTCATAACATAGGGACTGTCAGTTCGATTCCTCCATGTATCACAATAAAAACGCTATTGTTCTGGAAGGCAACGGGAAACCACCTCATAAAATCCACTTCCCTAGAAAAGACTCAGAGCCCTGTCTCTGGTTGCTGCTGCGCTCGAAATCGAGTATGCGACGCAGAGGAAGGCAATGGGATACCACCTCATAAAATCCACTCCCGTAGAAAAAGCTCAGAACCCTGTCTGGTTGCTGCTGCGCTCGAAATCGAGTATGCGACGCAGTTACTTCTCAGATCGGGCTATTTGAGAATCTTTTTTTCGCTGACTTTTGATAGTTGTTATGCTATCAATTACATTGATCAAATTGATTTCAACAACATTTTTCCAATCGGTTTTCTGAGACTCATGAAGTAGGACTCCCCGTGGAGGCTCTTGTTGCGATATGACTGCGTTGCAACGCCTTTTTTTCTCTGTCGATAGCACTCTATCAAGCTCTTCGCCGAATTCGAAACCATTTAGCAGAAGTATTTTTCACGTTGCAGGAAAGCAAGAAAAGAAAGGACTAAGCTCTTATTCTGGGGCTTTTTCAGTTGCCGTAACATATTGAGTTTAATGTTTGTGTTTCATCAATAAAGTAACTATGATCTTCCTTGTGCTTCAGCCAATATTAACTGTTCATGTAAACTTTCAATTATGATTAATTTAGCAATATGCACTGTAGATGGATTTCAGCATCACCATTCATCCCCCTGCCTGATCACTATATGGATAATAATTTGGTTTTTCGCTGCCCCCGTCACACCCTGAAGATACTAAATCCTCACAATGATATTACTATTGTTAGAAACGAAATCGTCCCCCCGATTGCTATACCCTAAGTTTATAATTAGGCGTTTGAAAAGAATTAATCGCTATGTTTTCCTTAGTTGCTGCCATTTAGCCCGGTAAGCAAACTGCAGGCTACTGGCCATACTTGCTATTAGTGAAAATTATAGCAGTTGTCTTTTAGGCAAGGAAATCATTCCGAATCAATTTTTTTCTGCGAAAATCTGTCCACCCGTGACTATAGCAAAGGGGTGTTTTCCATTGGCAACCTTACAACCACTTGGTTTCTTCTCAACCCTTGGTGAATTTCCCCGAACAGTACAGATAGCAATCATTGATAGTCAAGGTGTGGATTTCACGATGTATGATTGCATAAGGAGGAAAGACCAGAATTCTATTCCATAATGCTAAGCTCTTGTTATCCTGGAATCTACCTTTGAATGCTTGGTAAGAAGAATATTTAAACCAAAATTAAACTTCAGTTAGAAAGCTTGAGTAATGTAAGTTTCTTTTTAATCTAATTTCATGGCGTATATCAAGACAAGGTTTTCTGCAAAATGTTCACTGGCTTGATGAATAATGTCTCATATATTCAATGAAATAACCTATGCTTACGATACCAGATTATCCGTCAATTTTTCTGTTCACGCAACAAAAGAGAAGTGAAAAAAGAAATCGCCCGTAAGCTTGTCAGAAAAATGTTTTGAGTAGAATAGTTTCACTTTTGACAAAATTTAGCTGAAATTCCGAATGAGTAGTGGCGAACCTTGCTTTGTGCGTCGGAATTTTTACACCCTAGTCTCTAAACTTCAGTATTAAAAGTACCCTTCCCCTCCGTGTAAAAAAAGCAATCTTTTGACCCATGTGAGTCATTTGTTGTTCCGTGGCAAAAAAATTAAGGATGGCTTTATGCCTACGGATCAGTTCGATTCTTCTTCATCCAAAGAACGTATTTTTACTGCATCATTAAATCTGCTTGCTTTTTATTTGCGTAGATATGAGGTTTCTTTCTGACACTGCCATATTCCCAGAACTGATTGGACATGTGAAAATTACTATCTTGACGCTCATCATCATTATTGCGATTACATATCACTTTATGCGCATAAGTATCGTACGAGGTAAGTGGCCTTTGTCACAAACAGCCTCAGTCAAACAGACTTCTATTCTCTGTACTATCACACACTGGAAAGAAATGTACTTGAACGATATAGATTTCTCGTCGTCATCGGAAGATAGTGATTATGATGAAGATGTTGTCGACAAGCTTAGCTTCTCACATCGGAGCCGGCTTCGCAGGACACCTGGGTCACCGTCCGCATCAGAATCTGCCTATGATCCCACCGGCAGAGATACGTACACGAAGGCCTGCAAACTGCTGAAAATAACACCAGCGCGACACTTCATGAGGAACTTAACGCAAACTGAGATTGATCTAGGTCACCGCAGCCTGGGTCCGGTTGGGGTGCGTGCCATCGCTATCGCTCTACTCAAGAACACGTGCATAACTAGAATAAACCTCGAGGATAATGGCATTGGAGACGAGGGAGTCAGGTGCGTAAGCACCATTTTTGAGCAGAATTATTTCATCACTGAACTGAATATGGCTAACAACAATTTCAGCATCAAAGGTGCTGAACACATAGCGAAGTTTCTTGCTGTTTGCAATACACTCAAGAAGCTGGATGTTTCTGGTAGGCATTTCATTTCTGCCACAATCTTGGCATGAATCTCTATATCTCTAGAGAAGTTGATGAGGTATCCTCAGAGGCCAATGTCCCACCTTGGTTACGTAACTCTTTTTCACTTCATGAGAATTTCCCCTCTGCAGACGATAGTACAAGTTGAAGCAATTTCTTTCAGCGCCTATGGAGCACATTCCAACACCTGCAGGGGAACGGGAAAATTATAAAGCAACAATACATAAATATATATTTGTACAGAGATATATATATATATATATATATATATATATATATATATATATATATATATATATATATATATATGTCGAAACACAATAAAGTCAACAATTCTTTGAGGCAACTTTTTTTATGCTGCGACTAGTTTCATCCGTTCAAGCGGACTCATCAGGCTACACAGTGTATGCTTGAACGGATGAAACTAATCGCAGCATAAAAAAGTAGTTTCCAAGAATTGTTGATTTTTTATTGTGTTTCGACCTATCTTTTACTGTACAAGGACCCTCTTCGTTTCGACATATACATTTTCTAGCTACATTTCCTAGACTGTGGTGTTTGTCTTTCTTCAAGGTAACGATATTGAGAACCGCGGAGTTGAGATGATCGCTGATTCCTTAAGTTTGAACTACACCTTAGAGTCATTGTCCCTTTCGAACAACAACATCACAGAGATTGGGGCAATGCACCTGCAGAAAGCACTTGACGGAAACATTTCCTTGAAAGATCTTAAGTTAGCATGGAACGAACTTCGCTGTAAAGGAACAATTGGTGAGAAAGTTTTTACAAAATAGTCTAAAATGGCAGGTTTTGATTAGAGTGGAGTTATCAGAATGAGTGAGCTTTCTACCGCGTGTTGCGACATTTGAATGACGGTTATGATAGCTTCAAAGTCCCCATGTGTCTAATTTTGTAAGGGAAATCTATCTTAGAAGACGTTCCCAGCAGCTTCTATTTGAAACTTAGATGTCTTCATTTTTCAGAGATAGCAAAGGCACTTAAACGCAGTTCATCTTTACGCTCCCTCGATTTGTCATGGAATGGTCTTGGTGACGAAGGTGCAAGTGTTCTCTTTAACGCACTTGCTAATAATACAAGCCTTTTGTCGCTCAGTGTAGCGAGCAACAGAATCAGTTGTTCAGGTAAGCTTGCTTTGATCTGTTCTTTTTTTTCATTTGATTGATCGTAATCACATGGAAGCAGAGAATCACGAATGTCGAAGTCCAAAGACGAATAAAGAACGAAATAGGTGAACATGAACCTCTACTGGAGACAGCAAGAAGAAGGAAGTTGCAATGGTTTTGACACACTTCGAGAATTACTTCTTAAGACTCCTTAAGCGCTTATTGTCAAATCTGGCGTTTGAATCTTATCAAAAGAAAAACGGAGAAAAACTCTGAACACAAAATACTTCGTTACTATTGATATAGCAGCTTCTTTCCTTCGTAGAAGCTACACGTAACAACTAAAATTTCAATTGGTACTTCTGAATCGGCCGGATCGGCCGTGTGGGGGTCTACGAATTAGCTTTGCTATAATATCCCTTCCCAACCATTTAGTTATTCATAAAATTTTATGTAATCACTTTCTCTTCATTTCAATTTTGGCATTCAATTGTTGTTCTGTCATTCAACAGTTTTATTCTAGTTTACCTCAGTTTTCAGTAATCTTACTTATTGTTGATTACAATTCCTGGTAATTCTTCTTTTGGTTAAAATGAAAATTCTTATGTCTTATTTCTAGCTTTGTAACATGTTCTAGCTGTTCCGCCCTTTGAGAAACAACTGTCTCTATCCTTATGGATATTGTCCAAAGGGCCATGGAGCACAGCTGCTCCCATTGTGTATAATCATCATTTTCATTGAACTGTGTGGATATGCAACCGATGCCCGTTTTGGAGAGTTGGCTAGATAGACAATTTTTAATATTTCTATTATATTGTATTATATTGTAGATTATTTGAATGAACTTTTCCATTTTTATTCTTATTATCAATAGTTTTATGCTATGGTGTATTGTGCATGGATATAAAATATTTCAGACATATCTTTCCTTAAAGTCGTCATTGCACTACACAACACAGGCAAAGAAATACTTACAGCAGTATTTTACCATTTCGAAATTCGATTTTCAGGGGGAAGTTCAATTGTAAAGTTAATACCAAAGAATGAGTTCTTGGAATCCATCGATATTTCAATGAACCCAATAAGGAAAGATGTTCTTATATGGATTCTGCAAGCTCGGGCTATAGCCACATCGAGCCGATTAAACACAGTTGTTTTTAGGGACAAAAATTTTGCTGTAGACCCAGATGTATTGAGCGTTTCAAGACGTATTAGCGAAAGAATAGACAACTTTACGGTATGCTTAGAACACATCAAAGTGCGCGACAATACCCAAGTTCGTGAATGGCAAGAAAAACACAGAGAAGACCTTTGCGAACGTTTTCTCGCTTTTGTACGAGGAAGGAGAATCAGAATGATGGACATTTTCCAGAAGTTTGGAGCAAGCGGTGATCTAGTCTTGAGCGTAAACATGTTCCTACAAGGCATGGAAAAGATTAAGAAAGATCTAAGAATGAGCGACTGGGAAATATACGATCTTGCTCAATATTTTCGAAGCCAGGATGGACAGATTCATTACAGTCGCTTGTCTTCATTATGATACATCCTAGATGGACTGCAATATTTTAGATGACAGTATGATTTAATAACTGGAGCTCCGCAAGGAGGATTTCTTAGTCCTTGCATTCTAATTCATTGTAATAATTTCACTTAGTTGGCAGCTCTGACCGCTGAATTTGGTTTCCCAAATGCAATTGTCAATGATAGTAAAATATAATCCTGTATTTAAACAAAGCTTGCTAAAAATTGCTGTGTTGACTTGATGGTGCCCGAAACATAGCTGTATTGTATAAATGGTAGCACGTTGTGTACAAGATTCTCCTGTACCTCAGTAATAAGGGCAAAACAATCTCGAGAGATTTACGAGTTCTACAACAAGAGACAGGACACAACACAAAAACGCTACAAAGGACACAGGTACGAAGCAAAAAAGTCAATCATTGGTGGATCTTCTTTGTCTCTGAAGTGCCAGTTTCCTGAGCCACTTGTTTTCTAATCGCTCACCACCAGTCTTGGTAGCACTACGCCATTTAAGCCTGTCTTCAGCAAGATGCTCCCACTCAGTCACGTCGATGCCTTAGTCATTTAGGTCCCGTTTGGCAACGTCCTTGAAACGCAGTAATGGGCGGCCCCTTCCTCTTCTTCCATGGCGTAGTTCACTGAAGAGAATGCCTTTGGGGAGCCTTCCGTCGGGCATTCTCCGCAGGTGTCCAAGCCACCGCATTCGTCGAGTCTTCAGTGACTGGAAGAGAGAGCGGCTGCCTGCGTACTTTAGCACCTCTTTGTTGGTGACTTTATCCCACCAGTTTATCCCCATGATGCGCCGAAGGCAGCGTAAGTGATAGGCATTTAACCTCTTCTCGTGACGGACGTATGTTGTCCATGTTTCTGCTCCGTAGAGTAAGGTGCTTAGTACACAGCAGTCGTAGATCCGACATTTTGTACGAAGAGTCAAGTGTTTGTTGAGCCATGCTCGGTCGCGGAGACGATTTAAAGTGGAAGCTGCCCGTCCAATACGCGCTTGGATCTCCTGTTCGATGGATAGCTGATTATTCATAATGGAGCCGAGGTATGCAAAGCTGTCCACTGATCCGAGTTCGTGGCCATTGACAGTGATTGGCGATGCTATACCTTGATGGAGAACAACAGGCTTCTTCGTGCTGATTACCAGCGCGAATTCTGCACAGGCAGCACTGAATTTGTCCAGCAGGCGCTGAAGGCCTTCTGCCGAATGCGAGACCAATACAGCGTCATCTGCAAACAGGAGTTCGAGTACAAGAATGGTTTGCACTTTGGTTTTGGCGCGTAGACGGGCAAGGTTAACAGGTGGTAGATGGGTTTACTCATCGTCCGGGGCAGTACCACCACTCTACCTTTTAGTGCCTTCAGTGACTATGTCACTTTCAGCTCTAGGGTAGAGATGCCGGCGCTTGTGGTTGGTTTGTCATCATGAACAGGGTCTGCTGGAGACTGACTTGCCAGTCTGTTCCCTGGCTATACCTGAGGGTACCGTTGGAAAGGGTGCACTGCAGGCCCGCCGCCAGATAGTACAGAGGCCCAAACCCATTCGTAGCGCTTTGGGAGGCTGCCTCATCAACTGGTGTATAATCCCGGGCTGCCTGTTATGCCAGTTCGCAACTGGAGCCACTCTTAGCTCGCAGCTCCGGGGGCCCTTCTGAGGCCACAGGATAGCTAAGGGAGCTCTCAAGGGATTTCAGTTTACCGCTACCACTGTCATTTTGACTGTCCCAACCACAACATGATTTAAAACAATATAAACAGCTCAACTGCAGCAACTAACGTGGCATCTAAACCCTTTTCCATCTCCTTCTGCAACATCCGTGGACTTTCTTCCAACATCAATCCAGTACATCATCATCTCCAATCCATAAACCCCTATGCACTCTTCCTCACTGAAACCAAAATCAAACCTCTTGATCCCAGTAACAGCACCGTTCTCTCTCCTCATCTCAAATGCCCAGGTTATGAGTTATTTTCCTCCTTCTTCCCTAATGGTGGGGTTGGTGCATTTATTCGCTCTGATGTGCAGACCTTACACCTCAAACAATTCGATCTTTCTAATCCTGGCTTTCAACTCTTCTGGTTGAAAATTTCCCTTCCTCATGCCACAAAGTACATTTGCACTCTATACCGCTCTCCTAACTCAAACAATCATGAACTTCTCTTCGACCACCTTTCTAAATCAATCGAAACCATCACTTTACAATCTCCACGCTCTGAAATCATCGTTCTTGGTGATTTCAACATCCACAACTCCGACTGGCTCTCCTATTCCTCCAATGTCACCAACCCTGCTGGTCGGGAAGCTGAGGCCTTTGCCATTGTCAATGACTTGACACAGGTAATTTCATAGCCGACACGCGTTCCTGATCGTGCAGGAGACAAAGCAAATACTCTCGATCTTTTCCTCACATCTAATCCTAGCATTTACTCTCCTCCCACCGTTAGCTCTCCTCTTGGTAACTCTGATCATTGTCTCATAACCTTACGGCATGACTTCCTCCCTCACCTGGATAGACCCTTTGCTCCGCAAAGAGTCTTCCACTACAGCAAGGCTGACTGTGACTCCCTTCGCACTTTTTACTCTTCTTACCCTTGGTCTTCAGGCTTTTCAAATGATCCTTCCTCTCTTGCTTCTTTCATCACCGACGCAATACTTCTTGGCATGGATCTTTCTATTCCTTCTTCTTACAAGCCTGGTAAAAAAAATTCCCCTAAGTGGTTCAATTCACAGTGCGCCAAAGCTGTGAATAATAAAAACCACTACTTCAAGGAATGGAAGCGACTTCAAACCCAACACTCAAGAACTTCTTTCATCCAGTCACGCAATACTTGCTCCAAAACCATCAAAAATGCCAGATCATCTTTTGTCCAACGCATCAACAACAAAATCGCTTCCTGCCAGGCTGGCTCTCGCTTCTTTTGGTCTATGGCCAAAGTTGTATCCCAAAACTTTTGCCAATCATCTTTCCCTCCACTAAAAAACAACTCTGACTCTCCTTCTACCACTCCTTCATCCAAGGCTAATCTTTTTGCGTCAATCTTTGCCTCCAACTCCAACCTGGACGACCAAGGGGTCCAACCTCATCACTTCCCCCTTTCACAATTCACTATGTCACCCATTAAGTTCTCCACACGTAAAGTTCGCCAAACCCTTCTCCAGTTTGACACCTCCAAATCCAAAGGCCCTGATGGTATTCCAGCAATAGTTCTCAAAACCTGTGCTCCTGAACTGGCCCCTATTCTTAACAAACTATTCCAGCTTTCCTACACTCTTGGCACATTTCCCACCTCGTGGAAACAAGCCCACGTCTTTCCTATCCCAAAAAAAGGCGACAAGTCTAATCCACTCAACTATCGTCCCATTGCAATCACTTCACTCATCTCTAAAACTATGGAGACCATCATCACTAAGCAACTTCTTACCTTCCTTGAAACAAACAATCTTCTCTCTGATCACCAGTATGGCTTTCGAAAAGCCATGTCTACTGGTGATCTTCTTGCTTATGATGTCCATGTCTGGTCCTCTGCTCTAGAATCCAGTGGTGAGAGCAGAGTGATATCTCTTGATATCTCCAAGGCCTTTGATCGCGTTTGGCACAAGGGTCTCCTCGCTAAACTGCCGATGTTTGGTCTCCATCACACTCTCATTAATTGGATTGGTAGTTTCCTCTCTGATAGGTCAATTGCCGTCAGAGTGGACGGCTTCCTCTCCAATCTGCACTCTATCAATGCTGGTGTACCCCAGGGCTCTGTCATCTCCCCTGTACTCTTCATCCTCTTCATCAATGACCTGCTCACCTCCACGTCTTCTAGCATTCACTCCTTTGCTGATGATACCTTCCTAAGTTCCTCATTTTCATTCAATCAAAATGACCATGCTTCCACCGATATCCAACTCCACAGAAACATTTCAGCCTCGCTTCTCTCCAATGATCTGACAGTTATTGAGAAGTAGGGTAAAGACAACCTATTTTCGTTCAACCAAAGCAAGACGAAACAGGCTGTCATTTCACGCAAACGTAATCAAAACTTTCCTCCTGTCTTCATGAATGGTGATGAACTGGACACTTCAGCTTCTTTCACACAACTTGGTTTTTCTCGTTCATCTAATCTCACTTGCAAAACTCCCATCCATTCCCTTGCTAAACATGCATCTCAAAAGCTCGGTTTCCTCGCCAGAGCCCACGGGGTTTCTCATCTTCCCACCTTCTATCTATATACAAGTCCCAAATCAGTCCTTCTTTAGAGTACTGCTCCCACGTCTGGGGTGGTGCTCCAAAATCCACTCTCTGTCTTCTCGACAAAGTCCAGTCCAAAGCGATTCGTCTCATCAATAATCCTAACCTCACCAAATCGCTCCAACCTCTTTCCCATCGTCGTTCAGTTGGAGATCTTTCCATCTATTACAGATACTTTAACGGACATTGTTCTCAGGAGATTAGGGATATTATTCCAGTTCCTCTGAGGCGTGTCAGGACCACTAGAAGCTCAACTCATTCACACTCTTTCCAAGTTTCACTGCCTAATCCACGAACTCTATCTCACAAATCATCATTCATCCCAAGAACATGCAACTTATGGAACGTCTTGCCTTCTTCTTGCTTTCCTGAGTCCTACAACTTGCCATCTTTCAAATCTAATGTAAATAAACTTGATCTTGTCTCTCTATCCTCTTAGCTGCTCGCTTTCTTCTTTCTTCCTTTGTTGGGGCTTTGTATAGGTCACCATGGCCTTTCCTCAACATAACCCACTAAAAAAAAAAAAAAAAAAAAATGTTGAACAGTTTCCCATCAGAGCGGGTGTGAAGGTATACACTGTCTTCATCATCATGGGCGTTGAAGGTGTACTGCAACAGCACAGAGAAAAAGATGCCGAATAGGGTAGGTTCCAGTAAAGATCCTTGTTTGACACCGCACCGTATGGGAAAGTTGTCAGACATTGAGCCATCAAAGGATACTGCGGCAGACATGTTGTCGTGGAGTGACCTTGTCAGGCTTAGCAGAGTTGATGGACACCCCAGTTTCTGAAGAATAGCAAATAGACCATGTCGACTGACCATGTCGAATGCTTTCGTGAGGTCTACAAATGCAATGTGGAGAGGCTGGCGTTGTTCTCTGCATTTTTCTTGAATTTGACGTACAGAGAAGATCATGTCTACGGTTGAACATCCGCTGCGGAAGCCACATTGCGACTCTGGACAGATGCGACTTGCGATTTGTTGGAGCACATAGCAATTTTAGTGAGATTTTCTCGTCCGTCACAGTAAGGATAATCCCAGGTGGAACTTCACTCGCACCTCCTCACCAAGTAAACAAGCTTCCGTTGAAAGGGACTCCCCTACATTCAACTCACATTTCAAAAGCTCAACCCAAGTAATAATTGGTTGCATTGATTTCACCAGCTGAGTACATTTTGGGAAAGGTGTGTGGACTTGAATTGCCTGAAATTCATTTTCTCTTTACTATTGATGTCATCCCAATCAAATTTTCTTTATTATGTCATGTTCTATTACATTCATTATTTTCATTAACATCATCACTATTTTTCCATCATGAAAATGGTTTCACATGGTTATGGAGATGACCCCTCAACAATGTTCACTTTCAAGATGGCCTCCATGATGAAAATTTACAAGCTAGACATCATAAACAAGCTAATTCATAGCAAGAACTCAATATATTATGGTGGTAAATCTCATTTTAGTCTACACTAAAAGAAAGCTCAATTTGTAAACAACTATTCCCTTGCTTCAAAAAAGATCAAGGAAGCCTGTTTCTGCCTGCCATCAATGTTGTGATGAAATATGTTTTTGATTGAAGTAATGGGCCACCTTGCAACCTAGATGTACCTTAGACCACATTTTTGCTGTATTACTGTAGTTTGAATGGCAAGCAGTGGGGTTGTCACAACATTGGCTAGAATGCTTCATTTAAGAGCTAAAGCTATGTAACATTTTCACCAAGGCTAAATTGTTGATAAAGATTGAATGATTTTGTGGCTACAGAAAAAGGATTTAGGCAGCTTCAGTAGAAACTTTATATCTTAATGATATTGACAGACTCAGTTGCTAAGACACAGGAATAAAATTATGGAGTGGCAAAATTAAAATTTGCATTTGGAATCCATTTGCAATGCTCTTCATTATTTGCTTATAAAATACAATTAACAGCTGTGAATGATTGCTTATGTACTGCATAAAAAGAAATATTAAAACAAGTAGAATAAAGGACAAGAGAAATTGAGCAGCGTTGATGCTTGTCATTTCAACTGCAAAATAGCATACATGGAATGATTGATTATTACTGATAACAGATCAGTCATATGCTTTAGCATCTTTTTGCAATTCATTTGATGCATTAATCTTTTCTATACCACCTATATCATCTTTTCTAACTTTACTATTGCTTGCTTGAGCTCAATGATGCATAACATGGCAAGGAGGCTTACAAAATACCTCTGAAACGTAAGATGGAAGCAATGGAAATATCCTTTGAAGAAGCTTTTTCCTTTCACAAAATCTGTTCTTCCTCCTCATCATCTGTCAACAAATCAGCTAGTCTTTCCCATCCTGGAAAGACCTTGCCACTCCTGATCAAGAGCAGAAAATGCAGTGCTTTCTGTTCTCTGAACATTTTTTTAAAGCAAAGAGGAGATTGAGTCCCATTTACTATATAAGGAACCATTGATATCATACCAATTCTCCTTTCACCATATATTCCACATGATTGGCAATAGCACAAACTGGGTCTTGTTTGTATTCTGGAAGCTGTAAAACTTTCTTGAATAAGTTGACGTCATGTAGCCTAGAAGGAGAATTTACCATGCTTAAATAACAAGTACCAGCAATACCTTAAATATCATTTTAGCCTGATTTATTAAAAACAACAGAAAACAATTCCGTATTGTTTCCATTGGAGATCAATGACATGCTTGGAACTAGTTGGTTGGTTAGTCTGTCTGTCTTCTCTAACCAAATGACTCCATTTTTTAGTGAGTTATGTTGGGGAAAGGCCATTGTGGCCTATACAATGCCTCAACAAAGGAAGAAAGAAGAAAGCGAAAGGCTAAGAGGAGAGAGAGATCAGATCAAGTTTATTGATCTTGGATTTGAAAGATGGCAAATTGTAAGACTCAGGAAAGCAAGAGGATGGCAAGACGTTCCATAAGTTGCATGTTCTAGGGATGAACGGTGATTTGTGGGACAAAGTTTGTGGATTAGGCAGTGAAACTTGGAAAGGGTGTGAATGAGTTGAGCCACGCTACACGCTAGCTATAAATCTGCTACACACTAGCTATAAATCCATCTCAATTTGAGTAAAGTTGTGTTTCCTTTAGTTCAATTTTGTAAAGCATACTTGCAATAAACAAATAAGATATCATAAAATATACATACTCTTCTTTCCTTTTAGTTTTCCACTTTTTGTGATTCCAGTTTTTCTTTTGCTTTTTTGCCATTGAACTAAACGGGAAAAAAATTGCAATCATTTTCAACTATATGCATCATCACAAAAACATCACAAATCTTAGTTTACATTTGATATGTATTCTCAAAGTGGCCAGTTTTCTGTTTCATCAATGTGTTGGTTTAAGAGTCTGAACTCACAATGCAGGGATTTGGAGCTCTAATCCTGCACATTTAACAACAAAAAGCTCCCTGAGGAAGGCAGCAGGAAACTATTTCAAGAAAACCTATGTCCATAAGAAAAGCCCTGGGCCAATATCTCTGATCCTGATTAAAGACTTCTTCATTCTTACAAAAAAAATCTAAAATATACTTAACATCATACTGTACCTAATTAAAACTACCCTACTACAACGGAAAACCTTAAGGAATGAGACAAAACAGCTACTACATTATTGAAAAATGCATTGGAAAGTAACAGAACCAAATTAAGTAATTACAAAAAAATCCAGAGGCTCTTTCCCCATGGTTTAAAATACAAAGGAAAATATCTTTAAGTTAACTGGTATTAAGAGAAATAAATTTGAAGTACAAACAGATAACAAGGGTACATGTTGAGGTAGCTTGCAACCAACTGCATGAATTACTTTGGTGGGTTTGCAATGAGAACAAAAATAGTTAAAATACAAATTTAATTACTGATAAAATTGAAAATACTATGCTTTGTATATTATACCATTCCAGCACTGATTAATGAAGTGATATTTCAAATTAAGCTTCTTCTGAGTAGAACAAAATTTCTTAAATTCAATACCTTTGTTTGGCTTTCCCTTCAACATGTTTGTCATCTGTCACATTTGGCACACTTGGCAATGCATCCATCAGGGGTTTCATATCTCCAATTATAACTGCTTTTGATCTCTCTATGGCTTGTGTATTTTTCAATCTCATGTCATCTGAAGATCTCAACTCTAAATATGACATTCAAAAATTAGATAAAATATTTTGATCAATGAAAAATTAGGTAAAATATTTTGATCAATGAAAATGTATGTTCGATTTGGTTAAGAGATTGTCTAAATTCATTGTAACTAATGGTCAAAAATGATTTTCTGAATAGGAAAACAATGCTCCAAAATAACCTGTCTGTAACACAAAAGTTAACTTTAATTGACAGTTAGCCATATGCTATGGGGATTCTTTGATGAACTTTTGTAAAAATTTAGAATCAACAAGTCAAACGAACTGACATTTCAGTGAGAGAAAGCATGAATGATTGCTTAACATTGACCATGCAAATACACTTCCTTAATTAAAACAGTACTGCTCCCTGACCACCCCCTTTAGCAGCTTGACCTTAAATGAGGCTGGCTGGCTAGGAAATCTCTCGTCCTTATGGCTAATTCTTTGGGGTGTATTTGATACTTAGAAAATTCATATACTTTCTAACAGTTTCTCTTTTTTCTGCTTCCTTTTATCTTTCTTTTTTGCAACTTTGGAAGTTTTGTGCTGACTTATTATTCGGATATCTTCCAGTACAACTGGCGTTGCGGCATTCCGAGTCTTCTTTTGGACATTCTGCAGCAACTTATCTGACCCATCTTCCTGTGAGAATAAAAAATGATGTATTTTACCGAGATGAATGGAATTCTAATCTAATCTATTAGGATCATATCAGACAACATTGTAGTCTGACAATCTCCATTCTAGTGAAGCCGGTCCTCATGATGAGAGAAGTCAACTTTATAAACAGAAAATGACAGTAGATTTTGACTAAAAAAAAGTCTAAAAAGTGTTTTACCATGATGAGATCTTCTGAATCGTGCATATTTTGATCAGATTTTGCATTTTGCTTCACTTTTTGCTTCTTTTTCAGGATATTCGATTTTGGCTTCCCCATCTCGTTTTCATCTAACACATGTACACACTTCAATTCAACGCCTCTGCGTATGACAAGGCTGCGCAGCGTGCGGGTCAATGTTTACATCCATAACGATTTCTCCCAATGGGGATAAATTATCACCAAGAGAGTGAAAAAGACCCGGAGACTCGCATACCACACCTTTTCAAGAAATCCTTCCCAGTTGAATGTTGAATTCATAGACAACGGTTCATTTAAACGTGTAAACTACTGCTCATTCAAAACAGTGAATCATTTTTCTCTATTACGAAACCAAAATAATGTTGCCCTTTTAAATCCCATTCAAACAGAATGCAATTCATTTACGTCTTAATAAATCTGTAAGGCCACAGATGCATCCGGCGATAATACAGATACAGCCAGATACATCACAGATACAGCCGCAGATATTACGGTCGAATAAATGAAATAAAATTAGCAGGAAATTGTTATGATTTTAATTAAGGATAGGGTGGCCCCTACTGCGTGTTTGTAAATCAAAACAAAGCCTTGTCATTGCTTCTGTTGTTGCGTCTGTTTGATATAACATCTTAATCCATTTGCATCTGATCTTTATTATTTAACCTGTTTCAATCTAAACATGTAAATGAATTGAAATGAATTACACACCAGCACTTGGTTACAACATTGGCCGACAATATCCATAGCTTTTGTAACTAAGCAAACCATCATCAAAATATCTAGTTTGCTTCGATTTTACCATTCACCAAAGGAGATAGACATATCTAAATCTAGAAGCGCAAAGTAAGAGGGTACCTGCTTGCAAAAAGTAAACTGCTCTGCATGAAATTGAGACCAAAAAATCATAAATAGTAGCACACAATGCAATTAAGGGTGAGTAGGTTTAATTTGTGAATTATATGCTAAAATACAAGACTAAATGTGCTCCAAGTTTAAAAAAAAGAATTAATGGAAAATAAATAATTACATCCAATACCCTTTTAACACTCACTTTTTCCTGCATTGAATAGACCATATCAAATTGTATAAAAATTACAAGCAGTCTATCGCTACAATAAATTATATACCGCAAGTTTACTGTAAAATAACACAAAAAGTACTATTGGTTGCAACAAGGATTTGACGGCTGAGCTGGTTGCTTATTCAAATTTTCTATATTTTGAACGACAATCGGAGCTTCTGCATTTCCAACTTGACTGCGAATCTTCTCTAATTGGATCTTGTGCACTTTTTTAATGGTGTCTGTAAATGCAGTTTCCACATTAGTTGCCTCTAGTGCAGATGTTTCAATAAAGAGCATGTCATTCTGTTTTGCAAAATCTTCTGCATCTTCAACATTGACAGCTCTCAGATGCTTCAAGTCACTCTTATTACCAACCAGCATCACAACAATATTTGGGTCTGCATGTTCCCTTAGCTCAGTGAGCCATCTTTGAATGTTATTGAAGGTGCGTAGCTTTGCAATTTCATATGTGACCATAGCTCCAACTGCACCCCTATAGTAAGCACTTGTTATTGCTCTGTACCTTTCTTGTCCAGCTGTATCCCAAACCTGAAAAAGTTGCAAAAATTTCCAATTAGAATTCTAAGGCCAAATCAACAAGGATACTTAGAGACAAAATCAGCCAAAATGCTCAACAGGATAACATACTTTTTGAGCATCCAAAGGTTTCTATTTATTCTTATTTTACCTCAATGAATAAAATCTATTTGAGCTCGAAAGATTTTATGGCAAAACGCCAGGTCCGGGCTTTTCTCCGACAATTAAGACCTTGAGGAATCTCTATTGAATAGAAAACATGTGAATGGTTATTGTTGCTATCTTCTCATTTTGTGGAGTGAATAGATTAAACATTCTTGACAATGCTTATGCCCAAAGCACTACTTAAGCACCCCAGAGAGAAGAAGAAGTTGAACATGCTGACATTACCTGGGCCTTGACGATTTTATCGTCCATTTTGATGCTTCTTGTTGCAAATTCAACGCCTATAGTAGATTTCGACTCTGCATCGAACTCATTTCTAGTAAATCGCGAGAGCAAACAAGATTTGCCAACCCCTGAATCTCCAGTTAAAACAATCTTGTACAAGTAGTCGTACTGGTCTTGTTTTGAAGACGCCATTTTCGCAATTTTCGTAGATAAACGCATGCGCAAGTAGGAAATTTTTCTTGGAAACAAGGAATGGCGGATCCTTCACTATCTGGACCCTTGACGTTCGCTTCTGTGTCAACTACAACACTGTACTTATGAAGGACTTGCTTCTTTCGATCGAGAAAAGATGAAATGAGCAGTAGTCTAGATAATAACCTAGTAGTAGCTCAAAGTCAGTATAAAATATTTGTCTTTGTATTGAATAAATGTTCATTCAAGTGCTATTACTGACAACTTCCTGTACAAGCGAGAAGCCCAGGAAAACCAAAGACACCTTTTGCAACAGGCTCGACGTGGCTGACCTAAGCAAAGCATAAGCCTCGGCACTGTTTGCCAATTGAGTAAAGCAGGAACAGTGCATCCCGCAATAACCGAAACATTTCTTTGCGTAGAACGTGGGAGTTTTTGGGAGGAAATCCAGAGGCGATGGTTGATAGCTCACATCTTGCTTGAACACTGACTCAGTCTGCGGTACTTCTGCATTTGGCTCCGATATCTGCCTTTTCCATAACGTTTATTAATTCTGCCCTCATGTAGCTATAGCGTTTATGATTGATAAACCTTCACTACAGTCATCTAGATTCAGTGAAATAGTTTGTGAGATATAGTATATTTATATACATAATAGATAGTGAAATTGTGGTCCAGTGGGAGGAACTCGAATGCTAGCTTTGTACACGGTAGGTCGGTGCTCGATACCCGGTCGAATCATACCAAAGACTTGAGAAATGGTACATGCTATCTCCCTGCTTAGTATTCAGTACTTCGGGAAAGAGGATTTGAGGGAAACACAGTGATACCAGATGGCCAGCCCCCACATGTAGCATTCAAAGTGTCTGTACAGCTTTATGACCCAAAGGCTGATGAAACGGATATGGGCGCCACCCTTTTCACCAAAAATGGCGAAGGAAGGACTTTGACTTCGACTGACTTATTATCCTTATCACGAAATGAGAGGCAATACTTGAGTATGATTCCAGCGACCTTAAATAGGGATATACTCTTATCCAAAAAAGCTACTCTTCAAAATCAGGTGCAATACAAAAAGGAAAGATTCAAGGAAAGACAACCCAGAAATATCTTGATGCATAAATATCCAGTATGCACATAAGAGCAGGAACACAATTTCGTCATACTTCCTGTCGGACTTTCATCAGATTATGAAACGCTGGGAAATGGCTGGAAAGAAGACTATGATATCAGATCCGTTTTTAGGTAGAAATTTAATAGCTTTTTCTCGGCCACCATTCAATTGTTCATATTCTCCCGCTGAGAACGTTAAGCAACAAGTAGTCTAGAATGTCCTGAACAGGCGAGTATTTGATGCCGCACAGCGTGATTCAATACAGCTCAGAGCTTAATTCTATATTAGTATGAAAGATCTTGATGATCTTGATTACATTGGTAGGCCCATCAATCGCATGAGAAACTTTCCTCAATATAGAGATAATAAGCAATTTTGCTCCACAGCTGTTTTACCAATACACCTGCTTAAGATCAATTGAAGGCAATTATGATCGAAAATTTGTTTTCAAAAATTGAGAACCTTGATAGTGTACATGATAATTTGTGTAAGATCACGATTGAGAGCGGTCAACAGGTGGCAATTAAACTCTCCTTAGAAGCGCCACCTTGTGGAATTGCTAAGCAATTTAAACCAGAATCAATGCAGCACATAATTTGAAAAATGATCGCTTCTTAGTGATATTCTTAACATTTTCGAAGGGAAATAGTTTAAGCAAGGTTAGCAAGATTAGGAAAGAGCTACCAGCTATCTATCTAGTAATACGATAGGGAAAATTTCGGCTGCCAATGGGTACAACGTAGATACGCATGGACCATAATCTGGCTCATGTCAACTGCTTGCAATGTAAAATGACGTCCACATTTTTTTTTCTTTATTCATTGATGGAATAAGTTACTTATTTCATTCTTTCCTTCATTCATTCATTCTTCTTTCTATCTTTATCTCCTCTCTTTCTTTCCTACATTATTTCTTCCCTTCATAATTACTTCCATAATTACTTCCCGAAAATTATTCTGTATGGGGAGCTCGCAGAGGGCAAACGGCCCAGAGGTGGCCCGAAGAGCCGTTTTAAAGACCAACTGAAGCGATCGCTAGTGCAGGCCAACATCCCCGATAACAACTGGGAAACCATTGCACACGACCGACACTCATGGAAGGTCAAAGTTCGAGAGGGCGTAGAAGCTTTCCAAGCCGAGAGGAGGAGCCAGGTGGACCTGAAGCGCCAAGAACGCAATTGCAGACAAGCAGCCACCCCTCCGCCGGCTACTCTGCCATGTGACTACTGCCCAAGATTTTACCGCCACAGGTTGGGCCTACTCAGTCATGTGAGGGCCCACAAGCGGCATCAAAAGGATTCATGAGGGAAGAATGGGAACCAAACTCGGACTACGAGTGTAATCCGACGACGACGACTTCCATTCATTCTGTCTCACATTTTTTCATCCGTATAGTTAATTTTCTTCCTCCGTTGTTGTGATTCTACGCGTAGTTTCCAGCCCTTTTAGCAGCACGGTGCAGAAATGTGCATTGCAGATTTCAAACACAAGCACATCAGAACGGCATGTCCATTGTCGTCTGCGCATTGTTGATAAACAACTTCGTCACAATTCAACTCAATGGGATTCTCAACTCAGATTTGTTAGTTACAAGAATGGCGTGCTGAAGTAGAAAATTCTGGCAGCGGTGATAATATAATCTGCTCATATGAGCGGACAGATTTGAATGGAAGCAACACTTAAGTGGCCATACAACTTATTGATAAGCTTCGCATATTGTTGTCAACTGCTGATCGGTGAAATGCTGACGTGTCGGAGCTCTTAACGTGAAAGAAGCAAAACGAAGCGGAAGAAAAAGTGGTTTGTTTTTTAATCCATCGTCAAGCACTTATCGTTTCTAAACATAATCGTTTAGGGTAATCATTTCTTTCATTGAAAACTCAACTGGTTGGTACAGCTGTTCCTGTCCATCGGACAAAGCTCACCATTGAAAGACTGAGTGAGCATGAATCCCAAACCAAAACATGGACTGAGTTTTATCACAAAAGATTAAATTTTCCCCTCATGTCTGCAGAATGCATGACAGGATCTGAAATTATCTTGGACCAAAATTTTTTTAAAAGAAATCACTGAATTTCTCTGTACACAAGCATTAAACATACGAAAAGGTATTTTCTGAAGTTTTACTCTGATCCATCAAGTATTGCCTGCCTCAAGTTTCTGACTGGAATGTCTACGATGGAAAGTTTCAAACGTGTGATTGATGCTTAAGTTATGGTAAATCAGCTACCTGCTCCTTACTTACAGCTACCCATTTAGGTCGATCGCATACACATAAGTCTCAAACTGTGTGTAAGAGTATTCTAGAATTGTATCCATTTTTCATTGATTTGAGTGTTCAGTTCTGAACCCAGTCTATCCTTTGTTTGTAACTGATATTGTCGTTTGTCCATTCTTTCAGTTAATCTTTCATTGATACCATTTATCATCATTGACATGATCATTTACTTTTTAAGTCTTCCATTTTGTTCATTTTTCCTGCTTTATTGATGATTGATCATTTTAGAGGTATACTCATTTATTCAATGCTGTATTAATTGATATCAATTTTGACAATTGATACTGTTCATATTATAGAGAATGTATGAGGAGCTGATATTCTCATATCCTGAACAACAATGCAAAAATCTCAAGTGTAAGAATAGACACCAATAGTCAGTATGCTCAGCTGGTCACAGCTTAAACTGAACACTTGAAGAAAGAATGATACAGTGCAGGTTTTGCTGTAAATTTATATGCATCAATGTGATTTATTATTTGATACAACCAATCCTTTCTAGATTATAAAATGGGAAATTCAGTGAACAAATTCAGGAAAGCTCTTCAGCAAGGAAATGAATTACTTGCCTGTCAACTTTATGTACAGAATCCAGATATCAGAGAGCGGTTGGATCCAAACAGCCCAAACAAGGATAGTCAGCATTGTAACACTCCACTTCATTATGCCGCAAAATATGGGATGAAGTCATTGTTGCGAGATTTTCTAATCAGAGGTGGCAACCCAAATAAGCAGAACTCTCTAGACCAGACTGCTCTTCATATGTTAATGATAACAACATCTGGGACAATGCCTGCAGTTGACCAGAAGAGACTTGACTGCCTTCATATGCTTTTGAAATGGAGAGGAAAAGCTGCAATTGATGGTGTTGGAGAACGGCTCAATCTAAATGCGACTGATCATGTAAGCTTTAGTCCCCAAGCATATTTTGTATTCCTTTAAGAAGTTGAAATCTAAGAAACCTAACTGTAGAATTTCCTAGTTTTGCATGTGGTAAAGTCCTCAGGAGACGATTCTTAGGATGAGAAAACCGCCGCTTGGTAGTCACTTCCAAGAACTGCAGCCAACTAACAGCAGAAATGCTACTTGCTTGCTGGTTTGCTCACTTTTGGCAGTCAATGCCACCAGAAGTATCTTTTGAGAATATTCAAGGAACGGTATGAATTTTAAACCTGCTTGTGTTATTTTGATGCTCATGAAAGCAAAATCACATACTGGTTTTTCTTTTATTTAAAAGACAGATAAAGCACAGAGGAACTTCAGTATATTTCATAAGCTTAAGAAACTATAGGAATAATTTCATGAAATAGTTTAGGCTCTGATTGTTTTTAGAAGTATTTTCCAGCTCTTGAATTTTGTAGCTCTTCAGCTTCTATCCATTTTCAGGAAAAGAAGACAGCTTTACACTTTGCAGCATTCTCAGGTTTATCACTCTGTGTTCAGGTATTTGGGTTATATTTTTCACTAATAATTTTCTGTCAGCCACTTGTCTTTCTATGTTGCATCTTTAGAACCAAGTTTAAAGATGTCACTTTTTTGTCCATGTAGACTAAGAAAATGTTGAAAAAGGGACACTTTACATGTGACTCATGAAAACTTGAATTATCATTTACATAGCAATGCTTCATCCCAGAATCATTTTGTATATTGCTGCTGTTGCTGAACACATTCTTGACTGCAAGCCGTTGATGTTGAATTTTGCTTATGGCTTCTTTAGATTCATACATATTTATGTTATATTGCAAACAGTTTTCTCCCATTTGTTCCTTAAAGTTGCATGAATAAAGGATTTTGATTATTTGTTAAAAATTTGCTATCACATCTAATTAAAAATGGTTATGGGCCTAGAAAAGATTCATTTTTGTATAAATCTGTAATAATCAAAAAGTGCATAGCATGCCAAATTCCAACCTTAGCAGAAACTTGATGCAGCAATCTGAATTTGTTCTAGGGAAATGGATTGTATGAGGTGAATCCCTTGGCCTTTCTCGACAATAGTATTTTTATTTGGCACAATGAACCACTATGCTATAGGCAAAAGATTGTTATTTTTAGTTTTCCTTTGCATTTATTCATATGAAGTTGTGAGACAAAATGTTGGAAATGTTTGTTGAATTTGCAGGGCTTAGTTGGACATGGTGCATCATTATTCCTTGAGGATGATCAGAATTTTACTGCATGTGATATTGCTGAGCTGAATAAGCAAGACGCTGTAGCTGCATTTTTAGAAGCTAAGATGGTATTCAATGATATGGTGGGCAACAGTCTCCTTCTATCAAATGTTTGCTATCTTCCCTATGCTAATACTTGTTATCAAAGAGCTTGTTTCAGGTAAACAGGGACTTAATATGTGAAAGAAATCTCAACTAAGACATAACCACTTTTTTCCTTATTGTGTGATTTTTGATGCACAAGAAAGACCACATGGTAATTATTTCTGTTTCACAGCTGCCACTCATCTGGAATTTTGCATATTAGCAAAGAAACAGCTGACAACTTCTCTTGAAATTTTCATTTTTTCTGTAAACGTATTCTTGCACAAAACAACCCAACACACTCTAAAAAAGTATTTACTACCTTTGTAACATAAATGGCTACAGTCTGTAAGGATATTGAATTAAATTTTTATTGCAGGAGGAAGAAGCTGCAGACATAGAAGATGTTGATTTGCAACCTTTGTATGATGAAGAGGTATTCTCTTAACTGAACTTGAAAGTTCATTTTTATTGATGCAGTAATTGACAATTAAATTATAAGATTTTTAATTTTTAGAAAATCATATGGCATTTTTGCTAGATAATAGCTCCTCTGTTGAATGGCCTATTTTGCATTATGCCTACGTTTAGTGGTGGCAATTTTAGGGGGTTTTAGATGTTGCTTAACCCCCTTTTGCACATATCTGTTTGAAGAACTTTGGTATTTTAGAAAAGTTGCGGTCACAAATAATCTTCTATGCATTTTACAATCTAGTACATGCTAAGTTCACAAGTGTATAGATACCTGAGATAACAGTTGTTTGATACCTGAATTTTGATAATAATTTCTGATAAGTTTTGTTTTCTCACTACTTTAAAGCTGTTGTTACGTGCAAATTCTAATGTTTAATTTAATGTTGCACTGCTCTAGATTATCATTTTAACTTTTTTTTATCAAGCTTCATTTTCAACATTTGACGGCATTGATTGCAGTGAGAATGGTTTAATTACTTTTGTTCCGGTGCAGTATTCTGGATTGTGCGCTCAAGATCTGCAAGAAATCAAAGATCAACTAATTGTTGAAACTGCAGATATGCTTCAGGTATTTTGTACTTTTTTTTTAGTGGGTTATGTTGAGGAAAGGCTATGTTGGCCTATACAAAGCCCCAATGTAGGAAGAAAGCAAGAAGCTAAGAGGAAAGAGAGATCAGATCAAGTTTATTGATTTTAGATTTGAAAGATGGCAAGTTGTAAGGTTCAGGAAAGCAAGAAGAAGGCAAGACGTTCCATAAATTGCATGTTCTTGGGATGAATGATGATTTGTGAGATAAAGTTTGTGAAGTAGGCAGTGAAACTTGGAAAGGCTGTGAATGAGTTGAGCTTCTTGTGGTCCTGACACGCCTCAGAGGAACTGGAATAATATTATACTTAAGCTTGTGAATACTAATTTGCTTATAATTTGATGCAATGTTATAAAGGACGTAACTCTTGTTTTGATAAATATGGAGTAATATGGATGGATAATAAGTAGTTGAACAAATTTTTTTATAATTTTGATTCTTCTTAACTTTGTTAGTCCCCCATTTCTTTCTATATAGATTGGCTTTGAGTTCAAATTATGCATAGAGTTATTCTCAATTGGTTTTTGCTTCGTCCTACTATCAAACCTCACCAGAATGGAATTGCTTCAACATTTTGTCCGCTCAATAAAACGTTATTGTCCTCTAAGAATTTTCCCAAAACTGCTCAAGCCCCTTGGGTTCCAAGGCTGAATAATTCATTGAAAATCTCGTCCAAGTTGTTGTTATCGATTTAGATCCAGTTGTTCGCCATAAAGGACTGGTTTTTTCATCAGGTGCCACTTTTTACTGCTGAAGCCCTCCTTCGCAACCATGAATGGTCAAGAGAGATGCTTCTAGAATCCTGGATGGACAACCCTCTGTCAGCTTGTGAAAAGGCAGGTGTCAAACTCGCTCAAGGTATGCCAGCGTAGCAGTAAGAGTGTTTATTTGCTTTATCATTCTACTGCGACAGATACGGGAAAAAATTGTTCGAGTAGATGCAATATTCCTCCGTGACCATCAAGCTGCCTTTCAATTCACAAATATCTACTTTAACCGGACTTGTCGGCATTTTCTTTCACATTTTCGCCATTAATTTGCTTGTTTACGGTCCAATGCGGTTTTTTCGCAATTTATTGACTTTGATGCACGTACTTACCTGAAATCGGTATCATAGATAGAGCGGAAACGTCGTTTAGCATGACTGCGGTGAGCATAGAGATTAAGCATCATCAGTTTTTCGCGCGCAATTTGTGATTGCGTGAGTTGTTTCCAGTGTCCTTTGCCACGGCTACTTTGTTAATCGACCATCTTTCCGAGATAAGGCCCTTTCTGCTAGAGCGTTTTTTACTCTTTAGAACACATCGTTTTGAAACATCGTTTCCTTCTAGATCACGTCGCTTTAGATTTGCTAAAAAACAAATTAAACGGGGCCAGAAAAAGGACAAATTTATCATCTTCTGATCCAGTGACAGAGGTGAGCTGTTATTTCCACCCGATTCCTCTTGTTTTGAAGAGCAAACACCTTTCTGTGACAGTCTGTTATTAGAGCTATGAATGAAGGTGCAATTAGCAAACAGAGAAAGGCACAAAGTTGAGTATCGACCAACTTGTTCGAATTAAGTTATTAGGTGTTAGGAGCGCCCGGTTGTAAAGTAGCTATTTCTAGGTCCCATGGTCCAGGTTTCATACCCATCCGGAGCTTGGCTTGTACTTAGACTAAAGAGATTCGATAGCTTTCTGTAATTCCTCTTGTATGAATCGCAAGGTGTGGTCACATCTAGAGGGATTACCAGGAAGCCAGGAAGCTGCTAGATAAGCATAGCTCCTCAATGTCCTAAGGCTACTTCCGGGTTCTTGATCGAATGCAAAACATTTGTATTTTTGTAATGTATTGAACATTTCCGCATGCTTTCCGGTTTTTAAGTTCAGTTTTGAAAAACTTTAATCAATAGAACACTTAATCGATTTTTTCTATGTGCATAAAATAATGACACACATGTGATATACATCTTCCACTTCAATGCAATCAAAGATTCCTCATATTTTTTAGCATAAGTGTGACATTTGCGACGAAGTTCTGCCAGCAGACAATAGCATAATCGAAATACCGTGTGGGCATATGTTCTGCAATTCCTGTTGGGAGAGGTATTTGTTTATATTTCAGTACATTCAGTTTTTGCCAATCTTGCAGCCATATATTCACAGTTCTTTCTAGAGATTACTGTACACAGCAAATCAGTTATAGAAATGTTGTTGTAATAAGGTGGGGGATTTATCGCTGTGGGAAAATCCAGCAGGATCCATTTTGCTGTTAAGTTGCTCGCCATATCTCATTGCCAAGGATAACTTAGCTGGCAGAATCTAGCTGTCATTTCTTACGACTGATTTTCATTTGGGCAAAACCTTATTGGATAGTGCCAATCGGAAATTGAAAGTTTTTGAGCTTTTCCGCCTTCCCTTCGATCACATCAAAGCTGATGCTGACAATATTAGGCCATACCATTGAGAAATATTAAGTACTTAACTACGTTAAATGCTAAACTGTTATCTTGAGACTTGATCATCCTTTATATTCCAGGTTGTCGCTTTGCTTTTTTAGCAGTGGTCTAATATCTTTGCAGATACTTATCGACAAAAATCAAAGATGGAGATACTCAGAATATACTATGCCCTGGTCACGACTGCAGCAAGCTGGTGCCAGTGGTTGGTCACTGTTTAAATTCACTCCTAATCAGTTTGACAAGTGATTATTCATATCACTGATTACCCTATTGTTGATTGAATTGATTAATGGTTCATGTCGCCAAACATTGTTGAGAGCAGCTGCTTTATTTGCATATAATGGATTATTTTTGTATAGCATGTTGGTTTTCTGCGACTGATTCCTCCATCTTCGATCTTGCTGCCATTGTTGCATGCTAGACAACATTTATAATAGCAGCAGATTGATGAAAATATCACCGTTTTTCTTATAAGGAGATTACTGAGAAACTGGTTTCACGAGACATGGCGAGGCGGTACTTGCAATTTGATATAAAGGTTTGTATTTTGGTTTTATTGTCTTTCTGGTGGTCAGCATGTAATTTTAGAACTCGTCATTGGTAGAATGTGTTGCGGAGTTTCTTATCTTTGACAGATATATTGCATGGAGTGTTTGGTAGTAATGGGAAAAGTTTACAATCAAATCCAAAGGCATTTCCCACACCACTTTGGATATGTAAAGAGTCGTCCATCATTGCATAGTTATAACACATACTCTGTAATTTCTTCTTTACTATTTGCTTGAGAAACACGCAAATCTTGGAAGTTATCTGGATTTTCTCAAGTAATCATTGGCTGAGCGTATACTTGTGGAGATTGCGGTGCCACGTAGAAGGAAGAGAGAAAGGCGAGAGAAGAGATGGCTGGACATTTTGAGGGAGGATATGGTAAAGATAGGAGCAATGGAGGGAGATGAGTTGGATCCGGTTAAGTCGAATAGAATTACGCGCTATGGCGACCCTGAGAAGAGAGCAGCCGAAAGAATAAGATGCTTGCATTTCTTGCCATAGTGCTTTTCTTTGATCATGTCTACCGTATATTCTATAGCAGTGGCGGTAATGATGATGATGTTCAGTTTTATTATTTTGCATCTTTTTCATTTGCAGGCGTTTGTTGACACAAACCCTAATCTGAGATGGTGCCCCCATCCTGGTTGTGGGCGTGCCGTAAAGCTACCTGAAATGCCAACCTCTCTTCCAAGACATAGTGCATCTGCCAATGCAAAGGCCAAAGCAGTTGACTGCGGCGATGGACATTATTTTTGTTGGTAAGTTGTGTGGAGAAGCACCTTGTTGATGCATATCTGATTTTTCAGCCTTTTCACCTTCATTACTTACCATATCTTCAAACTACCAGTATATACCTTGTTGGGAGTAAAGTTTCTTCATTATTTCTGCCCAACAACTACAGGGAGATTTGTTGATTCTGAGAAGCGTCTTGCTTATCATGGCGTCATCAGTTGCTTCCACTCCGTGTGATTAGTCCTCGTCATTTGCATGCCTGGTATTGCAGGATGATAGTGACTCTTCTCATTCTGCTTGAAAGCTTGGCTGAAGGTGGATTCGAACCACTGACCACAGGATCAATGGACAAGCAGCTTACTGCTTATCTATCCTGACGCCAAACGTAATACTTGATTAGGTAGCATGTCATTTTAGCAACTTATCTGTTATTCAACTGGAATTGGTTTCAATTAATGCATTTATGCATCTTTATTCCTTAATTCTTTTACGTAAAATGACTTTATCTTCCATTCCTACCTTTGTTACTTCTTCCCTGCCGCCATTTCTCTCTACATAATTACCCAATTTTCTCTCAGCTTGTGTTAAGAACTTTGGGTTTGATTCGACAGGGTATGCATTGGTGAAGCTCATGAGCCATGCACTTGTGAAACTTGGGAAAAGTGGTTGAAAATAGTCGATGAGATCAATCCGAATGAAGGTACGCAATGCCAAAAACGAGCCAAATTGCCTACTTTGTATTGTCACTTCTTAGTCTTGAAATCCCTAAATAAAATGAGCGATTATCGTGAGGAAGACCACCCGACTTTCTGATCACCATCGTAAGAAGAAACGTGAATGTGATGGGGAACGCCAATTATAGCAGAAAGGACATTCAAAGCGTCGCAGAAGGTCGAGACAGTTAGAGACTACGGATGGAAGGGCTTAACTGCTAACTTCGGATGTTACGGCGGTGATAAAGCGTCAAACGACAATCGTTTTATCTATCTATCTATCTGTCTATCTGTCTATCTATATATCTGTATATCTATATATCTATATATCTATCGATACATGCCTATCTATCTGTGGCTATCTATCTATCTATCTATCAATCTATCTATCTATCTATCTATCTATCTATCTATCTATCTATCTATCTATCTATCCATCTTATCTTGAGGTAAATGGCAAAGCAATTTTAATTTCATTTGTAACTAATACTACCGTGAAGAGCTTCGTCAATGACTATTTCAAAGATTTTTGCAAAAGCAACTTTCATTGACAGTTGTCATGAAATCACTGTTTAAAAATTCCTGCGCATTGCAATATACTAAAGAACAGTAAATTGTTATTAGATATAAGTAGTTAATGCCTTTAGGGCTAGCATTCGAATCAACGGACATCAATGGACTTCTTCTTAAAATACCTGGTACACTGGACTTTATATGACGTGATAAATATCTCAGTCTTTATCTTTCTTTTATCGTCAGAATTCGCCTGATTTACGATCTATTTTCTACAACAACGCACTTTCTAGCTCTCTAGGCAGCTTGCTATGCAACATATTTTTCAAAATAAGGCTATATTTGTTACTTACTAACAATGATGCTTTGCCACCTTGTACAGTGCGTGAACAGGCAGAAGATAGGGAATCAGTGGCTAATGCGTATTGGTTGATTTCCAATTCCAAGAAGTGCCCCAACTGCCGGTTAGTTTCCTTAACTTTTTCATGTGAAATGCTTGTACTATGCCAGCTATTGATTGCTTGTAACTACTAGCATTTTGCATAGCTGTGTGGCAAGAGTTCGTCGGGCCAGTGCTTTAAGCCCTTCTTTCGGCCAGAATCATTAAAAGCATCGGTGTGAGTGGTCGAACCTCGGACTTAGCTTACCAATGATTGGTTCTATTCTGCATTCTTTGGCGCTAGTCCGTTTTTTGCTTAGATGGAGTGCCACACCTGCCATCAGCTCCTAGAAGATTTGTCGCACAAGTAAGTGAGCCGGATCTGTGCTACTCACACTCTAAGCTGGTAAGGACCAACGTTGACCTCGGATGCTTTAGATTCCTAGGCGAATGCTCTACCGATTCATGTAGGCACAGCTAGATCCCATGAGCTCGAAAGTGCAACAGCTCTCTTTGATGATTGATGTAAGAGCTCTTTGCTGCACGTGTGTTGCATATCATGGATAGTGGCTCTTTAGCTAAATAACATTCCACTCTTTGCAATCCTTTGCATTTGCCGGAAAAATTGAAGGTGCAGAACTAGTTCCGAAAGCTTATCTAGTCAACTGAAATAGTAATTTGTTTTTATTGGTGACCAACAGCTTCTGAAGTTCTTTAGCAAGCTTTATTTAAATATAGGCCCCTGAAAAATCAGGCTTTTTCTAACAATACACCACAGTTCAGATTTGCAAACAGGTAATTTGCATATGCAGAGGTTGCCGACTATTTTCCATCTTAGATTAGTAGATGCTGAGAAGTCAACCTGATCCATCATGCTTCAGAACTGGAGCAGTAATAGCTGCCCGTTTCGAATGCTGAATGTTTGCAGTGATTCACTTCTGCTCCGTTTTGTTGTGTGATTTTCCCATTAGACGCTCGTCGTTGTCCCAAAAAAGTTCCAATATTGTGCCAAATATCTCAAACGAGACCTCAGTGGTTTGATTTCACACTGATTGGTGGATGGAGAGAAACTTATTTCCCTCAATAATTCACCATTGCTTTTAGGAGTCACATTCAAAAGAACGAGGGTTGCAATCATATGACGTGCAGTAAGGTATGAATTTCATTGCGTATCTCAAAATGTGGGCGAACTTACTACGAGGCTAGAAATGTATAGAAATGCTTTGCGAGATCTCTTTCAAAAAGCAACTTGGTTATGGATCTCTCGCAATTTTTGACAGCATTCTATGGTTAGCGTATTGATTATTAATGCGAAATAATGCAAGAATGATCATTCTGCCTAAGGTTAAGGCAGAATATGGAAGAAAAAGTTTTCATTTTAATGGTGGAAAACTCTTTAATGTGCTTCCATTGGAAGGCCTTAGCTTAATCAATTGATAACCACTACAATCAACTTTCTTTCAACACAACAGTAGATTTCAAATACCTTCCTACTTGTATTTTGTATTTCGCTTTACTGGACATAATTTTATAACAGCTTTAAATAGCTGAAGTGTTTATCCAGTTTAGATATTCTATATTATCATCATTATTTTTTCACATAAACGATAACTTTGTACTCTGTACATTGTCATAATTCCATTTTTGATATCTACAGTGTAAGCATGACTTCTGCTGGGTATGTTTAGAGCATTGGAAACTCCACAGTGCCGAAACTGGTGGCTATTTTAGGTGGGTCTACAATGTAGTTCTCTTTCTCTCAGCATTGCGTTTAATCTCTTACATACCCAGACATCAAGACATTTTTTCGATATACCAGCGTTTCAAGATTACTAGAATCGATAAACTGAGATGATTTCAATAGGAGCTTGCGGTGCATTATCATTATGATCATCATCATAAACACGATCTTTATCATCACCATCATCATCGTCATCATCGTCATAATCATCATTATCGTCATTTCGTTGAGGATGCGGTAAGATTTATTTGAGTTCTGATGCAGCCAAAGCGTTTCATCAATTACAGCATCAATTCATGAGATAAGATAGGTTACTGCCAGGATTTTTGTATCGATTCCACGATTTACACGTTGTTACTCTGAATTGCTGCATCCCCTCATCCTCTTTCCTTCTGCTCGTTGAAGATGCAACAGATATGAAGTAGCCAACGCCGTTGAGGAAAGCTTTGAACGAGAGTTTAAAAAGGTTAGCTAGCTGTTGAGTTGTATCATTAAGAATCGATGCATATTTTAAGATGGGTTGGACATTTATACATTTAACTTCATGTTTTGCAGTAATGATTCACTTACTTTGTATCAGGATAGAGTTCCTGTTCAATCGATTAATGTCACTTTATGCTTGTTGAGGTCATTTCTGGCAGATTTTCATGCAGAACAATCCAGGCATTTCTATTAGCCCCAGGTAGACCTTGGCCTCTCTCCCATCTCCATCTCATCATCCTACGTATGTCTCACAGTTGGACCCTTTTTGCTCTTTCCTCGATACTTGTCCATGCTACCTGATGCACTCTACGGTGTCATGGTAGCTCAATGGTAATATGCTTGCCTATCAATCATATGATCAGTGGTTCGAATCCACTCTCAGCTTAACTTTCACTGCGCGGAGGAGAGCCACCAGCTCTCTCGGATTCCACGCGTATGAATCACGAGGTTTGGTCACGTGGAGAGAAAAGACGGGGGCACTGCTCGATCAGCTTCTCGTTGTTCAAAAATCCTCCTATAAAAGTGTATCTTAAGCTATCAGCAAAAACCCTCTCGAATCTTTGGTTGAATCGCTATGTATGGATGAAAGATGGTAGGATGCTTTTGACATGAATGTTGCTAAGGGCTATGTTTCTTTTTAGCTTGAAAAGGAACACGACGAGGTTCAACAAATAAATCGCTTCATGCATTACTACACCCGATGTAAAAACCATGAAAATAGTTTCCAGGTATTTTTCTGCACCTAAATTTTTATGTTTTCATTAAGCTGTGTATTTGATTTCTGTTTTCATTCTCTATTATTTGGATTGAGTTTAATAAGGTCTTCGCTCACTTACAGATGGAAAAAAAGTTACTAGATGCAGTTCAAGAGAAAGTAGCTGGCTTGCAGAAAGCTGCTGTTGAGCTCGGTGATCAGAATTTTTGCATTAGAATCTTCGTTTAATTGCAATAGGCCTTATGGCTACTTATCATTTTCCTGTGTGGGTTTGAAACTATGCCGAAGTGGGGGCAAATTAAAGAGGTTGGCATGCACGAATCTCCTGTGGGAGCAACATAGCTTAACTGTTTTTATAATGTTGCAGTGATGGCCTAGTTTTCTAGTCCTGCTATCAATGTATTGCTACTGTAATTAAGGTTTTTTTGAATCGACCTTAATTGTATCACTTAGAAGGGAGCGCAGTTACATGGCACAATAGGCAGCGCTCATCACTGTCAAACACTTGGGTTGTCATAAGAAAACATGTTACTGTGACAAACCATTTTCTCTCAATCTTGACTTGCCAAGGGATGTTTTGCGTCGATGCAATTTAATTTACAAGTGCCAATCATCAGATTTGCCTCTGAATCTTGGTAAGTATGACGTAACGCCGATGAGAAGACTTTTTAGCAATTAAACTATATTGACATTGTCTTTGTAGATGTTTACGTAGATTTCGATGCAACTTTCATTGAGGAATCCATCAAAGAACTTCTCAAATCCCGGCTTATACTGAAGGGGTCCTATCCATTTGGGTATTTCCTGGAAAATGATCGAGGGCAAAGAACAATATTTGAATCGATGCAGGTTTGTTGAAATCACATTCAGTACATGTAGACACACACACCACACACCACACACCACATTACACACACACACACGCCACATACCACACCACGCACACACACACACCACATGCATACCCACAACACACCACACACACACCACATACATACCCACAACACACCACACACACACCACCACCACGCACACACACACCACATACCACACCACCCAAACACACACACCACATACATACCCACAACACACCACACACACCACACACATACCACCACCACGCACACACCACACCACACCACACACACCACCACGCCACACCAAACCACACACACCACACACACACCACACCAAACCACGCCATGCCACACCACACCATACACACCACCACGCACACACCACACCAAACCACGCGACACCACACCAAACCACACACACCACACACACCACCACGCACACGCACACACCGCACCAAACCACACACACCACACACCATACACACTACCACGCCACACCACACCAAACCACACACAACACACACAACACACACACCACCATGCCACACCAAACCACACATACCACACACACCACACCAAACATCACAGACCACCCCGCACACACCACCCCGCACACACCGCACCAAGCCACACACACCACACACACCATACACACCACCACGCCACACCACACCAAACCACACACACTACACACACTGCCACAGCAAACCGCACACACCACACACACCACACACACCACACACACCACACACACCACACCACGCACACACATACACACACACACACACATACGCAAACACAAACACAAACACAAACACAAGCACATAGTTCTTTATATATTATGCTAATAATATACTACTATAAATGTGTTGATTTCCATGTATTATATGTGTAAATATAATTTCATTCATGTATAGTATGTTTTATTTTCTTATTACAGAAGTCTGATCTGTGAGTAATAAACACCAATCCAGTTTCTCTTCTATTGAGTATTATGCAAAAAAATTGTGTGTAGCTTGTATTCATAGGACGAAGTGGAGCAAGCTACAGAAACATTATCAGGGATGGTTGCACGACCATTTCTAAAGACTCCAAGAAAGAAAATCATTAATGCAACGCGTAAACTGAGAAGACGAAAGAAGGAATTTCTCAGTGCGATTTATCGTGGCCTTATTCCAGATGATGATTTTGAATATGATTTTACACCTACCAGGTAATCAGGAACACAGCAGTATAGTCTTGGAAGTCTTCGATAGTCTGTAAAAGTTTCGGCTTCTGTAAAGGAGAATGATTTCCAGTATTTTATTCCTAACCTGTAGATCTTTGATTTTGCTCAAGAATTAATCTTCCTAAAATGCAAGATGTCAGGATTTTTTTCGACAGCTTTTGTTTATCACAAGATCACACCAAGATTCTAGATTTTCGTTTTCTTTTCAACAAGAGGAAATGCATTTTAAATTTGTTAATCCTCTTCCACGTTGTAGGAGCTTTCAATCTCATGTTCAAAGTCGTATCATTCATCACAGGGAACCCGTAAGTACTCTTTAGATGATTATCCAGGAAGTAATTGTTTATACCACCGCTATTTGGATTTACCCACTGAACTAAACTGAGCTGAACTGAACTGAGCTGAGCTGAACTGAACTGAACTGAACTGAACTTAGCTGAACTGAGCTGAACTGAACTGAACTGAACTGAACTGAACTGAACTGAACTTAGCTGAACTGAGCTGAACTGAACTGAACAGAGCTGAACTGAACTGAACTGAACTGAACTGAGCTGAACTGAACTGAGCTGAACTGAACTGAACTGAACTGAAGTGAACTGAACTGAACAGAGCTGAAGTGAACTGAACTGAACAGAGCTGAACTGAGCTGAGCTGAACTGAAATGAACTGAACTGAGCTGAACTGAACAGAGCTGAAGTGAACTGAAGTGAAATGAACTGAACTGAGCTGAACTGAGCTGAAGTGAAATGAACTGAACTGAACAGAGCTGAAGTGAACTGAACTGAACTGAACTGAACAGAGCTGAACTGAACTTAGCTGAACTGAGCTGAACTGAACTGAACTGAACTGAACTGAACTGAACTGAACTGAGCTGAACTGAACTGAACTGAACAGAGCTGAAGTGAACTGAACTGAACTGAACTGAACTGAGCTGAACTGAACTGAACTGAAGTGAACTGAACTGAACAGAGCTGAAGTGAACTGAACTGAACAGAGCTGAAGTGAACTGAACTGAACAGAGCTGAAGTGAACTGAAGTGAAATGAACTGAACTGAGCTGAACTGAGCTGAACTGAACTGAACTGAACTGAACTGAACTGAACAGAGCTGAAGTGAACTGAACTGAACAGAGCTGAAGTGAACTGAACTGAACAGAGCTGAAGTGAACTGAACTGAACTGAGCTGAACTGAGCTGAGCTGAACTGAAATGAACTGAACTGAGCTGAACTGAACAGAGCTGAAGTGAGCTGAAGTGAAATGAACTGAACTGAGCTGAACTGAGCTGAAGTGAACTGAACTGAACAGAGCTGAAGTGAACTGAAGTGAACTGAACTGAGCTGAACTGAAATGAACTGAACTGACCTGAACTGAACTGAACTGAACTGAACTGAACAGAGCTGAAGTGAACTGAAGTGAACAGAGCTGAAGTGGACTGAACTGAACAGAGCTGAAGTGAACTGAAGTGAACTGAACTGAACTGAACTGAACTGAACTGAAGTGAACTGAACTGAACAGAGCTGAAGTGAAGTGAACTGAGCTGAACTGAAATGAACTGAACTGAGCTGAACTGAAATGAACTGAACTGAGCTGAACTGAACTGAACAGAGCTGAAGTGAACTGAAGTGAAATGAACTGAACTGAGCTGAACTGAGCTGAGCTGAGCTGAACTGAAATGAACTGAACTGAAGTGAACTGAACTGAACAGAGCTGAAGTGAACTGAAATGAACAGAGCTGAAGTGAACTGAACTGAACAGAGCTGAAGTGAACTGAACTGAAGTGAACTGAACTGAACAGAGCTGAAGTGAACTGAACTGAGCAGAGCTGAAGTGAACTGAACTGAACAGAGCTGAAGTGAACTGAACTGAACAGAGCTGAAGTGAACTGAACTGAACAGAGCTGAAGTGAACTGAACTGAACAGAGCTGAAGTGAACTGAACTGAACAGAGCTGAAGTGAACTGAACTGAACTGAACTGAACTGAACTGAACTGAACTGAACAGAGCTGAAGTGAACTGAAGTGAACAGAGCTGAAGTGAACTGAACTGAACAGAGCTGAAGTGAACTGAAGTGAACTGAACTGAACTGAACTGAACTGAACTGAACTGAACTGAAGTGAACTGAACTGAACAGAGCTGAAGTGAACTGAACTGAGCTGAACTGAAATGAACTGAACTGAGCTGAACTGAAATGAACTGAACTGAGCTGAACTGAACTGAACAGAGCTGAACTGAGCTGAGCTGAACTGAAATGAACTGAACTGAAGTGAACTGAACTGAACAGAGCTGAAGTGAACTGAACTGAACAGAGCTGAAGTGAACTGAACTGAACAGAGCTGAAGTGAACTGAACTGAACTGAGCTGAAGTGAACTGAACTGAACTGAACTGAACAGAGCTGAAGTGAACTGAACTGAACAGAGCTGAAGTGAACTGAACTGAACAGAGCTGAAGTGAACTGAACTGAACAGAGCTGAAGTGAACTGAACTGAACAGAGCTGAAGTGAACTGAACTGAACAGAGCTGAAGTGAACTGAACTGAACAGAGCTGAAGTGAACTGAACTGAGCTGAACTGAAATGAACTGAACTGAGCTGAACTGAAATGAACTGAACTGAGCTGAACTGAACTGAACAGAGCTGAAGTGAACTGAAGTGAAATGAACTGAACTGAGCTGAACTGAGCTGAACTGAACTGAACTGAGCTGAACTGAACTGAACTGAACTGAGCTGAACTGAACTGAACTAAACTGAACTGAACTGAGCTGAACTGAACTGAACTGAAGTGAACTGAACTGAACAGAGCTGAAGTGAACTGAACTGAACAGAGCTGAAGTGAACTGAACTGAACAGAGCTGAAGTGAACTGAAGTGAACTGAACTGAACTGAACTGAACTGAAGTGAACTGAACTGAACAGAGCTGAAGTGAACTGAACTGAGCTGAACTGAAATGAACTGAACTGAACTGAACTGAAATGAACTGAACTGAGCTGAACTGAACTGAACAGAGCTGAAGTGAACTGAAGTGAAATGAACTGAACTGAGCTGAACTGAGCTGAGCTGAACTGAAATGAACTGAACTGAAGTGAACTGAACTGAACAGAGCTGAAGTGAACTGAAATGAACAGAGCTGAAGTGAACTGAACTGAACAGAGCTGAAGTGAACTGAACTGAACTGAGCTGAAGTGAACTGAACTGAACAGAGCTGAAGTGAACTGAACTGAGCAGAGCTGAAGTGAACTGAACTGAACAGAGCTGAAGTGAACTGAACTGAACAGAGCTGAAGTGAACTGAACTGAACAGAGCTGAAGTGAACTGAACTGAACAGAGCTGAAGTGAACTGAACTGAACAGAGCTGAAGTGAACTGAAGTGAACTGAACTGAACTGAGCTGAACTGAACTGAACTGACCTGAACTGAACTGAACTGAACTGAACTGAACAGAGCTGAAGTGAACTGAAGTGAACAGAGCTGAACTGAACTGAACTGAACAGAGCTGAAGTGAACTGAAGTGAACTGAACTGAACTAAACTGAACTGAACTGAACTGAACTGAAGTGAACTGAACTGAACAGAGCTGAAGTGAACTGAACTGAGCTGAACTGAAATGAACTGAACTGAGCTGAACTGAAATGAACTGAACTGAGCTGAACTGAACTGAACAGAGCTGAACTGAGCTGAGCTGAACTGAAATGAACTGAACTGAAGTGAACTGAACTGAACAGAGCTGAAGTGAACTGAACTGAACAGAGCTGAAGTGAACTGAACTGAACAGAGCTGAAGTGAACTGAACTGAACTGAGCTGAAGTGAACTGAACTGAACTGAACAGAGCTGAAGTGAACTGAACTGAACAGAGCTGAAGTGAACTGAACTGAACAGAGCTGAAGTGAACTGAACTGAACAGAGCTGAAGTGAACTGAACTGAACAGAGCTGAAGTGAACTGAACTGAACAGAGCTGAAGTGAACTGAACTGAACAGAGCTTAAGTGAACTGAACTGAACAGAGCTGAACTGAAATGAACTGAACTGAGCTGAACTGAAATGAACTGAACTGAGCTGAACTGAACTGAACAGAGCTGAAGTGAACTGAAGTGAAATGAACTGAACTGAGCTGAACTGAGCTGAACTGAACTGAACTGAACTGAACTGAGCTGAACTGAACTGAACTGAACTGAACAGAGCTGAAGTGAACTGAACTGAACTGAACTGAACTGAACTGAACTGAGCTGAACTGAACTGAACTGAAGTGAACTGAACTGAACAGAGCTGAAGTGAACTGAACTGAACAGAGCTGAAGTGAACTGAACTGAACAGAGCTGAAGTGAACTGAAGTGAAATGAACTGAACTGAGCTGAACTGAGCTGAACTGAACTGAACTGAAGTGAACTGAACTGAACAGAGCTGAAGTGAACTGAACTGAACAGAGCTGAAGTGAACTGAACTGAACAGAGCTGAAGTGAACTGAACTGAGCTGAACTGAAATGAACTGAACTGAGCTGAACTGAAATGAACTGAACTGAGCTGAACTGAACTGAACAGAGCTGAAGTGAACTGAAGTGAAATGAACTGAACTGAGCTGAACTGAGCTGAACTGAACTGAACTGAGCTGAACTGAACTGAACTGAACTGAGCTGAACTGAACTGAACTAAACTGAACTGAACTGAGCTGAACTGAACTGAACTGAAGTGAACTGAACTGAACAGAGCTGAAGTGAACTGAACTGAACAGAGCTGAAGTGAACTGAACTGAACAGAGCTGAAGTGAACTGAAGTGAACTGAACTGAACTGAACTGAACTGAAGTGAACTGAACTGAACAGAGCTGAAGTGAACTGAACTGAGCTGAACTGAAATGAACTGAACTGAACTGAACTGAAATGAACTGAACTGAGCTGAACTGAACTGAACAGAGCTGAAGTGAACTGAAGTGAAATGAACTGAACTGAGCTGAACTGAGCTGAGCTGAACTGAAATGAACTGAACTGAAGTGAACTGAACTGAACAGAGCTGAAGTGAACTGAAATGAACAGAGCTGAAGTGAACTGAACTGAACAGAGCTGAAGTGAACTGAACTGAACTGAGCTGAAGTGAACTGAACTGAACAGAGCTGAAGTGAACTGAACTGAGCAGAGCTGAAGTGAACTGAACTGAACAGAGCTGAAGTGAACTGAACTGAACAGAGCTGAAGTGAACTGAACTGAACAGAGCTGAAGTGAACTGAACTGAACAGAGCTGAAGTGAACTGAACTGAACAGAGCTGAAGTGAACTGAAGTGAACTGAACTGAACTGAGCTGAACTGAACTGAACTGACCTGAACTGAACTGAACTGAACTGAACTGAACAGAGCTGAAGTGAACTGAAGTGAACAGAGCTGAACTGAACTGAACTGAACAGAGCTGAAGTGAACTGAAGTGAACTGAACTGAACTAAACTGAACTGAACTGAACTGAACTGAAGTGAACTGAACTGAACAGAGCTGAAGTGAACTGAACTGAGCTGAACTGAAATGAACTGAACTGAGCTGAACTGAAATGAACTGAACTGAGCTGAACTGAACTGAACAGAGCTGAACTGAGCTGAGCTGAACTGAAATGAACTGAACTGAAGTGAACTGAACTGAACAGAGCTGAAGTGAACTGAACTGAACAGAGCTGAAGTGAACTGAACTGAACAGAGCTGAAGTGAACTGAACTGAACTGAGCTGAAGTGAACTGAACTGAACTGAACAGAGCTGAAGTGAACTGAACTGAACAGAGCTGAAGTGAACTGAACTGAACAGAGCTGAAGTGAACTGAACTGAACAGAGCTGAAGTGAACTGAACTGAACAGAGCTGAAGTGAACTGAACTGAACAGAGCTGAAGTGAACTGAACTGAACAGAGCTTAAGTGAACTGAACTGAACAGAGCTGAACTGAAATGAACTGAACTGAGCTGAACTGAAATGAACTGAACTGAGCTGAACTGAACTGAACAGAGCTGAAGTGAACTGAAGTGAAATGAACTGAACTGAGCTGAACTGAGCTGAACTGAACTGAACTGAACTGAACTGAGCTGAACTGAACTGAACTGAACTGAACAGAGCTGAAGTGAACTGAACTGAACTGAACTGAACTGAACTGAACTGAGCTGAACTGAACTGAACTGAAGTGAACTGAACTGAACAGAGCTGAAGTGAACTGAACTGAACAGAGCTGAAGTGAACTGAACTGAACAGAGCTGAAGTGAACTGAAGTGAAATGAACTGAACTGAGCTGAACTGAGCTGAACTGAACTGAACTGAAGTGAACTGAACTGAACAGAGCTGAAGTGAACTGAACTGAACAGAGCTGAAGTGAACTGAACTGAACAGAGCTGAAGTGAACTGAACTGAACTGAGCTGAACTGAGCTGAGCTGAACTGAAATGAACTGAACTGAGCTGAACTGAACAGAGCTGAAGTGAGCTGAAGTGAAATGAACTGAACTGAGCTGAACTGAGCTGAAGTGAACTGAACTGAACAGAGCTGAAGTGAACTGAAGTGAACTGAAGTGAACTGAACTGAACTGAACTGAACTGAACTGACCTGAACTGAACTGAACTGAACTGAACTGAACTGAACTGAACAGAGCTGAAGTGAACTGAAGTGAACAGAGCTGAAGTGAACTGAACTGAACAGAGCTGAAGTGAACTGAAGTGAACTGAACTGAACTGAACAGAGCTGAACTGAAATGAACTGAACTGAGCTGAACTGAAATGAACTGAACTGAGCTGAACTGAACTGAACAGAGCTGAAGTGAACTGAAGTGAAATGAACTGAACTGAGCTGAACTGAGCTGAACTGAACTGAACTGAACTGAACTGAGCTGAACTGAACTGAACTGAACTGAACAGAGCTGAAGTGAACTGAACTGAACTGAACTGAACTGAACTGAACTGAACTGAGCTGAACTGAACTGAACTGAAGTGAACTGAACTGAACAGAGCTGAAGTGAACTGAACTGAACAGAGCTGAAGTGAACTGAACTGAACAGAGCTGAAGTGAACTGAAGTGAAATGAACTGAACTGAGCTGAACTGAGCTGAACTGAACTGAACTGAAGTGAACTGAACTGAACAGAGCTGAAGTGAACTGAACTGAACAGAGCTGAAGTGAACTGAACTGAACAGAGCTGAAGTGAACTGAACTGAACTGAGCTGAACTGAGCTGAGCTGAACTGAAATGAACTGAACTGAGCTGAACTGAACAGAGCTGAAGTGAGCTGAAGTGAAATGAACTGAACTGAGCTGAACTGAGCTGAAGTGAACTGAACTGAACAGAGCTGAAGTGAACTGAAGTGAACTGAAGTGAACTGAACTGAACTGAACTGAACTGAACTGACCTGAACTGAACTGAACTGAACTGAACTGAACTGAACTGAACAGAGCTGAAGTGAACTGAAGTGAACAGAGCTGAAGTGAACTGAACTGAACAGAGCTGAAGTGAACTGAAGTGAACTGAACTGAACTGAACTGAACTGAACTGAAGTGAACTGAACTGAACAGAGCTGAAGTGAACTGAACTGAGCTGAACTGAAATGAACTGAACTGAGCTGAACTGAAATGAACTGAACTGAGCTGAACTGAACAGAGCTGAAGTGAACTGAAGTGAAATGAACTGAACTGAGCTGAACTGAGCTGAGCTGAACTGAAATGAACTGAACTGAAGTGAACTGAACTGAACAGAGCTGAAGTGAACTGAAATGAACAGAGCTGAAGTGAACTGAACTGAACAGAGCTGAAGTGAACTGAACTGAACTGAGCTGAAGTGAACTGAACTGAAGTGAACTGAACTGAACAGAGCTGAAGTGAACTGAACTGAACAGAGCTGAAGTGAACTGAAGTGAAATGAACTGAACTGAGCTGAACTGAGCTGAACTGAACTGAACTGAACTGAACTGAACTGAACAGAGCTGAAGTGAACTGAACTGAACAGAGCTGAAGTGAACTGAACTGAACAGAGCTGAAGTGAACTGAACTGAACAGAGCTGAAGTGAACTGAAGTGAACTGAACTGAACTGAGCTGAACTGAACTGAACTGAACTGAACTGACCTGAACTGAACTGAACTGAACTGAACTGAACTGAACTGAACTGAACAGAGCTGAAGTGAACTGAAGTGAACAGAGCTGAAGTGAACTGAACTGAACAGAGCTGAAGTGAACTGAACTGAAGTGAACTGAACTGAACAGAGCTGAAGTGAACTGAACTGAACGGAGCTGAAGTGAACTGAAGTGAAATGAACTGAACTGAGCTGAACTGAGCTGAACTGAAATGAACTGAACAGAGCTGAAGTGAGCTGAAGTGAAATGAACTGAACTGAGCTGAACTGAGCTGAAGTGAACTGAACTGAACAGAGCTGAAGTGAACTGAAGTGAACTGAACTGAACTGAGCTGAACAGAGCTGAAGTGAACTGAACTGAACAGAGCTGAAGTGAACTGAACTGAACAGAGCTGAAGTGAACTGAAGTGAACTGAACTGAACTGAGCTGAACTGAACTGAACTGAACTGACCTGAACTGAACTGAACTGAACTGAACTGAAGTGAACTGAACTGAACAGAGCTGAAGTGAACTGAACTGAGCTGAACTGAAATGAACTGAACTGAGCTGAACTGAAATGAACTGAACTGAGCTGAACTGAACTGAACAGAGCTGAACTGAGCTGAGCTGAACTGAAATGAACTGAAGTGAACTGAACTGAACAGAGCTGAAGTGAACTGAACTGAACAGAGCTGAAGTGAACTGAACTGAACAGAGCTGAAGTGAACTGAACTGAACAGAGCTGAAGTGAACTGAACTGAACTGAACAGAGCTGAAGTGAACTGAACTGAACAGAACTGAAGTGAACTGAACTGAACAGAGCTGAAGTGAACTGAACTGAACAGAGCTGAAGTGAACTGAACTGAACAGAGCTGAAGTGAACTGAACTGAACAGAGCTGAAGTGAACTGAACTGAACAGAGCTGAAGTGAACTGAACTGAGCTGAACTGAAATGAACTGAACTGAGCTGAACTGAAATGAACTGAACTGAGCTGAACTGAACTGAACAGAGCTGAAGTGAAATGAACTGAACTGAGCTGAACTGAGCTGAACTGAACTGAACTGAACTGAACTGAGCTGAACTGAACTGAACTGAACAGAGCTGAAGTGAACTGAACTGAACTGAACTGAACTGAGCTGAACTGAACTGAACTGAACTGAACAGAGCTGAAGTGAACTGAACTGAACAGAGCTGAAGTGAACTGAACTGAACGGAGCTGAAGTGAACTGAAGTGAAATGAACTGAACTGAGCTGAACTGAGCTGAACTGAACTGAAGTGAACTGAACTGAACTGAACAGAGCTGAAGTGAACTGAACTGAACAGAGCTGAAATGAACTGAACTGAACAGAGCTGAAGTGAACTGAACTGAACTGAGCTGAACTGAGCTGAGCTGAACTGAAATGAACTGAACTGAGCTGAACTGAACTGAACTGAAGTGAGCTGAAGTGAAATGAACTGAACTGAGCTGAACTGAGCTGAAGTGAACTGAACTGAACAGAGCTGAAGTGAACTGAAGTGAACTGAACTGAACTGAGCTGAACTGAACTGAACTGACCTGAACTGAACTGAACTGAACTGAACTGAACTGAACAGAGCTGAAGTGAACTGAAGTGAACAGAGCTGAAGTGAACTGAACTGAACAGAGCTGAAGTGAACTGAAGTGAACTGAACTGAACTGAACTGAACTGAACTGAACTGAAGTGAACTGAACTGAACAGAGCTGAAGTGAACTGAACTGAGCTGAACTGAAATGAACTGAACTGAGCTGAACTGAAATGAACTGAACTGAGCTGAACTGAACTGAACAGAGCTGAAGTGAACTGAAGTGAAATGAACTGAACTGAGCTGAACTGAGCTGAGCTGAACTGAAATGAACTGAACTGAAGTGAACTGAACTGAACTGAGCTGAACTGAACTGAACAGAGCTGAAGTGAACTGAAGTGAAATGAACTGAACTGAGCTGAACTGAGCTGAGCTGAACTGAAATGAACTGAACTGAAGTGAACTGAACTGAACAGAGCTGAAGTGAACTGAACTGAACAGAGCTGAAGTGAACTGAAGTGAACTGAACTGAACTGAACTGAACTGAACTGAGCTTAACTGAACTGAACTGAACAGAGCTGAAGTGAACTGAACTGAACTGAACTGAACTGAGCTGAACTGAACTGAACTGAACTGAACAGAGCTGAAGTGAACTGAACTGAACAGAGCTGAAGTGAACTGAACTGAACAGAGCTGAAGTGAACTGAAGTGAAATGAACTGAACTGAGCTGAAGTGAACTGAACTGAGCTGAACTGAAATGAACTGAACTGAGCTGAACTGAAATGAATTGAACTGAGCTGAACTGAACTGAACAGAGCTGAAGTGAACTGAAGTGAAATGAACTGAACTGAGCTGAACTGAAATGAACTGAACTGAGCTGAACTGAACTGAACAGAGCTGAAGTGAACTGAAGTGAAATGAACTGAACTGAGCTGAACTGAGCTGAGCTGAACTGAAATGAACTGAACTGAAGTGAACTGAACTGAACAGAGCTGAAGTGAACTGAACTGAACAGAGCTGAAGTGAACTGAACTGAACTGAACAGAGCTGAAGTGAACTGAACTGAACAGAGCTGAAGTGAACTGAACTGAACAGAGCTGAAGTGAACTGAACTGAACAGAGCTGAAGTGAACTGAACTGAACAGAGCTGAAGTGAACTGAACTGAACAGAGCTGAAGTGAACTGAACTGAACAGAGCTGAAGTGAACTGAACTGAACAGAGCTGAAGTGAACTGAACTGAGCTGAACTGAAATGAACTGAACTGAGCTGAACTGAAATGAACTGAACTGAGCTGAACTGAACTGAACAGAGCTGAAGTGAACTGAAGTGAAATGAACTGAACTGAGCTGAACTGAGCTGAGCTGAACTGAAATGAACTGAACTGAAGTGAACTGAACTGAACAGAGCTGAAGTGAACTGAACTGAACAGAGCTGAAGTGAACTGAACTGAACAGAGCTGAAGTGAACTGAACTGAACAGAGCTGAAGTGAACTGAACTGAACAGAGCTGAAGTGAACTGAACTGAACAGAGCTGAAGTGAACTGAACTGAACAGAGCTGAAGTGAACTGAACTGAACAGAGCTGAAGTGAACTGAACTGAACAGAGCTGAAGTGAACTGAACTGAACAGAGCTGAAGTGAACTGAACTTAACAGAGCTGAAGTGAACTGAACTTAACTGCGTTGCATGCTAAATTTCGAGCTGAGCAAAAGCCAGAGACATTGATCTGATTTGCTTCTAGGGAAATGGAATTCATGGGGTGGTTTCCCGTTGCATTCCTCGCCAATTGAGTTTTTATTGTGACACGTGCAGGATTTGAACTCGCAACTCCTGTGTTATGAGTACTCACTCATCTTTAATCGCTACACCAGGGCGCCATCTTATACAAGTTTTTATCCATTCGTTGTATTAGTATACTAGCTTGGGTGATTTGATAGTTCGTCGTGGGGCTGATGGTAAATATGGAATTCCATCTCAGTCCATGAGCCTACTTATAGACACATAAACACAAATCTGGGTAGATAGCAGGTACATAGACTTGCATCTTTTCTGTCGACTTGATTATGCTGAAATCTCTTCCTCTCTTAAAGGAATTTGAGGACAACGGTGAAACTTCTAGTCAGGGCAGAGCGAGGTCAGCGCATAGCAGGGTTTGGGAGATGTTAAACTCTGATTCTGGTCGCACTCCTGAGCAGATGGAGAGAAATCTTCTGGAGTGGCTTGAACTGATAGGTCTAGATCTTAGAGAAACAAGTCCGGGGGAATCTAACAATGGACGACGGAATGCGGTGTCGAAGCTAAGGAGAAGGATAGAAGAGACCTATCGTAAGAGAGGAAGCTCCAAGAAAAATAAAAGAAGATCGAAAGACGAAAGCTCTGTGCAGCATGTTGAGAACGGTGCTGCTGGAGCGAGCGCTGCTGGAAGAACGGACGACCAGCCCTGTGAGTTTATGATATTCTTCTCCTTCGCGTCTGTCAAATAATATTTGGTGTCAGGATAGCTCAATGGTAGGATTCTTGCGCATTGGCCCTTTGGTCAGTGGTTCGAGTCCCACCTCTGCTAAACTTTCACTTAGAGTGACGAGAGTCGCCAGCTCTCTGTACTTCCAGGCGTAGGAATCGCGAGGTGTGGTCACATCGAGAGGAAGGACCTGGACACTGCTCGATAAGCAAAAAGCTTCTCAGTGTCCAAATTTCTTCCTTTGACATCTAGGTAGAATCATATGTATAAAAGAAAGAATATTTAGTTCGTCTAGTAGATCACGGGGGTATGTTCCGGGACTGCCAGATTTGTTCTTGAAGTTAGGGCAATGTCATAACAGGTGTTCCAGGTTTGGTTTTGAAAGCCGCACTCATAACCTAGGGAATTTTTGAGACCCCATTTGGAGAGAACCTCGTTCGTTTTCGCCACACCAGTCCTGATGCGGTAAATTTATGATGATCAATCAAGACGGAAGCATGAAAACCTTTTTGTTGTTTTGCTCATACTGCTGTATGACGTGGCTGTGTTCTTGCGATGACTGTTTCTTGTGGTAACAACCATCTCCTAGAAATTCTCTGGTAACTTGGAAATGAAACCAGGCCATGTCACTATCAGAATGACTTAGCAATATGATGAATTCCGAAAACATTACGTTCCACCATAGCTGTCATCTTTAATGATCAATCATAAAAATTCCGCAGACCAATTCTTTTTTGATTGTCTACTGCTATTATTATTTGACGTGTTGCTCATGAATGAATAAAAAGCCAAGCTGAAAGTTGACAACATGTATGAGGGCAATTATGACTTTAAAACAATGTTTATATTCGATTTGACTATTATGTTTTACATTATTGAATGATTGCATGATTGATATTTACAGATCAGAGATTGCGACCTAGAGTTGTTTTGTTTGCTGAAGAGAGTTCATCGTCAGATGCGTCAGACCCTCCCGCCGTGGTCTTAGATGATAGCGATGTTGATAGTGATGATGATGACGATGTTCAAAATGCTGGTAAGAGATCTTTGTATACAATGCAAATTCCTCCTTTCAGAACATGGATCCATCGGGAGGTTTGGCTTTATCGTCTGTGCACTTTATCATGTCCACCAGAGCCACGAAGGCTCACTCTCAGCTAGGTTTTCGGCAAGATGCCTTTATTCAATGGAGTTAAAAAGTTGCCCATCAAGCAGAAATGTCTAATTGACTACGCCACATTGAACAACATATTTTGATAAATGTTTCTGACAGTTAAAGTTTTTATTATCTCTCTCGTTGCACCAATAACTATGTTCATTAACGCGGTTCCATGGAGTCGGCTTTTACGACATGATACATGTCTTGCCTCCCTTCCTCTCAATTTATCTGGGTACGGGACTGACTGGCTTCAGACATCACTGGCTTGTGTCAAATGCTTGGTTAACAGATAACCAAACACTGTAAGGTTCTTATCACTGTGCTAATGCTACGACAGGACAATGGCAGTCTGCTCTTAATATCCTCTTCAATAAAGAGGACCTTGTGAGCGTTCGTGATAGAAAGGCTTTTTGTCAAAGGATCTGTCTTCCTTCAGGTTGGTTGGTCACCTAGTCTATATTCAATTTGGCTTTGTCTGTATTTATTTTGATCACTGCACCTCTCAGTGAAAAGTGATTTCATTTGACGACATCCACATCACTCTATCAATTGTGAAAATTCAATGAGGCAGGACCAGTTATGTCTAAGAATGGAGTGCCACGTCTGCTTTTAAGCAACGATTGTAACATTACGTACATGCGGAGTACATTCTAAATTGTGGCCTCACATAAGGTGTCTTGAATTCTTTGATTGCCCTGCTTTAATCGTCGTTTTCCGAGACTTTGGCAGTTATCTGCTTGCTGATATGAGTATGTTTCATTTAATCGTTTCACATTGTTATGCTGGGTCCCTGTGAAATTCATAACTCTATTTTTTACTTAAATAAATGATTTTGCCCACCCTTTGATTACCTAAGGTGGAGCGTCGCTGGCTGCCGGACGTAAAAAGACCGTTATCGCGCAGTTTGATTATGTGGCCTGCTCCCAAATGGAAATCTCCCTGGAAGCTGGCGATGTCATCGAGGTAATAGAGAAAAGAGTTGATGGCTGGTGGCGTGGAAGATGCCAGGGAAAGGAAGGGCTATTTCCCTCACATTTTGTTGTAGAGCTCGACCCTGATGGAGGAACAAGCTTAGAGGCATCAAGAAATCGTGCTTTGACGGGAAATTCCAGCACAGAAAGTAAGTTGCTTCCGTTGTGTATTTTTAGGTTTCCACCTGGCATACAAAACCAGGTGGAAGGATGTAGAATAATCCTAAAATATGTAACGCTGCTCTTTTCTGGTTTTCAATTCCATCTTCCTGTATTTTCTTGTTAGCTCTCAAGACGCACTCTTCAGCGTAGATGCTTTAGAACCTTCTTTCTTGTTAGAAATATCTTTGATCTGCTTAGAAGATGAGATTTCACCATGAATCGCATTATGGTCGTGAATAGCTTGCTTTTCTATTGCCATGCCGATTGATTTCTTCACCTTTGTTGAGATAGAACAGGTAGTCACTTATGGGTGCAAGAATCGATACTGTTACATGTTGCCTTTTACTTTCAAGGGTCAAAATGTCTCAGCCGTTTTGGCCTGTTTTCCTTTTTTTCCTCTGTCGCTTTTTATTGCTTTCATTTGCAGTTATGATTCGTGTTTTCTTAATGTAATCCATTTTAATCGCTTTACAGACGCAGATGAAATTTTGCAAAGAGCATTGGCATTGTCACTTGCTGAGTATGAGTCGAACACTCCTCACGCATCATTACAAGGTGATGTTGACGACTTGATATCAACGTGCAACACGCAAATCGCAGTCGAAAACACAGGTTTAACCGTAGCGCCCGAACACGAAGAGTGACTGCCGACTCACTGGGTGGAAATCCGATGAGATAGTGAACAGAGATATCCATTAGCTTTGCCTTGAGAGAGAGAACTTATTTGATATTGTGGGCGTACGACACATCTGGATGACGTTAAGTTACCATTAAGTTGAGCCCTCTTTCACAGCAACGGCTAACCTGAACGATCCCAGTGATTGTTAGTGGCACTTGCAAGGTAGCCTCTCGATATAACGTCAAAGTTGTAGTTAGGCTAAAATTGTTGACAAGCGATCTCCTTGGTTCTTTTACAGCAATGATTGGCATCAGAATAAGGCGCAAAGGGCTGATCTTATATATTTTCTCCGATAAATTACCATCGATAATCGGTGCTGATGTCACAATATGGCATGTTTCCTACCCACAGAGTTATATAGATGGTGACTCCCATCGTTCTAAGAGAACAAGAAAAGACTCTATGGCGTAGAGTTATTGGTGAGGTAGTTCTGGAGCTATGGTTAGGGCTAGGGCTAGGACTAAGGCTCGAACCATCTCAATGCCTGGTGTTTATAACCAAAGTGTGATCAAATGTCACATTGGCTTTATTTACCTTCTGCCCCACCAGAAATAGTTTGATAGAGCGATTATCGAAGTGGTTGAAAAAGCTCTGCTCCAAGCGCCCAATTCTTCCCTTTCTCATGTGCGAAAGTTTCAATGCAAAAGACGTTCCCTGTTCTGTTAAACTATTTTTCCATGTTCCTATCATTTACTTGTTGAAGTGTCGATTCCTGTATAAATAGTCGTATTATTATTGTTATTATTATTATTAAATTCTGTAGAGAGTGTGTTTCATAACTCACTATGCGAATATCTCGAAGCTCTTTTGACAATTTCGCTCTTAATAACTCACTTCTTTCTTGAAGTGTGAATGTTTTCTCAGGTTTTGGATAAAGTATCAACATACATAGGTTTCGGAGTGTTCTACGCTAGGACCGAATGACATTTGCGCTATCAGTTCAATATTTTGAATTCCTTAGTTTATTGATTAAGTCATCAGCTAAATTAAGCTAGATGTGGTTTTGTTTTAGCTATGTTTTGAAGGTAAAATTTTAAATCAATGCATTATCAGTTCATACGCAGAGTATGCCTTCTTTGGCACAAAGTTTAGGTTAGATCGCAGTATTGTACAATTGATCCAACTAATTGTAAGGCCCCTTTTTACTAAGACGACCCAGAGTGCTTATACGCAAACGGAAATGTATGCTCTGATTCACACTTGTATCATACTAGTGTGAAAATTGAAGCATGTTTCGCCATGCCAGAAAATGGCAGATCTCGTAGATCTGGGCTGTTATGCTAGAAATATGACATCGATCCGTGCTATAATGTAACGGAGACAAAGCTAGGACTTTTTAGACTTGTTAATTTTCATCGATTTAATGTCAAGTCTGTGCACTTCGTAGATTTATTACCAACTCTGTTTTTATGCGACATGCAGAGTACCGATGCAAGTAATATTCGTCTACAGCAACCTTCGATTGAAGAAATTGTACCCCATACTTGCATGCATTTAAATATATTATTCTCTATTTATTGATTTCAGTAGGATTTTCTCATTTTAACACAATGAAACGTTGGTAATTTATGCTCCAGATGATTTTCAGCTAAGCTATCCACGTTGTTCGTGCTGCTGAGATTAGCGAGCTAGTTTCATATTTTACCATCAATTTTAGTGCTGTTTCATTCGAAGAATTAATTTGACTTTGTGTGTGAAGCTAAACTGATTGTGTTCATCGTCATTGAAGTTTTTGTCAATTTTGCCATATTTGAATCCAGCTCTGACTTTTTGTTGCTTGTCCGAGAACACATTTCCAGAGGAAGAATGCCAAGCAGCGTCTTTGCAGAGAAAAGTGTTGTGCGGATAGCTGCATTCACTTACTTCGCGGGTGTTGTCATCCTTGTTACAGTGTTCTTGCGGGGGTGGCCTGATGATGGTGGTTTTGAACCATTATCGTGGTGCATATTGTTTCGGCTGTTTTCTGCCGACATGGTGATGTGACCATTAAAGTTATTTACTTGCCCCATCGCATAAAATTTGAGGTAGCTCTGTATCAAAGCTTATGGTTCCCAGCGGGGAAGGATAATAGCTCATCATTCCCGAAAGGATGGGAAATGACCCTTGCGCGGATTTATGCCCCAAAGCACGAGTTTGTCAGTTGTGTTTGCCTAAATGCGAACTTCACAGTCGTTACACAAGATTGAGAGCAACAGACTGTGCAGCAATCGTTGTTGGAGTGATGCTGGAGAAGAAGCACGAGACGGGTTTGCGCTTCACAAAAGTCGCAAAGTTAGGGGAAGGTTCATATGGACACGTATGGATGGTTAGATCCAACTACAGCTTCAAGACCTACGTTCTAAAAGAGCTGAAAGAACGGTGCACGGATAGTGCGGATAGAAATACGGCCTTAAACGAAGCAGATATTCTCGCAAGACTTAAACACAAGAACATAGTACGCTACAAAAATGCATATTTTGATGGTGGCAGACTATGCATAATTATGGAATATGCTGATGATGGTAAGACGACTGCTTGCTCCTAGTTTGACACATACTAAATTTCATCAAAGGAAATTTTATGGTCGTTTTGCCTGAAATCTTGAAAGTATAGAATGGAAATTACGAATGTTTTTACTAAATTGACTTCATTTTTGAAGTTTGGTTTTAATTGGTCGTTAAAATGACAAGGTTGTTCTAATTAAGCCACATGATGGAGACATCAGAGGTAGCTTGCAACAGAATGGTGAAAAACTTTATACCCAAGTAGATTAAGTAGCTGTGTAGTGTCTCTAAATATATAGGAACAAATCGATCGATGAAGGAATCATGAAATTTGTAGCGATGCATTTTAAGTAGAGCGGCCTAAGTCTGAAAACGGATGTGATGCTGGAGTAGCAATTATATAGTACATCTTCTTTAATTCACTATCCTCGTGATAGCTTTTTCTCCTCGATTTTGACAGGAGACCTTTACACGAAGATTAAGAAACAAAATGGTCAAAGATTTTCTCCAAACGTAAGTAAAATTTGCTGCAAGGGGCAGACCTCTGGAAGTAATAATACCCAAATTGATTCATAACAACTTCGGTCCGAAATTGTAAAAAACAGTCATGGAATTTAATGCATCAAACTCCATGAGCCACTCTGGTCACCAATTTTAAACTGCACTCTTTTCTAAAAGCAGAATCACTGCAAATCATAGGATAAAAGCAATAAAAACAAAGATTATCCGCAATGTATCTATCAAAGCAATGGCGAATTTTGCACTTAAGGGTCAATTTAGTCATTAGAAATGATACTTTTACATTGTATTCCAAATCATATGATGTCATGCCCTTCAAATATTCAAGCAGAAATTATAAGGTATCGGCGGGGATGCTGGAAAGGTAGAGGGATACAGGGCGGACGAAGCATTCTTTGGAAGGCGCTCAATTGCATTATACCATAACCATATGATGGGAATTTTCCAAATATGAATATTGTCTTGGCTTTGCCTGGGTCGAAAGGTAGCCATTTCCCCAGTTCCAGAAACATTTCCTTAAACTTACCTCATGGATGCAATTTTGACCCCGTATTACTGGTTGCCGAGAGATCTATGTTAACCTGAGCAGGCACTTTTTATCCTTCTTCCCCTCCATGATAAGATGGGCAAAGACTTAACCGCCCCCTCTCCCCCTCTCCCCTTCTCTTTTTCTGGCATTGCTATGCTTCGATTGCCAATAATTTTCGTGTAGCATATGATGTGGGAGCTTTTTTAGCTAAGAGGGTGACTTATTTTAGCATACTCAGGCATATAGAAGAAGATTATTCTCAGATAATTTGTTCCAGCAAATTCTCCACTGGTTTGTGCAATTAGTTATGGCTGTCAAGTATATCCATGATCAGAACATCCTTCACAGAGGTAAATTCTACTGTTTATAAGCATTAGAAACATTCTTAAATGCATAATTGCAACGATTACATCTAATTCTATCAAATGCAAGGAGGAAAATTTTTTCACACTTGGTTGTGGCATTTCGTCCACGTTATATGATCTGAAGCAAATCAGTTCGGTTACCCTTTCTACATTGAGAGAAGAAAATGAAATCTTATCCTCCACCTGTCTCTTTCGTCTTTCAAAAACGTCTTACCCGTCGTGGGAACCATTTTACCACAAGCCAACAGTCAACTCAGCTGTCCATTCTCCGAGGTCGGTAAATGAGAACTCAGAAGTAACTCTGAGGGTACAAGCACTGGACACACATTGATAACAGCTAATATAAAGTTGAAGTGTTTCATCCAGTATGAAGATTTGAAATTATTATTAATTTGCAAATGATCTTCTTTAAGCACTGCACTAAGGTCGATGCAATAGGCTTGCATAGCTGTTTTTTTCGAGGGATGATAAGAATACTATGACAATGCAATTAGTTGTGGTTGACTGGACTAGAAAAGATCCTTTCAATTCAATGGTTGTAGTTAAACGAACACAAAAGGACATTCACACCTTTTATGTATTATTCACCACGCCACGGGTTGGTTGATTTAGTGTTGAGTAAAACCTTCACCGCGGAAGGTCTACAGTGATTTCAAAGTTTATTACGAACACCAAGTATACTAAATCTACTTTTATCGAAAATCAATGAGAAACTGGCTTAAATTTCTTCGAAGAACTCCTGCACCACAAACCATTGCTATTAACTGTTTCAACTGTGTCTGTCAACAGCGGTTCAATGCGGAAAGTTTGACATCGTTCCAAAAATTTAAGTCAAAATGACTCAAAGGAATTCGAGCCATCACCAAACTCACTACGTCCATACAGAGTTCGGATATCAATTTACAAGGAAGCGCTTGTCAGGTCTTCCTGGGGAAAAATGAACTGATCGACTTCGTCAAGATCTTAACAGAAAAATGTACTACCATAATCCCTGGCTAATGTATTGTGATTCTATTGATTCCAAAATCTGTGATTATTCTTTATTTGTGACCTTCTCTTTCTAGTCTGAATTTCTATTTTGCTCTTTCCAATAGACTTGAAGACCCAGAATATTTTCTTGACCATGGCGGGAATCCTTAAAGTAGGTGATTTTGGTATTTCGAGGCTTCTCGATTGCAGCAGGGACCATGCCGAAACGACTGTCGGTACTCCATACTACTTATCACCAGAAATCTGCCGAAGAGAACCGTATCCTTTCTTTCAGCTCCATGTCATGGAACTAATTTGCTAAAAAGAATCATAACGTATAAATTACTGAATTATACATCACACTTTGAAACAGACTTGTCAGTCTGAATAGTGATTGTCGTCATAGCCCGTAGAAGAGTAAGTTTTAAGCTTGGCTGTCTAGCTTGAAATGTTAATCTCTTCGAATTTGCATCAATTACCTGCAAGACATGACTCGTTCATTCCAAATTATACTCAATAGTCTGATGATTTTCTCATGATAACCTTTTCCTTATTCAATCTTTTGTTACCGTTCTCCAGTTTACTTACTTCTTTGCACGACTGAACGTTTGCACAGTATTTTATCCTCAGCCATCGACTAGATATAATCAAAAGAGTGACATCTGGAGCCTAGGCGTTGTTCTTTACGAAATGACTATGCTTACATATCCGTTTGCTGCTCAGACCATATCTGAATTGGTTGCTAAAATTCTTCTCGGAAAGTATCTGCCAATTGATAGGTAAATTCCTTTCTATATCGTATCTATTTGAAATAACAACAATTTTGCTTTGAAAAAAGATTGCGAATATACGTAAATTTCCGCTGCAAATTATTCAAAGAAGCAACATTTTACTCCATAATTCTTGCGATTTTAAAGGCAGCTTGCTTGGTAGAATCTTTAGGAGTTTTCAGTAACAGAATTTTACTTGTCTTCTTATCAAAAATTGATTGTTGATTCTGTTGATCTCGCAGCCATGCTAGCCCCTTGATTCGAGACTTGATTTTGATTCTACTGCAAGTAAAAGCAATCGAAAGGCCATCAGCCGCTGATATCCTCAATATTCCTGCTGTCTTTACTATCATGAATGACTTAATCAATAAAATGAAAGATATTGATGACAACGAACGCTGCAAAGAAGTCTTCAATAGCCCGCTTCTAGAACGAAAGAGAGACAGAAGCTTCAAATATGACGTCATTTTTGACCTAACCATAAATCACTCCGTTCATGAAAAAGCCATTGAAGATTGTAGGCCTCATGAAGAATGCAAAACTAGTTGCAAGGAGGACAGTCTGTTAAATTCAGGCGAGCAAAAGCAGTCAAGAAGCAATGCTTCACAAAGCAGGACCAGAGGGAATTCCGAGACCTGCGCAGGAGGGTTGAATGACTTTGCTCATTCCAGACCATTCTTTTCAGCTGAGGATTCAAAAATCCAAACCAAGCAAACAACAGAAGCAGCTATTGATGATTTCAGAAGAGCCTTCAGTGGTGTTGAGGAATTAAAGGAAAACGGAGGGCTTCAAATTAAAGGAAAGTTTGATATTGATAGAAAGAGAACGTTTAGTCTGGATGGCAATAGGAGTCAATTAAAAGCAAAATGGAATGAGCAGATTGGTGAATTATGTTCAAAAAAAGGAGACAGTTGCACCAGAAAATCTTCAAAATATGAGAAGGTCTTAACAATGGACATGAATTCAAATAAACGACGATGTTCTGGTGCTGCAGCTGTGAAAAGAACTAAGAAACCTAGAAACATCGAAAAGAAGATATATATTCGATCTAAAAGCTCAATTTACATGGATGATATTGGGTCAGATATGACGTGCTCAGCTTTGAGAAGGGGTGAAGGAAGACTAGAAAATGAGACAGAAGCTAAAATTGGTGAATCAAAAGCAGACTGCCAAAAAGGAACGCACAAACTTGATCCAAACCAGAAGCCTTCTGAATCTGTATCAAAGAGGCATGATAAGATAACAATGAATTCATTCAGTATCAAGCGATTGTCACCAAAAGTGCAAATGAAAGTCATTGAAAAAGCAAGGAAAAGCAGCTCAAATAATCTTAATAGAATGGTGAGCAAGGGAGAAGCCGAGGAAAGCAAAGGGGTAATGAACTTCCAATTTTCATGAATCTTTCAAAGATGCTATTCTCTTGAAGTCCTATTCTTACCTTCGAAAATGTTTTCCCAATGAAAACGTTTTCATTGTTTGAACTGCGTATTGGTTGCTGCACAGTTTCTCTAAAATTATTATGAGCTATCACTAGTAGCATAGAATTGCTGTTTCCTTTGAACAAGTTTATCATTCCCAGCAACTTTTTGCAGTCCTTGTTCTAAACAATGTTTAATCTCTTGAAGGATATCCAAAGTTACCGAAATAATGATCGAAGTAAAAACAAGCCTGTCTCCTCACTTGAAAATGGTAAATCTAGTCCTTCGAAAAGTTTCTCTACACTTCCAAACGCACTGAACCTCCAAGAAGATGCCATTAGCAAGAAGGGACACTTCGACAAATCTTTTGACATCAAATCGATGATACAAAACCAGCCAAGGCATGACGTTGATTGCAGCTTTCGGGTTGATTGCGAAGATATTCTAGTTTTCATTGACGATGAGCACTTCTTCAAAAAGGAAGACGCAGCGAGGAGCATTATTCCTCCCACCCCCATCAAATTCATTCAAAACAGCACCGGTTTGACAGCTCAGCCTCCTATCACCACTACAGTCGAACAGAACCTTGGTAGAATAAAAGATCTGCAGTTAGCACTAGATAACAAAATCGGAATTGATGAAATGAAGTCAGTTTGCGAATTTCTCCGTCGCAAGAAGCTAGCATTGTTAGAGGATAACGTCTATTTACATGTGGAAAAAATCCTTGGCGATGAAACTGACAGCGTACTGCTGTCAATTTTTGAACTGCTCATGCTTGAAAAGCGGCTGGGTCAAGTTTCATGACTTCCTTCATTCAAGTTTTCAAGTTTTTTTCAAATTCTTCCATTTACTTCTGTATTTCTATTTTTCATTTCAATGAATATATATAAATTGTAAATTCTCTCTATACGGTTTTGAGATGTGATAAAAATTTGATCTTATGACATTGGTCTTCTAGCTTTTATTAGAGCTCAATCTTGCCATAATTTGATTGATCAAAAAATGTTATCATGAAGTTCAACTTTATTTGACTAACAAGCTAACCGAATAATAAATCGTCTTCGTTGAAGGGATCGATTACAGCTAAGTTAGTAGTTAGAGGACAGCGGATCGTCTGCACTTTTTTGGGTATTAGAGAGTGAAAGTTCTACGCCGCATTTTCAGTTTACCTATTTTCCCCCACAACACACTTTTATTTATTTTTTCATTTAGAGTTTTAAATTTACTACTTTATATAAGAGTTACAAAGTTTACATCTATTCACAACAATGCAATCGTCTACTGAGAAAACCGTCTCATCTAAACCACAAAATTGAGAGGGGTATATTGATCTACCCGCTGCTATTAAAACGAAAGTAAATGTGCAAAACAAAGACAAACAATGCTTTGAATATGCAATTTTGTCTGCAATGTACAACAACGAAATAAAGTCCGATCATGAAGAACCATCAAAATATAAGAAATACTTGGGCTGTCTTAATTTTACAGGCATTGAATATCCTGTTTCATTGAACGACATTGACAAATTTGAAAAAAATAATCCAGGAATAGGTGTTAATGTCTATGGCTATGAGAAGGAAGAGGTAAATATATTAAGAACGAATAGAACAGATCCACAAAATGCAATTGATTTGTTGTTTATTACTAACGAAGAAAATCAACATTATTGTTGCGTAAAAAATTCCCAAAACTAGTTGCTTCCCAGGCCTCCAAAAGTGGACGTATGTATTATTTCTGTAAAAGCTGTTATAAAAAGTATTTATCACCAAAAAGGCTTGATAATCATTTACTAAAATGTAAAACTCTAAGAAATTTATGTATCCTTCAATCAAAACAGTAGATATTAATTAATTCATTTATTTTTTTTATCTAGAGTTTTAAAATTTACTAGTGTATATAAGAGCTACAAAGTTTACTAGTAGAGTAAGAAATTAACACAGCAATGACAGAAATTATTCCAAGATGTAACTGGCTAATGTTAGGCCAAGAAAGAACCTGCAATAGGTTGGTAAAGTGTGAAGGGTATTGTGATTATCATGCAAAAGAAAAAGTAAAATCCTTTCCATGTATGAGTTGTGGAAAAGGAACAAGATCAACCTTAGGTATGTGCAAAAGCAAACAATGTAATTATGAGGAGCTAAGATATAAAAAGAAAAAAATTATTAAAATCAAGGAAACAGAAGAACGAATTTTAACCAAATATTATAAAAATAAATTACACAGAGTTGCTTAAGAAAGTAGAAACAATATATTAAATTAATGAACTAAATTTTTTTTTCTTTACTTATTTACATACGAAGAATTATTTATTTTTTGTATTAGACTTTTAATATACTGTATTATATAAGTGCTCATCACTTTCTTCAAGTATAACACAACATGTCTCAACTAAAATTGGTGTTAAAAGAAACTTCTATGAAAAATGTATTTAAAATTTTGAAGTCAACGGACTAGATGATATTGATTTAAAAACCTATCTAGAAATGGTTACTCCACTTGTGGAAAAACAATTAAAAGAAGAATTAAAAAAAGAAAAATCTTTGAAGATTGACATGGCAGTAGTAGTTAACATGGCAAGAAGATCAAACGATAAAATTATTTCCGTAAAACCATTCTTTTGCTCTGGCATACAATACTTTAACAGCTCGACAAACATACCTGAAACCTTTGAAATTATGAAACAAAAGATAAAGTGGTTGGGTATTTCAAAGTATTGAAAATTTGCTTCTTAAAGTTGATAAATATAATCCACTAAAAGGAGAAGGTTATATTGATTTGCCTAAAGACATTAACTCAAAAGAAGCAATTATAAACGTACAAAACAAAGACAACAGATGCTTTGAATATGCAATTTTGTCTGCACAACATCATGATAAAATAAAGGTTAACCCCGAAAGACCATCAAAATATAAAACACACTTGGGCAAACTTAATTTTACTGGTATTGAATTCCCAGTTTCATTGAAAGATATTGACAAATTTGAAAAAAATAATCCTGAAATAAGAGTCAACGTGTTTGGTTATGATAAAAGTGTACATATATCAAGGATAAATAAAACTGACCCGCAAAATGCAATTGATTTATTATTTATCACCAACAAAGAAAAACAACATTATTGCTGGATAAAAAACTTTTCAAGGCTGGTTAGAGCACAAGTTACTAAATACGAACACAAAGCTTATTTCTGCAAAAGATGTTTGAACCATTTTTCAACACCAGAAAAGTTAAACGAACATATTGAGATCTGCAAAGAAAATTCTGCTTGTAAAATTGAAGTACCAAATCAAGGTAAAACCATTGAATTTAAGAACCATAAAAAATCAATGAGAGTTCCATTTGTAATCTACGCTGACTTCGAGGCAATTACAGAAAAAATAGATTCAGCCACGCCAAATCCAGAAAAATCGTATACCGAAAAATATCAAAAACATACTCCATCAGGATTTTGTTATTATGTAAAAAAAGAAGGCAACGAAAATTATGCCGAACCTGTTGTATACAGAGGTGAAGATTGTGTGGAGAAATTTTGCACAATGATTGAAGAAGAACTAAAAGAAATTGCTGAAATTTATAAAAATATAATTCCTCTTGAAATGACAGCAGAAGATAATGAAAAATTTCAGTCAGCAGTGGATTGTCATATTTGTAATGAAAAATTGTGTAACAACAAAACAATTCCTTTCAAGAAAGAACCAATTCATCAATCTTGTTTACCAGACAAATATAACGGTGACACAGAATTTAGTTTAAGTGGCGTAATGGACAGCAACGATTGGTGCAACTACTATAAAAATCTAATTGTGCAATTTGTAATGGTCCCTTGACAGGTGAAACAGTTAAAGACCATGATCATTTAACAGGAGAGTTTAGAGGTGCTGCACACAGCCAATGTAATTTGCAATATCAGTTACCAAAATTTTTACCTGTAATATTTCACAACTTGTCAGGTTACGATTCACATTTGTTTATAAAACAATTAGGCAAATCACACGGAAGCATTAAGTGTATTCCAAACAATGAAGAAAAATATATAAGCTTTAGCAAATCACTTGCAATAGATGAAAAAAAAATTGAAATAAGATACATTGACAGCTTTAAATTTATGGCATCATCAATTGATAACCTTAGCGAAAATCTTTCGCGGGAACAATTTAGGGAAATGAACAAAGTTTTCGAAGGTGACACAGACCTGTTGATCAGAAAAGGAGTTTACCCATGCGATTATATGAACAACTTTGATAAATTTAATGAAACCGAGTTACCTCCTGTAAATGAGTTTTATTCACGACTAAACGACTCAAACGTGGATGTACAAGATTATGAACATGCACAAAAGGTTTGGGCTCACTTTGACATAAAAAATATGGGTGAATATCATGACTTGTACTTGAAAACAGATGTAATCTTGTTGGCTGATATATTTGAAAACTTTAGAGATGTTTGCTTGAAACATTACAAACTGGATCCGGCTTGGCATTATACATCGCCAGGACTTTGCTGGGATGCACTGCAAAAGAAAACTGAAATAAAGTTGGATTTGTTGAGTGATATAAACATGATTTTGTTTGTCGAAGCTGGAATAAGAGGTGGAGTTAGCATGATTTCAAACAGATATGGAAAAGCAAACAACAAGTACATGGAAAACTACAACCCTGACGAAGAATCAAAATTCATAACGTATTTAGATGCAAACAACTTGTATGGATGGGGGGTGAGTCAAAAGCTACCGTACAAGAACTTTAGATGGGTAAATAAAAAGAAGTTAGTTGGCTTACATCCCTCCTTGCTAGATACAGAAGGTGATACTGGTTATATTTTTCAAGTAGATTTGGAATATCCAAAAGAGTTACACAACGCGCACAACGATTACCCACTTGCACCAGAAAACATTACTATTAATAAAATAGAGAAATTAATGCCAAACTTGAACAACAAAACAAAGTACATTTTACATCTAAAAAATCTTCAGCTTTACCTTAGCTTGGGACCAAAGCTGACTAAAATCCATAAAGTGTTGGCCTTTGAACAAAAAGATTGGATGAGACCTTACATTGACTTGAACACAAGTCTTAGAACTGCTAGCAAAAATGATTTTGAAAAGGATTTCTTCAAGTTGATGAATAATTCAGTATTTGGAAAGACTATGGAAATAAGAAACCGAGTTGATATAAGACTTGTCAATGAAGAAAAACAAGCCAAAAAGTTGGTATCAAAGCCAACATTTGAGGGAAGAACAATATTTTGCGAAAATTTAGCAGCAGTTCACATGAAAAGAGTAAAAATAAAATTTGACAAACCAATTTATGTAGGATTTTGCATTTTAGATTTAAGCAAAACGCTAATGTACGACTTTCATTACAATTACATCATAAAAAAGTATGGGCAAAAACAAAAGTTGTTATTTACAGATACTGACTCTTTGGCTTACGAAATAAAAATAGAAGACTTTTATCAAGACATCAGTAACGATGTGACAGAAAAATTTGATACAAGCAACTATGCAAAAAATCATCCATCAGGAATTAAAACTGGATGTAACGAAAAGGTAATTGGCAAGATGAAAGATGAATGTGGTGGTAAACAGATAACAGAATTTGTTGGTTTGAGAGCAAAGATGTATTCTTACAGGTTAGACGAAACAGAAGAGAAAAAGGCAAAGGGTGTTAAAAAGAATGTCATCAAAAAAGATATAAGCTTCAACGATTACTATAAATGTTTGATCAAAAGAGTAAATCCAATCTATAGAAAAATGAATTTAATCAGAAGTCATAAGCACGAGATTTATTCTGAAACTGTAAATGAAGTAGCTTTATCTGCTGATGATGATAAAAGAGTTATTGGTGCAAATGGCATTTCAACATTAGCTTATGGTCATCACATGTTATAAGAAGTAAATGAATAAAAAAAAATATTTTTTTTTCAAATTTTCTTTTCAATTTTTTTATCATTTAGCGGAATCCAACTATTAAATTCTTTAGGATAATTCTTCCATGATACTAGCGCCAATTTTATCTTATAATCTTTCTTGATTACTTTATCAATTCTATAAAAATATTGATCAGTTTTTTGTAACTCATTTTCATAAAAATTTCCTTCAATAATTTCATTGTTATAGTCTTTTTTTTTATTATATATCTAGTAGGATTGGTATGTTGTATTCCTACTATAACAAAAACTTCTTCACTCCAGTTTGGTGTATCACCTTTATCAAACAAAGTTCTTTTGTACTTACTAATCCTTACTTTGTCTCCCACCATAAACTTAGATTTATAGATGGTTTTATCATGGATTGAATATACATCGTTTTGAATAACTTTTTCATTATATTTCATGCTAGCTTCCGTTGGTGTCATTTTTATTGTAGAGTGTTTGTGGTTGTTATATTCATTAATTAAATCTGGTAATACATCGACATATTTATATGTATTATTAGCAGTAAAATATTTATACATTTTATTTTTTAGTGTACGATTAAATCCTTCAATAACAACGGCCTTACCTTCATTAAATGTACTATGCATTTTAATTTCATTCTCAACCAACCATTTTTAAATATGTTGTTATAAAATTCAGCTCCATTATCAACCCACAATTTGTTAGGTTTCCTCTTGCTAGTTTTAACAATAGATTGAAATGTGTTGGTAATTGTTTTACCTGTTTTATCTTTTATAGGAACACTCCATACAAATTTTGAAAATACATCAATAACATTTAAAATATACCTAAATCCATGGTTGTAACTTTTAAGTTGTTGCATATCAACCAAGTCAGCACTCCAAATATCGTCAATATTACCGACAATAGCTTTTCTCTTTTTAAACTTTCTTATAATGGGTTTGTGTAACTCATCTGCTAGCTGTTCATTCCAATTTTTTGAACTTTTTTTTTAAAAACACCTAGTCCAAGTTTTTGTTTGGTGTTGATAACTTTTCTAGCAAACATACCCATTTTTGGCAGCTCACCATAAGGAATCTTATCCAATTTAGAAACCATTTTTCTATCACATTCGTTTTTATCAATGCCTCTTGAATAACATACATCATGATGTGCTGAAATTTCATCAACTTTGTTAAAAGGAGGAACTATCCATTTAGTATTTTCACCAGTTTCTGGGTTGTATTCTAATTGTTTATCTAATGGATTAAATGGTCCCATGTATTTATAATTAGTAGGAGTCCAACCAGCTTTTGGCTTTGGTAATTTATCGATCAAAGAATGAATATCGAGTTTTCCACCGGCTTTACTTTTAGTAAAACAATTTTTTGATGTACCACATACTTTGCACTCACCTTTTACTACGGATCTATTATTTTTTGTGGTCGTATGCCTTATATTTAAAGACGGAGTTTTTCTTTTGTATTTGACACAATAAATTTCCATGATCAAAATCTTTTTCTATACATATACAGAAATAATTTTAGTTGTTCAAATTAAATTATTTAAATTAATTCATCAAAATTTTTAAACAACTCTCTATTGTTTTGATTTATAAATAGAAAATCGTGTTTATCAAGACCCTCAAATTTGCACTTGTCAAATCTACATTCTTTTGAAATTTTTGAAATTCTTGCATTTTCACCATCTGTTGGAGGATCATAGACAATAACTTTGGAGCAATTTGTTCTTATGTCTTTTGGTATTGTAAAATATGATTGACTCAAGTAGACAGGACAAATTTTGTGATGTCTACCATCAGTAAATGGTTTGCAATCATTGCTTGTATTTTTTTTATCAGCGTTCATTAGATCATCAAATACGACAAGCTTTACACAATCATCAGATTCATATTCATCAGTATTTAATATATCTTCTTGTCCGCACAACAACAAGACTTGATGCCCTACTAGTTGAGAAACTTGAGCAAACTTATTTTTTAGTGAGACCAACTTGTCTTGATCTTTATTAGGAGTATATATGATAATCTGATCATAATAACATAACGGTTTTTTAATGATATGCATTAAAGTATTTGTTTTTCCACAACCAGAACTTCCACAAACAAGCATTCTAAAATCAGTGCCCAACAATGATTTATGCTTTGTTTTGTTAGCAACCAACTCACTATCATAATTTGGAATCTTCATTTTGATGTACCCTTTATAGTCTATATAGGTTACAAAATTTATAATTTTAGATTATAAAATATTTAAGTAAGTGTAAGCAAGTTAAAAAAGGGTGTCATTTTTTAGGGTAGATAAGTAACTGACAGTTAGTTAAGTCCAAAGATAAGTAACTGACAGTGAGTTAAGTCCAAAGATAAGTACTATAGGTTACTTAAATAGGGGTGTCATTTTTTAGGGTAGATAAGTAACTGACAGTTAGTTAAGTCCAAAGATAAGTACTATATGTTACTTAAATAGGGGTGTCATTTTTCAGGGTAGATAAGTAACTGACAGTTAGTTAAGTCCAAAGATAAGTAACTGACAGTTAGTTAAATATTTTAATATTTTGAATTTTTATGAACTATAAACTATATAAGTATATGAAAATCAAAAAAGTGTGGATCTGAACAAATTGAAAAGTATAATTAAAAAAGAAGCTGCAACAACAAATATTGTTTACCAAGTTAAAGATGATGTAAGGGTTTTTAAAAATTTACAACTTGGAATCATTGAAGAAAGAGAAAAGGTTGCTGTCCCAATTACAAGAGAACTTGGTAAAGTTGGGAAACAAATAACTGATATAGATAAAAGACAAGACGAAATGCTTGGTCAACTGAGAGAAAGTCAAAATGCAATGTTACAATATTTACCGCAACTAGCGATTAGGCCACCTGAGTCATTGCCAAGTCTTGCTGCTCCACCAGGGTCACCACCACCTGAGTTTGAAGTACCAAAGTTTAAACCAGAATTTCTGGCTAAATATCGCCTGCCTAGCCCCAGCTATTTATTGAACGAACCACAAGAAGATTTAGAATCTCTATCCACAAGAGTAGGACAGCAGTCCAGAAGCGTGACTAATGATGCGGATGCTAACCAACTAGGTGATTATGGAAATACAATAAGAGCGATTATTCATCAATTAAATAGAAAATCACAGCCTACTGTTTCAGGATATCATAATCCAGTAAAGACACCAAGAACATATGATTTGGATAAATTGTATGACACACAATTTCAAAAAACTTATGATTTACCAAGTGCGAATGAATTTCAATTTATGGCAAAAGATAAATTAGAAATGATAAACCAAAAAGTAACAACAGCACAAAAATCCGTTGGTGGACGTAAAAAAGCGGCTAAAAGCACCGAGCAAGTAGTTAAACTTGATGAAGATTTAGCCTTATTAAGGGGATATAAAAAAATATTAGATGCAACAATTTCTACAGACTTATCAGAAATAATTGGAAATGGGTTTGGGCAACAAAGAAAAAGAAATGCTTACAAGTTGTCAAAAGGTGAATCTTTTGGTCATGTATATATTGATCCAGCTAAACTCAGAATGAATAGACTTAGTGTTAAAGACATGGATAATGTTGTTGATAGTTCTCTTATAGATTTGTTAACAAAAAGGTTTAATCTAAAAGTTGAGTACACACCAGAAGCAAAAGATATTTTCAAAGATTTGACTCGCTTTTCTGGTTTAAAAAAAAGTAGAGGTTCAGGGGAAATAAAAACTACTAGGCGGAACTGTTACTTTGATACCAGACACTCCAAAAGATATTTTGATGCGGTTACATCTTTTACTGGGCACGCGACGTGCTGGTAATAATAGTTTAGATATAAGAAATGAAATAGTTCAACTAATTTATATTGCAGCAGCAAAAAATGTAATAACAAGTGAAGATAAAAAAGAATAACAGTAAAAAATAATTTAAATTAAATTGATTTAAAAAATTAAAAATATATACAATATACAAAAAACACCAACAAAAATGAAAGAGTTGGAAAGACCGTTTGTTTTCAGTTCAACTGATGGAATCGTTGGATCAAAACCAGGTGATTTTACAATAAAACATATTCCAAATCTTATTTTGGATAAAAATAAAGAACATTATATCGCGCTTGATAAATTTAATGGTCATTATTCATGGTATAACATCAATTCAACATACAATAATAATAAAATTAGTTATTCTCATGATGCTGGAAAAACCAACACTGTAATTACTTTTCCAGATGGAATTTATGATTATGATGATTTGAGTAATCATACTGATAGTTCTATAAGAGCAAATGGTCATACAGTAGATGGTAAGACTCCTGGTATCAAATTAACATTCAGTACTTCTAGATTTAGAGCATTTTTGTTGCTATCAACGGGGTATAGTGTTGATCTTAGAGGTACAGATAGAAACTTTAATGATATTATTGGGTTTACAAAAATTAATATAACAACATCTCAGTTTGGGCAAGCGTTACCCAACATTACAAATTCTGTTGATAATATAAAAATTAAAACATCTTTGACAAATGATTCTTTGGACGGTGGAGTGTCAACATATGTTTTATATTCGTTTGACACGTCAGATATTTCACGTGCTTTTCCTTTTAAAATAGAGCCAAGAAGAAGATTATATAATAAATTAAATACAAATATTATATCTCAGGTAAGGATGTATATGACAGACGCAATAAATATACCAATCGATTTCAACGAAGTACCAGTTAGTTTAACAGTTGTAATAAAATCAGTAGACAAGGAATGAACCAAGTGAAGAAGTATAATAGAATAAAATATGTTGCCCCACAAAATCCAGAAACTGGTGAAGGCTTGTTTGACATATTTAAGTCAACAGGTAAAAAAATTACATCACTTGCAACTTCAAAATTTTCTAAAGAAGTCGCTAAAAAAGCTGCTACAGCAGGTGTTGAAAAGTTTGCAGTGTCTGGTGCGGAAGCTCTTGGCAAAGGTGCTGCAGACAAAGTTGTAAATAAACTATCTGATCCAAGTATTGTTAAAGAAAACAAGCCATCCCCAAATAGTGGCGCCAAAATTGCAGAAAGCTTAAAAAAAGTAGACTCTTTGCCTTTACCTGCCCAATCATCAGAAATTGAAAACCTAAAACAATAGTTGTCTCAATTTATGTAAATTTTTCAATTAATTATTTTTTTGAAAAATTATTTTATTTTGGACACTATTTATATATATGCTATACAATTAACAAAGTCAAAGTCAAAGTAATGGAATGCAAACAAGGTGATTTTTTAGAAAGGTATGAGGAGGTTGTATATGACCTTCAAAATCCAATTAAGCTTCCAGCAAATGGTGCAACTCAAAACAAAAATTCATACAAGTTTTATGTAGATTCAACTGGTGAAGTAACTGCTCCCAATAATAATTAATTATCTTGAAATTGATGTAGAAGTTAACAAGAAAGCAGATTGTACAACTTATGCCGCCGCTGATGATATCACTTTTGCATCAGATGCCTATTCAATCATCAGAGAGCTTAATGTAAAGTATGGAGGTGTTCAGGTTATTGATACACCAAATGTAAATGAAAGTGTTATGATTAGAAATAAAGCAGAATCTTCAAGCGCTTATCTTGCTCAAGCATCAAGCACATTGTTTTATCCTGATAGTGGAACTGGCACTGCTAGCCGTGCTACAAATACTGGTTTTGCTAGTCGAGCTGCACTTACTAATGCTGCCGGTGGTGTTAATCTTATCGTGCCATGAAATAAGTATAGTTTCTTTGCTGCGTCACAAGATGTGGTTTATCCAACTGGTAAAATGGAGCTAAACATTACTCTTGAAAGAGATGAAAATGTCTTGTACAAAGATGCAGTAGCTGCTGAAGGTAGATATGTTGTTACAAAAATGAGACTTTGGGTTCCAAAGATGGAGTTGAATTCAACTGGTTTAAATAAATTTAGTTCAGAATTGACTGAAAAAAGAAAGAACCTGGGGATATTTGGCTGATAGAGTTGAAACATCACCAGTGTCTACGCTGCAAACTGGTACATTTGATATCTCAAGCAGTATTGAAAAACCAAGATTTGTTATGTTGTACGCAGTTGATTCAACAAAAGATGGTGATGAAACAAAAATAGTTTTCATTATGACACATGTAATATTCCTGGTGGAAGACAAGTGACAAGAGCACAGTTGGAGCTAAGAGATGGTGTTTATTATTCACGGGTTGAACTTAATCCAAAAATGAATTAACAAGAGTATGCAAAAGATTTATTGAATATCAAAGATTTATAAACGATGGTACGTCTGAAGGTAGCTTCATTGATAAAACGTTGTTTAAAGATCTTCATTCAGCATTGTTCTTTGACTTAAAAGATCAGAGAAATGATATGATTGATGGAGCACATAAATTAAAGTTTTCATACACTCTTGATGGAGCTCCAACAGCTTATGTGTGGAAAGCAGTAGTTTTGTATGAAAGACAAATAACATCTGATCCTATTTCTGGCTCAGTTAAACTAACATTTTAAGAAAACAAAACAAAAAAAACTAATTTTACAAAAATAATTTTACAAAAAAAAAATTTTTTTTTATTTTTTTACTCTCTACAAACTGAGGATAGGGTCATGTGTTGTTTCGTATTTCTCCAACAAATGTTTGTGGATTCGAAATACATTTAAGTCAGTATTAATAAGGGCTAATTCTTTGAATATTATAATTTCTGCGATATCACCAGTTAGTTGGGCAGCAGTTCCCATACTTCCTAATGCTCCTATATATATATATCAGGACCACCTAGATTATCCCACGCTGTAAAGGCTCTTAGCAATTTTCCATTACAAAATACTTTTGAACCGCCTTTTCCAAGAATGCCCAATTAACTTTCAATACAACCCAATTATTTGGAAGTGTAGGGTTGGCATTTGTGGGGAAAGTGGATATTACGATGTTTTGGCCACCATTGTGGAAAGTTGGTTCAACATCTGCACTACCAACTACTAAGTCACCAACGTCAGACATTGTTATCAATTTATCCCACCCTCCATTGTCGTTTCCAATTAGTGCTTTTCTTAGACCAAAATCAGCCTTACTCTCTGCTGTTAATCTATAAACAATTGTTACTGAAACTGTTTTATCATCACCAACGGCGTCAAGCGATACTGCAGCTTTCATTTTGTCATGGACACCATCAAAGGTTATGTAATTGTACTTATTTGCAATAAGACCTGTTGAAGTAACTGGCCTTTCGCCATCTAATATTTTAACCATGTCAACTCTCCCAAAGCTTTGATAGAAGAGGGTATTTACGTTGGTACCGTCCAAATCGGCGTATGTACTAACATGTCTAGCGGAGTTATCACTAATCTTCCAACGGCCCGTGGACTTAGTTTTAAACAAATATTCTACATAAGGGTCTACTAAACCATTTTGCATTGCATGGTTTGTGATATAAACAGGATCAGAATATATCTTACCTGTACTTTTTTTTAACAAATCGCCAGATGATAGTAAATCTACTGACAATTTGCCAGAACCATCTTTGATTATACTACCATTTGCTAATGCTGGTGCTACTAATGTTTGTGCAGTGGGTACATCTAACTTTAATTTACCTGCACCATCTCTTTCAACCCCGCCTAGAGGCAAAACTGAGGCTATAGTTGATCGTGCAATCGATAAATCTATTTTAAACTTATCATTACTATCTTTAACAAGACCATTTTGTTCAACAATGTTAGCAACAAGAAAGTTTTTAACATGGCTGTGCACATAATCTTTACTAGTAGCACTTGTTCCAAATTTTGGTGGGTTTTGTAAACCAAATATATTTTGATTGTCCATATTTATTCCACCACTCATTGTTCCACCAGATTTTTTATCTAAATATTTTGATGCAACGTCGGTGATAACAAAAGTTTGAGAAGTTGTAATTGATGTATCAACATATCCTTTGTTTGCTACAGCTCCGTCTGAATCACTGCTTGATGGTCCTACTACGTTTATGATTTTTTTACCTTCCGCATTGATATTTCCTACCCCATCTTTTTTAATCCAAGTTTCTACATATCCTTTGTTTGCCAAATGATTTGATGCTGTTGGTGTTGGTACATTAGTAACAACAAAATTGTTTAAGCCAAAATCAAAGGGTAAACTATTTATTTTTGTTTCAACAACACAAACATCAACTTTAATTTCGTCTACTATTTTCGATGAAATTGAATTTGTTGCTCCTCCTGATGCACCTCCTCCAGTAATATTGTTTATAAAACCCATATTTTTTTTACTCAAAATAGTTTATTATGTACCTTTCGTTCTTCTTATAGTTATTACGAGCAAACTTTTTTCCTACATTAAAATAATTATTTCTCCCAAACTCTTTTAAGAAATACAAGCAATAATATCCACATAAAACGCTGCTCAAATCTTGAAACTGGTTTGATTCATATTTATATAACTTATTAAATGTATAGCATAAGTTTATCAATTCTTGTGGTGGTTGCATTCCGAAACTATCGAAATAATTGACAAAGTCTGCTGTTATTTTTGCGGCTACCCAATGTGTTCCTGGTCCTTCGGTGTCATCCTAATTTACAATAAAACATTGGCCTGGTATATTTTTTACTTTTGTTGGAATCTCATCTCGTGATATAACTCCTTTAAAATTTTTGATTTTCAAGTATTCAACCCAATTCATTACTTCAAAGTTTGATATTGGATGATTTATAAATACTGGTTTACTTACAACAGAGCCCCCAACAAAGGTATTTGACTGAATGGGCTGTTTGGTCCTAAAAGAAGTCCTGATCCTCTTTTTTTATTTCCACTTAATAAATATTTCAAAGCTGGTATAACTGTACCCCCACTTTTAGTTGGTTGTGATCTAATTACTAAACCATTTCCTGATTGGGATACATCTATTTTACCACGATCAATTAGTGGCAGTAGTGATTCAAACATTCTTAGTCTATCATCTCCATGATTTCTCTTACGCATCCACCAAGCAACTTTGCAATTAATGGTATTCCAATTCCCGCCAACAAAGATCCAAGAAAACCACCTTTTTGTCCACGTCCTGTTTTTAAAACCAACCCGCTACCGCTTTTATATGAATTTACCAACTTCTTTTGTTGTGCTACGGGTAATAGTTGTTTGATTTGTTCCCTAATTTCTGGTGTATCTACTACCATTTTAACATGTTCTGGTGATAATTGATATGATCCACCAACTGCTTTTTTAATGGCGGTCTCTCCTAAACCAGAAACTGCACCTGTTGCAAGTGGGGCCAAGATTTTTGGTAATATTTTTCTAGCAACACCACTTACTATTCTAAACAAATTCATAATGCTTCCTCCGCTTGTTGCAAATTTTCTGAGTTGAGCTTTACTAATTTTAATATCAGCTCCTACGCCTTTATTTTTTGCTTTTTCAAGCTTATTAATTTGAGATTGAGTAAGATTTACCGTTTCATCGCCTCTCATAAGATTGTTATATGTTAATCTAAGAGTTATTGACGTTTTATATTTCATTGCTTTTGCAACTGATTCAGCTTGTCCAGCCGTCAGGTTTACTCTATATGGGTAATAGATTGTTGTCATTTTAGCAATTTTATTTTCAAATGAATGTATATTTGTATCTTGTAATCTATTTTTTAAAATAAATGAATTAAATTTTGACATAAGTATATAAATTAGTATAGTTGATAACAAAATGTCAAATCTTGGTGAAATAAGAGAAATTAAAAAATACGTGGACTACTTTTATGAAGCCACAAAGTCTGATTTTGATGACAACGTTAATCCTGTTATTATCAAATCAGCATTAATTTATCAATATTTGCTTGCAAAATATACGGGTAACAAAGATAGTGTAAAAAATATAATAAATTCGTATAATGGCGAAATTTTAATTGGGCCTGGTAATGGTAGAATAACATGTTGTTTAGAGGCATTATTTTCTCGATACTCATTTTGTCATGTTCACAGCTCATTTCATGATGCTTATGGTCGATTTTACACAAGATATGGTTATGGCAGTGGTTATTGTTATTTATTTCACAATTTACCAAAATTTTGCAAAAAAATTCATTGTTTGGAAATATTATTGGTTTGTTATTTTCATTTTGTAAACAATTGGTTTAATTGTCATAAGTATATTTATATTGATATACCTTTACTTTATTATCCGTAGTTGTAAACCCGTTGTATTCTATTTTTTCATGATAAATATTCTTGTTTATTTTTCTGGTTAATTCAATATCTTGCTTGATTGATTTTGGTAAATATATACTTACTGTTTCTTTAGTTTCGTCATCTTTTAATCTTGCAATACCGCTTTCACCATATTTTGTGTTAAAGCAAAATACATCTCTCACAGCATATGTATGACCTACTTTTAGCGCAGCGTCAATCTTTTTGCTAATAATCGTCTTCCATAATATCAAAATCTGCTACATAAGGAAAACCGGTGTGAAAACTATTGCTGTCTGATTTGAGATATAATGCTTTTATTGTTTTCTTTCCATTAACTTTTCCCTTTGAAACAAGAAATTCATCAATTTCTGAATCTTCAGATATCTTTTCTTTCAAACTTTTTGGTGCATTTGTTTTTATTATAACATCAGATATAAAATTTTGGTTGGCTGGACTTGGTTCTAAATATAAGACAAGTTTTTCGCCATAATAACCGACTGCTTTTTCTTTATCAAGAATCTTAAAGACGGCGTCAACGCCAAGCTTTGAGAATGGTACGTATGATTGATGCATCTTTGAGTTTGGTGTGACTTGTTGTTTTTACTCTGCTAGTAGACTTTGTAACTCTTATATAAAGTAGTAGATTTAAAACTCTAAATGAAAAAACAAATAAAAATGTATTGTGGGGAAAAATAGGTAAACTGAAAATGCGACGTACAACTTTCACTCTCTAATACCCAAAAAAGTGCAGACGATCCGCTGTCCTCTAACTACTTAAGTTTTCACCCAGGGTGGCTTGTCAATGTTTTTGTAGAAGCATTCAGCAAAGTTTTTGAAGAACGCATCTTGCTTACTAATGCCACTGGATCAATTTCATACTCTGTACGTTTCTTGATGCTCTCTGCCTATAAGTTGAGTAATTAATCTGCCTATCACCTGGAGTGAAGCCTGAATTAAAGTGCTATAAAACGAAATTTGCTGCCCTACCTCAAAAGGACCATGGCTCAGGATAAAGTCATTTCAGAGAGGTGCTCTTTAATGCCTGCTTTGAGTATGGAACTCAATGATGCTTGATTTTTAGTAATCATGCATGGGTATGCCCCTTGGAGGAGCAGTTGGTACAAGGCTTGGGGAAATTTGTCCTGTGCTGAAGGTCACAGGCTTGAGGCTTACTCGTGCACCTCTCTTTCCCTTACCTGTCCCCCTAATATTTAATAGGTACCTGGTATGGGGATTGACTTTAATTTGCTCACGAGCACAAGAACTGAGAGTTAACAAACAAGAACCCGGGTGCAATGCCTTCGGAGAAATAAGGAGGTCATTGAACAGAAGTAGCGGTATGATCTAGAGCTTTACCTTCGGCTGAAGCCCTCCAATCAGAATTAAATCCCCCAAATCAATTTTCTCTTAAGATGTGAACAGCGAGCAGCAAATCTGGCCGACCCTGTCTTAGTGGCGATGGTCTGAAGTAAGCCAACGTGGATCCATGCCACAGCTCGTTAGTCGTCACCGCGGAGGAGGATCGATGGAAGTGCAAGGACTTGGAGCCTCGCTATCATCATTCCAGCACATGTTCACCATTGTCTCAAACTTGTTTCTGTTGCAAAAGAAGATTGTGCGAAGAAAGACGTCCCAACTAAGATGGAGATCGAAGTTTTGGTTAACGACCGATACAAGTGTGGCGAAGGCCCTCACTGGGACCATGCGAACAACAGACTGATCTTCAATGATATTTTTGGCAATAATGTTACCGTAGTTGATCTTGAAACGAAAGAGGTACCATAAATGCATACCACTATTCGGGTTTCATTGTTAGGGCTTTTTACAAGGGCAAGAAATAAATTCTTACTTAATGTCCACTCCTTGCATAAAGACTTGCTTTCTGGAGCTTCTGTTCAGAGCGCTTTCTCGGGTATATCCATGGCAAGGTTTCTCACTGCAATTTCTCCCCATCCAGACATATTTAGTGTGCTTAGGGTCACAAGAAATGTGGGTTAGGACTGCACCTGTCACTACCATTTATCATCATCATCACCATTGGCTTTCACGCCTCTGGTATCAAATCAAATATCAAGTGAATTTCCCCAGCTCTGGAAAATTTTGAGGTGTCCCAAATATTTCTAGAGATTTCAGATTTTCGCATGAAGCTGTTCAGACTTAATCGTTATGCATTTAAATCTAAAATACTAGTTTTGGCCATTGAATAACTCCGTCAATAATTGTCAGAACCCTTAGGTGCATCAACGAGTTCAATAGTTTTTTCGTGCAATTAATGTATTTTTTCCTTTTTAAGTGTGATATTTTCTTATAAATATACATTATTTCAAATCTTATACATGTATATTATAGATGTAATTTATTTAGAATTGATTTTTTCAGGCCAAGAAGCATGGTGGTATGACAGAAACAGTATCATCAGGTAAATGAAATATGCACTCTATGGATGCTTCTAAAACATGTGAGCATCTAATGTAATCGGGATGCTCATAAGAAGATTTGCATAGAGAAATCCAAGCAGAAAATGCTACAATGGTGTTTATCATCACCATTTCAAGCAAAATCAAATACAGCTTGTGGTATTTGAAGCCTAGAAGTAGTTGATGTAATATTTAAGAGTGCAGGTCTACTTTGCTGGAGGTTATATGCTTGGCTCTGCATTCAGTCCTAAGCCTCAACTTGATTCCTACCATTGTCACTCATCACACCCTATCTTGCTCAACATCAAACATCGTATTGCAGATTCAATGGCTCCTGTGATAAGTTACATAACAGATTTATGAAACAGTACAGTTTTTCACTTATCCATAATTGATTATCACATTTTCAGTAATCCCAAGAGCATCTAACAAAGATGAAGTAGTCATTTGCCATGGACGAAATTTGGAATTTCTAAATTTAGTGGTAACATGCTCATTGCGTAATTTTTTCTCATGTTTTGCTATCAGGAAAAATGTATAATTTGGTAATATTGTTCTGAAAAATGGAAATTATTTGTTAGCAAGATAGACTGTTTGTAGATTCATTTGAAATTAGCTCAGAATTCAAATCTCATTCAACCAGAATTACACAAATTTTTTGAATACTTTCGTCTCATGATAAAGTGATCCATTGTGCTTAGCAATGAATTCTCATTTACATTTCAGACTGGCAATAGAGTCCTGATTGGTAGTGTTGGTATGCATCAAATTCTTCACAATAATAGCCAAATGAAAACAGTACCAAGTTTTTAAGGACTGAGCTTCCTTAGAGATTCATGGATTTATAGAAGCAGACCTGCTCAATCTTTAGATGAAAAGTTGTTGATTCCCAACCAAATTTGTTGAAGAACAGCATTAAAGCACTCTGTCCAAAACTTTGGTTTAAAACTTAACAAAATTTTCCTTCATCTTCTTTGTCCGTGTTTACATTACATGCATGTTTGATCTTTCCAGATGATGGAACAGAAAACAGGTTTAATGATGCCAAATGTGACCCAGTAAGTAGTAAGGCCATTATCTTGTTAACTTATCATATTCTTAAAACATTTCTTAAGGAGCACCTAAGTAGAGAGGTAGCATTTGGAACCCGGCATTCTGAGGTAGGGTTGTAGTGACTCAGCCAATTTCTTTTTTGTCATGCTTTGCTCCCAGCTTGGTGCCGGTACCCATTTAATGCTGGATGTACAGAGAGGACAAAAAGAAACATGCACAGAGCACCTAAAACCCTGCTGCTGCGCACTGTAGACTCATGCTAAAAGCAGTGTGCAAACTGCCCCTTGCCAATGGCTGCTATAATGGCTGATCTGATTTAAAGTTACAATAGAAACTGAAATTAGGTGATACCCTTTCTGTGTTAGAAGCTGTGCTATTCCAGCATTTAATGTCATTATTTGTCATTTTAACGTAAGGTTGGACGCATTTGGGCTGGAACAATGGGCCCTGAAGCATCTCCTGGAAATGTGGATAAGGAGAAAGGATCCGTGGTTTGTAACTTTGATGATTTGTAAAAGAACGTCATTAGACTATCATTGGAAGAATGTTATGCATTGGTGACAATGATTGAATGAAAAGGACTATTTCAGGAGAATATAGAGATCACTGTTTACGTAGTAATTTTGTAAACCACAATGGACAATTTTGGAAGGAATAATGGAGCCAAATGCTATTACGAAGGTAGAACCATGAGGGTCTATTGGTCTATTAATCCCAGTCTAAAGACAGTTTTTTTAAATTTCTTGCCAGAAAATTCGATGTTATCCTTGATGTTGTCAGTTTCACTTATGTGTTTAACACAAAGAAAATGGGTTGTTATCAAGTTTTGCATTATTGCAAGTCCTGTTTGTAAAACACGCTATCTGTAGATTGGGTAGGTAGTTGCATGTCTTGTCCAGCATTTGCAATAGATTTAGAAGGAAGCTTTTCATTATTCAACTGTTTTTATATCGAATCTGTTTTCAAATCTTCTCTAGTTCTGTGTTGAAAAAGATGGAAGTATCGCACAAAAATTTGACAAGGTAAGATGCAGAGTCCTTGTTTAATGTAGCTTCTTTTTTGTCTTTGTTAACTGTGTCTCATTAAATTTGTGGATTGAATGAATTTTAACCAATCAGCTTTTATACTGTGTCTGCCACTTAAACTTCACAATCCATTTCAGATGGACGCCTTTGACATCTAGTTGCTATAGACATTAGTCAAATTTGAATTTATCGAAACTGCCCTGCCATGCGTCTCTGTTGTTGTGGCTTTCTCTTCAATCCTACTAAGTGGCTTTCATCATCTGGATGAGGAGTTCTACCTGACTATCTCAACGAGTTTGATTGTAGAATATATTCAAGTAAGTACTTTGAAGGAACAGAAGGTTTCCTTAGATTGCAATCAGGAGAGGCAACGTAGGAGATTGGCAACGTCTGAAGTGCATGAAAGAGGGAAGTTTTGGTGGAAAGGTTTTAAGTCAAGGAAGTTTATGGTAGTCATGATAGCCTAAAGGTTTTAGATATTTGGAAATGTGAAGCTAAGGATGTTACTCTGGGGGATTGAAACACTAAGGGTGTTGTCTTTCATGTAGAATATACAATTGACAGATGGATATCTAGAAATGTGGATCTGGTTTGAAGATTGACTTCCAAGATTTTCAGAATTATGTTTCCGACCTTTAGACATTTTTGCGCGTAGCAATCAGAGTGAAAAGCAGAACAAGCTGTGACACGGTACCTATGAAGTTGAGATGGAAATCTGCTGGTAAGAGTGAATGACCAAGTAACGGACGGTCTTTGGTTTAGATTTCATCTTGAAGGTTAAAAATGATTTTTTGAAGGGCACCGCCCATTACACGAAAGTGCTACTATAGGGGAAGTTGAATGAGGTATCTATATCTTTTAGAAATTATAGGAGGAAGAGATGACGGGTGGAACTGTGCGTGGAACTCAACGCTCATGAGAAGCGACCTTCATGGAATTGCAATGCAAAGTGAAATGGTCTTTCCGATAAGAGCAATTATTTAAGGCATGATTCCTCCCACTTCCAACTATTGACTTAAGTATCGTGCATGAACTGGAGGGGTTATCAGAGCAAAATTCCGATGAGTCGTGGATATAACCAGGAGAATGGCTGGCATACCTGAAAATTTCAAATCCAAGACTTAATTAAAGGTAATGTGCATAAGTCGTTTCTAAAATCATTCGATTCATCGTCGAGGTCTTGTCAACGTTGTAGGTTAGTATTGCAAACGGATTGGCCTGGAGCGGCGACCATAAAACATTTTACTACATCGATTCACTGACGAGGTGAGTGTGTGTTTACTATCCATGTAAATTTATAGATCAATAAACTTGCTCTGATCTCTCTCTCTCTCCTCTTAGCCTTTTGCTTTCTCCTTTCTTCCTCTGTTGGGGTTTTGTATAGGCCACTATGGCCTTTCCTCAACATGACTCACTAAACATATGGATAAGCCAGATTGGACTGGCCGTGAATTAATTTAGATGTCGTTGAGCAGTATCAGATGCCAGACAGCATACTTTTCAAGCGCTTTCTTAACGTATAACTACTTGCCATCTACCTAGCATCCTGAATCCTTGTTTGTTGATTTGGCTTCGCTTGCTCACGTATTTTTTGACTTTCTTTCCATTTTCAAGCAGCTTCATCCTTCGTCAATTACTTAACCTGACTCATCTTTTCTTTGCCATTCATGTAGTACAATCTAGCATGGGAAACTAGTGAAGAGTTTCTTAGTCGAACGTCATAAAATCTCAATCTGTGAGATTTCAATGCGTGTTCCTAATGAAGTATGTATATATGTAGATTAATTTTTCGTACTTGGCCGTAGGAGAGTGGATGCGTTTGATTTTGATATACAGACAGCGGAAATTTCCAATCGCAGGACAGCCATTGATGTTCATTCATTTGAGCCATTTGAGCATGTAAGTCGCTTTATATGTATGTAAGACATAGTTTGATATTCCACAGAACACAGCTTTATTGTGAACGCATATGACTCTGCCGAAAATGACCTTCAGCCATGGTCTTGTAAAAGTTTGTGAAGTCAGTTTCATGAAAATTTGCCACTCAAGATTGAAAATTGTTCCCTCCCATGTCAGGATTTTTCCAGTTTTATTTATTTTAGAAGAACATGGCTATTAGAATAGGGAGGTTGAGTCGTTTCTTCCCAAATTCTTGGAGCAAAATGCCCCAGCGTGGTCTTCCCATTTCCACCAGCAAAAACCGATTGCAGTTTGTTGAGCATTTTTCTCAAGTATTCATCTCGTTAGTCTTCGAGGAAAGAATTGAGTTGAGCAGTTTGATGACGTGCTTTTAGTTGCTTCTTAATGTTAGTATTGATTATTTCTTTTGTTCTTTGCTCTGCAATTCAATGCAATTCAACGTTTCAAGCGATCTCCATAATGAACTCTCTTTTCATAGATCCCCGATGGGATGTGCATTGATGCTGAGGGCATGCTTTGGGTTGCTCTTTTTAATGGCGGGAAGGTTAGTATGAAATTATTTTCAACTGACTGGTATTTCTTCAATTTGCTGCTCTTCACCGACTACCAAATTGACTTCGATCCCAGACCCTTATTTGTTTGTTTGTCAATTTTCACGTCTTAACTGTTCTTTTGTTTTTATCTTTCACACCAATACTATTCTGTTTCCTGAAGGTTATACGCTGTGATCCAAACACTGGCAGAAAGCTGTCTGAGATTATCATGCCCGTCAAGCAGACTACGTCGTGCTGTTTTGCTGGCCCGAATCTTGACCAGCTTATTATCACAAGTGCAAGGTTTGTTGCTATGCACTTTTTTTTATTTGGACAATTACTAGGTAGGGCAAAGAGGTATTTTGTTGTCAAAGAAGCAAACTCAGTAAAATGAAATAAAACCACCTGACTCCGGTCATTTTATTAAGAATTGCAACGTATGCTTCATTTTGAGCTTATGAGAATTCAGAAAAGCAGGATCTGAGTTTTGCGTTCATGACATGTACTGGATTCAATCCCAAGAGCCTGATCGAGTTTACTCAATGGGACTAGAGTAACAATTTCAAATCAATGATCGAAAAAAGGTACTCGCAAAGTTAGTTCACGGGTGTGGAATATCAGTATCAAGTCCCCATCTTGATAACGGCTTGTCTTGGTTTTAATGCTCTGTTGCCTTTCTTGCTGCCAATCTCTTTTTTGTCGTCTTTTACGACATGCAGAGGATGCACTGGTCCTATTCTACCCCGGGAACCATACAAGTATTAGATTAGATAAAACATCGGATCAAAAAACCGAGAGCAATCCGTGCACCTCTGCCAGGGAAATTTATTGGGGATCCTATCGTTGATGTTTCTACTAATATTTTTTGTCAATTTTAGCCTGCTTTCTGACGAAGAGTTCAAACGGCAACCAAAAGCTGGATGCGTTTTTCGCATAAGAAATATTGGTGTCTGTGGTGTTCAAGGTGTTTCGTATGCCGGTTAACATAAAATCATCAATGGACTGATTTTTTTATCAACTTAATACGGTGGTAGCTAGAATATTAGTTAAAATTTGTCTGACATGATACTCTGTTATTTGCAATAATGCTGAGGTATGCGAAATGTGCACATGAAAGGGCCTATTCCAATTTGCTTGTTATCTTTTGAGATGATATTGATCATGAGACAGTTTATCTGTCAATGGCTAGAATTGCTGAATGCCAATAGCCTATAGTTGCTCTACATTCTTGTGAATTCTAGCTGATCTTTCTCAATCTGCGCACCCTTTGATCCCTAACAGCATTTCGCCTCTGCATCAGACTGCATTTTTTATCTTTTTCTGTAGTAACTTGTTCTTTTCAAATATTTATTCATAATTGCATAAGGGAAACGCTTAAAATCACAATGACAGCGGCCCACCATTCGCTCTTTGATAGCAAAAAATTGACGTATTTAGCCAATGGTAATTCATATTTAACTGCAATTTTACTCAACTATAATACTATTATTTGGAAATTTCTCTCAGCAGTACTTCATCAATGATCAATCACCACCTAGGAAAATTTTGTATTTTTCAAATTCCTCTTTGATTGCCGAATTGATTTTTTTCTAAAACAGAGCCCGTTAATCCTTAGTAATTGTAAGATTGTTGGTTGGTCTCATATCGTGAAAGATGTTGGATTATATGCTGATCAAGTCGCTTAAGAAAAGGCTTCAAATTTTCACTTTGCGTGATTCGGATATCTCTTCCTACGAAAAGTGAGCTTCTTATGGGTTTTGTCGAAAATTTAGCGCGAAAAGATAAGCATGATGTCATAGCAATACTCTTTCGATATTCTTGATGGAATGTCATCGTTGTTACCCAGTGGTGCATCTACGCTTCGACTTAAGCCGTTTCGGTCCACTTTTCCAGACTTTTTATAGACAAAGCAACCTCTTTTCCGCTGCTCCTCCCTGCATATCTTTTTGCTCCTCCACAACCCATCTTCATTCGATTAGTTCCGTTGTCTGGTGAGTGGTGGTTCTGTGGCCACGTGGTTTTCCTGTACTTAGCCCTCTAATCAACTCAGAAGTCGCTGCCTTCAAATGACTAAGGCTCGGACGGATTGGAATGACGTGCAGCAAGATGGCACCAAATAGGAAGATTGTACGAAAGGTAGCATGCATGGAAGGGGTGGCGTTGAAGGCAAAGGATGCGATAGGATCTCTCTTTGTGACTCACCCGTATGGGGAGGGATACAATCTTGGTAATATTGGCTAGAAGAAATTCTTCATTCAAAAAATACATGAAATTGTCGTGACAAAATTTCTCGGACCTTTAGGTGCAGCTATCTAAAGCGTGCAAACGAAGAACTCGTATTACGTTGCATCGTTTCAGTAACCTCGGTTTCCTACCGACTGTCATCGTGTTGCCCCAGCGATCTGCATTTCATATGGATATGCAGGCAGTAAAAACAGTAAGGAATGGCCCTTAGGACTTTGCCACGACAACGGCTTCTGTTCTTGGAACTATGACCTCTAACCTGTGGTATCAGGTCAAGTGCAGTAAGTGTACGTTTTAGGACAATTTAGTAGGAAGAGAAAGCGAAGATACGGTCGATGGCCACACAGAGGTATTCGGATAATTCGCTTATCGAAATTTTGCAAGCACGGAAAGGAATTCGATTTCAGTATTGAATACGCGCCCAAGGTAAGGCCTAATATTTTGCTTTCAAACACGTCCACTTACAGCATGGCTCGTTCTAGTTAAAACAGTCACTTGTATATATTTAACAAGATTCAGTTCTTCTTGTGAGTTCTTCAGTGTATGCTGGACCGATGAAGCACTTTCATGGCGTGCCAGAGTACCGAACATACGAATTGCAGGCCGCACTAGGCAACATCTGAAAGTTGGATTGTCTTGGCGCCAAATCGAAGCCCAGAATTTTTCCTGGCACTGAGAGCTGCCGAACTAATCTCATGAAAAATGATTGTGTTCAACGTGGCGTTTTTTGGAGGCAGTTGCATTACGATTGTTGTTAATAGAATGCATTTGCTTCGGCTCATACTTAAAAATTAATGTCTAAATTTCTCTCTTCAGCTATTTGCTGCACTTCTGGTACTGAAGTAGTTGCAAGATTGCATCCCACTGACGTCATAAACTCCTTCATATCTTGCTCATAATCTGCATCTCCGAACATCTCTATGACCTCAGGGACTATATTGATCGCATATTTCTTATCTGACAATGAAATCAGTTGCTTTGCATGCTTCAGTTCTATATCCTCTGTCCTTTGGTAGATCCTCTCAACAAAATCTCCCACTATTGTCAGTAGAATTTCACCGCGCTGGCTCGTATTCGTGAGTTGCTCTGGATTGATCTCTGCGGGAAATTAATTGTGTTTTTCAATCGGGTCCATATGAAGTTTCTTAGTGATGCAGTTATGCAAGATTAAAAGCATACAACGTTATGTGAAGTAAAGGAACAGTACAAGATAGGACAGTCAATGCAATGCTGTGCAGGGGCAATGCATTCCGTTAAAGTGCATTAAATCATAGTATGGTAGAGACTGCCTTGCTTATAAATACATTTATATATATACATATGATTCTACCTGGATGCTAAAGGAAGATATTTGGACACTGGGAAGCTATTTGCTTATCGAGCAGTGTCCAGGTCCTTCCTCTCGATGTGACCACACCTCGCGATTCCTACGCCAGAAATTACAGAGGGCTGGTGACTCCTCACTCTAAGTGAATGTTTAGCTGAAGGTGGATTCGAGCCACTGGACAAATGATCATTGCGCCAGTCTTACAACCGAGCTATCCTGACGCCTTGCCACCTGACACAGTACCTTGTAGTGCACTGCAGAACAGTACAGTACCTTAATTTACAGTAAGTTGCAGCTTATTGCAGTAAAATATCTTCCATTGAACTATTGACGCCATTTTTGTCGTACAGTACAATTTAGATGTGGCAACGAAAATCACATCAATATACTTACGCATTTTCATTCTGTTCTTTCGTCGCTTCTCATACAAAACACACATCAGCACCAGCGCTACCAATATCACAATGAATGCCAGAATCAAATACTTGAAAATTTTCGCCTCATGGCTTTGGAAGGAGCTTCCCTTTCCTGTTCTGTCTCTCTTAAAAACAATCTATTAGAAATCAAAAGCCTTGTAAGTTTTGTAGAGCAATTTTGCTTGCTCATAACTGCCAGGTTGGGTATGCAAAATTCTCAGTATTTTCAGGGCTTGCGCGATGCATTTAAAAGTGAAGTGCCAACTTAAAAATGAAGCTACTGTAAATGCTATGATCATTTCGCCGCGCCATCATGGTTGCGGGATCAGAGGCTAAGAAATTTTTCCACAATTTAAAGGCTCTGTTAGCCATGAAAATGACCTTTTCAGAAGTTCCGCAAAAATTTTCCTCAGACAGAAAAAAGGGAGTAGTCAATCTCCCTATAAGAGAATTTTCTGTATTTCTAATCACAAAAGAAGCGTTGCCAACTATATGATGGATGTTATCTTTTAGCCATCAAAAGATTGTGGGCTCTGCTCATTGAGATTTTGGAATGGTCAGCTTTGTTTGATCAAAATTTGCCAACGATGCGTGTTATAAAACTTAAAGAAGTACAGAAGCTGTAAAGATTAAGGTCAATTGGAACAGAACGAAACCCTCTGTGAGATTTGGTAGTTGGCATTTTTGTTAGAATGTCTCTGCTTTGGAATCGGTCTTTTGGGCGCCGTCGTTTTGGCGCGGGGCAGCAGAATTTAAAAGCCCATAACCTTCTTGAATTTAAATGTGTTACACGAAATCTTCGCTCATATTGCATTTTCACATATCAACTTTCGAACTCAGAAATTTATTTATAAGTCAATTTTCCCTGACAAGAATACGACGAGATGTTCTTAGAGTTCTTTTATCACGTTGCCTTCCATTGTGTGCAAACGAGCTCGAGCTTTGCATTCATTTTTTCTTTCGCATCTCCAGAACTTCACGGAAGCATTCCGTTTACTCTGCTTATCGAAAATATACAAAAACCCACTGTGTGCTATTTTAGGCTTATCCTCCTTTGTTAAAATATTTACCATCATTGTATGAATATAAGGACTGTTGCAAGAATCTGAAATAATAGAGTTCGGTTTCCGGAGAAATATTAAGTATTGGAATTTTTTAAGCTACGAAATAATAGCTCGTGAACTTAAACCTAGCAAGATTCTCTGATTTTTCTCTGATACTTGTCGTATTCTTGTCAGGGAAAATTAAGACTATGATTTATAAAATAAATTTCTGAGTTCGAATGTTCATAAGTGAAAATACAATATTGAGCAAAGATTTCGTCTAACAAATTAAAACACATAATTATGGGCTTTTAGAATTCTGGTGCCAAAACTAACGGCACCAAAATGTCATTCGCGCCAAAACGATGGCGCCAAAAAGCACATGACGCCCCTGCTTTGCTGAGGGTCATGGGTTCAGCACCTTTCGTGTACATGTCTTTAGATGCTCTCTTCCTGTCCAACAAGCAGTACATTCATACTTGGTCTTAATCTAGAGGTTCAGTGCCACTATCTCAAAAAGGTATGGCTCAGGGCGATCAACCTTTAGCGAAGTTCTCCCCAACTGATATCTCGAGTAAGGGAATCAACTTTTTACTAACATGAGTTTAAGAAGCTGATTTAATTTACTGGTTCAAGCTGCAAATTAAAAGTTCAAATCCATTGAGATCTTGCAGGTATTTTTCCGCTCACATGCTATGAAATTTTTGCTTAGAGTTTCACTAATCTTATCACGCTGAAATTAAGTTGTGTATATTGTTGCATGGTTATCATGCAAAATATATTTTCTCTTACCTTCCAAAGGTGATCATACTGTTCTTCAAGTTTCCTTTGTATATCAACTTTATTTGTTTTAATGTACATGTTAATGCATTTGCCAATTTTTTTTGCCTTGCCACTAACAATGATACCATAATACTGGTTATCGTCAATGAATTCCGTTATCTCTAGATTTGAATTTTCCATAATTCCTTTTTCGTTGACAAGTGAGAGTCCGTCAAGTAACGCCAGCTCTGCTTCTCCACTCAAAACCGTGTTGATAACATTGAACTGTTGCTTGAGGTCGAAAACTGTAGAGAAAATCAGAAGAACACGTCCACTAAAAAGCCATTTCGTTAGACTTTTTGTCAACAAGCTTTAGCCTTTTCCTGTTTGCAAGAACTGTGCCTAGGCTTTTACAACAATTGGAACATCTAATGGTCAATAGAACAAGCTTTTAATCTCTCTGCCATTTAAAAACTACGACAGTTTGAAGACATAAAACAGGCATCCTTACTTGGTGACAGAAAATAGCAAAAATTTGATCTGATAGCTAACGCAAACGCAACTTCAGTGTCAATGAAAGGTGAGGGTATTAAAATTTTTTATCATTTGATTTTTTTAAGTAAGGTCGTGGTTTATGAAGGCTAATTTTTATTTGCATCAATTTGTACAAAGTCAATGCTCCTTTTAATGTAACCAGGGTGTAACTATCTAAGCCGGTATGAATCATGCTAATCTACTCAGAAATGTAGCACTATCGGCTAGTCGTGTTGGCTTACAGCAGCCAAAGGATTGCTCCAAAAAGAGTCTTGTCATAGACTTTCAAATGCAATATCGGTTTTTATCACAGCACCAAAAATTTATTAAATTTGCTATACATCTCCTTGGCTTCTGTCTGCAACAGGCCGAGTGCTTTTAACTCCGATGAGCGTCAACTGAACAGCTTGGGCACTTCCACCCACCATGTTTTTTATCATAAAAAGGCAAAATATAGCTTTACCTTTGACTATAGACGCTCCTTTCTTCAATGCCATCAGTTGCGTCTGGTTCGTTACGGCTACCTAAAACACAATTTAAAAGTACGGATTGGTTTCCAACCAAGTGAATATATTCTTAAACCATACGCATATTTTCATAATAGACAAGGTGTCAGCCAGCAGAAACCCTGAAGAAAGGCGATTTATTTTGCTTCGGGACGTTTACCTTCATTATTGATAACACTGCAGGAGTTCTTACATTTGCTTCAGATTCTTGCTTGAGATTAGCAACATCCTTATATAGATACTCTTACTTATTTACTCAAATAATTTTCTCCTTGCTCAGCATTCATAGATCTTTTATCTCAAAAGCCAGCTACAATAACTCCTTACTTTTAGCAACTGTAAATTCAAAAGACAGTATTTGACATTCGAGATTCCAGAACTTTGACATTTGTCAACTGACACCGCTCTTTTCAATTAGCAGTCCCAAGTTAAATGTACGCTGTGAGCATAGCTCATTAGTTTAGCAGACCAAATTGATCCTATAATCAGTGGATTTAACACCACCGAAAGCCACCTTTCAATTAGAGTAAGGAGAGATACGAGCTCTCTGTTATTCAGGCATACGAATTGTAAGGTGCGATCAAATCGAGAGGAAAGACCTGCACAATGGTTGATATGTATAACTCATCCGAGTCTTTGAAGCTACCATCCGACGAAAATAGAAGGCGAATAAAAAGCAGTGTTCTCTTCTTCCTGTCTTGCTATCAATTCCCCAGTTATTGTTTATTGACAGGCTATATGAGATTGAATATGCATTGACAGATGAAATGACATGGTAAAGCTTTCTGCTGACCAATCCTCGATTTTCAATGCTGCTTCCATTGAGCCCGCGTAGGTGCAATGACCAATCATCATGATGATATTGGGCCGGTTGCCTGGATCGCATTGACTCTTTCCCTTCATAAGACCCTATCTTCTATGGTCTTGTGAAGATCTTCAAGTTGTAAACCAGTATCTTCCGTCAGTAACTTGGTGTACGTCTGGACAGGCCTTCCTACTTTAGCGGCTCTATGTTTAAGGATCCCATAGTATATCAAAAAATTTGCTTACCCTTCTTCCTGTCAGTGCTAATGCTCTACTATCTTCTTGCAAGTAGACCAAACAGGTGACGGTTGTCGAGGCAAAAAGCAGCATTTTCCAGACTATTCCTAAAAGCATGCATACTATTGCAAGAAACCTCCCGATAAAATTGGTAGGAAGAAAATCGCCATAACTAGAAGAAGAATCAGAAAATTTCTGAAATGAATTAAGATGCATTAAAATTCCTTACAATGCTTTAAAATGCTTAAAAATGCCTTAGAGTTCCTTAGAATTCTGTGAATAAATGGCATCAAACTTCTTGGAGCAGAAGGTTTGTAAATCAAAATATGATGAAATTGTCGTGAGGTATTTTTGTCCTGCTAGCAAAATATTTTTGACAAGCCAAAACCGTCCCTGGAATGTACTTCCGAACTTGGACGTGGTATTAAATGATTATTTTAACCTTTAGTAGCTTTGGGACAACGTTTGACTTTGGAACACATAATTGACATTGAAGTTAGCCCTTATTGCATGGCAAGGATCACAAAAGAAGCTTAAGATAAAAGTGCTTAAAGAATTTAAGTCATCATAAATTTTTGAGGGATCTGCCGAATCCCTCAATAAACAGGACAAGTTCAGCTAGAATGCACTCTAATTACAAACTTAAATCCGTCTCCTCAGAATCAATAAGATGTGCTGCTTACCCAATACCTGATGTTGTTACAAATGAAAACCAAAGGGCTTGAGGTAATCCACTTTTGATATTGTCATCAAAAGAGCTTGCCTTGGTGTTCAGTTCCTAAAACCATGTCGTAGGAAGTAACCAAAACTGGCAGGGTTAATGCTCAATATAGCGTGCAGAGTCATGAATATCAGACATTAAAGGTCAAATGTTTCAATAGAGTAAAATGGCAGGTTAAAAGCCGTGGTCAATGATCTGCATAAATTTCAAAGGTTTATTCAAAGATGGTGTGTTAAAGTTAAGCAATCATTAATTACCGTAATTATCAAAACAGTTGGTTTTTACTCACACTAAACCAGTGGAGATATCCTTGCACAAGCAGTAGCATTAAGCTAAGCATAAATACAGGATACACTCGTCCTATGCCTTCTAGCAGAACCCTTGTTTTCTCGCTTACAAGCATAGCTGGTGTTATTTTCCTGCGAACCATCGCCACACCTGGTGATTTGATGATCGGTACGAAATCTCCTAAGCCGTAGGACTGTTCAAGATGTGAAAGCGTGTGTATGACTTGTAACTGCGGTGTATACACTTCCTTCCCACGCTCAATCTCTTCAAATACATCTTGTGCACTTAATACTCCTTCGCCATGAGTGTCAATCTCCCAATCTGTTGTAGTGTTGACGTCGGCACATGTCGAACAGCATGATCTGATTGCAGAGTCAATTAGCAATGTAAAGCTGTCGTTTGAATTTCGCGTAATCAGCGGTGGAAGTATTCTCTTTATCGCCTGTATCTTCTTCTCACATCTGCATGTCTCTGTGTTATTGAAATCGTGATATTTACAACCAACAAGTTGATTAAAAGATATATGTTTGCTTCCTTTTTTATCCTCTGAAGGAATAATCTGGGATTTTTTAGAACATCAGGCAATTTTTTCCGTATGAAAGCTTCACATATCTATTCCGATTTATGAATTTAACAGCCAATGCATTACTTTTTGCAAATAAGTGCTGCTATTATCAAAATTACATTTAGCCAAAAGATGCACAAATCGCTAATTGATTTTCTCATTTCTAGGCAGAGTAAGAGTTGAATTCTATATATAATGAGATGCAGTCTGTTTCATCAATGGCTTTTTATCAACCTAACAAAATATACGCTAGTCTAAATAAGTTCTATATAGCAATCCGACAACCCAGAGCACTTCTTTCTTGATGGCAATGTTGGTGAAGCCTAGACTTACTATATCTTTCACTTCTACTTCAGTCACTGTCTGTTCATCGAAAATATCTCGTTTTGTATTAATGGTTTTACAGTATTTTGCCTGTGATATTGAATAAAAATAACGATTATAGTTATACATTTCTAGAGCGCTAAAATTCATATCCATGTATCTTAAAGTGCTGAATTATTCTTATCATTGATTACAATGAGGAAGGAGGTCTTTTCTACAGATGTAGCTGGTAACTACATAACATACTTTGTTGTGAACATAGTGCATTCCATATAAAATTACAAGTCTTTTCCAAGGAAGTGGGATTCCTTAAGCTTTTCTCATTTGCTTTCTTCATTGATATAGGTTTTATTATGAACCGTGCAAGATTTAGTCGCATAGCAAGGGCGTGACCCTCGTCAATATGGTGCCACTGAATTGAGCTTACAGAGAAAGTCAACATATTCAACGATTACCAATGGTCGAAGAGAATGAAGGCTGTTTCACGGTTGGCTAAGAAACAACTTGTATTTTGGTCTTTAGGTTTGAGATTAATTTTTTTAGTGAGTTATGTTGAAGAAAGGCAATGGTGGCCTTTACCTAGCCCAACAAAGGACGAAAGAAGAGAACGGAAGGCTACGAGAGAGAGATCAGATCAAGTTTAATGATCTTGGCTTTGAAAGTTATAGGGAAGGTAAGTAGATTATAAGTAGAGGGTAAGTAGAGGGTAAGTAGATGGTAAGTAGATGGTAAGTAGATGCTAAGTAGATGCTAAGTAGATGCTAAGTAGATGCTAAGTAGATGCTAAGTAGATGCTAAGTAGATGCTAAGTAGATGCTAAGTAGAGGGTAAGTAGATGGTAAGTAGATGGTAAGTAGATGGTAAGTAGAGGGTAAGTAGAGGGTAAGTAGATGGTAAGTAGATGGTAAGTAGATGCTAAGTAGATGGTAAGTAGATGCTAAGTAGATGCTAAGTAGATGCTAAGTAGATGCTAAGTAGATGCTAAGTAGATGCTAAGTAGATGCTAAGTAGATGCTAAGTAGATGCTAAGTAGATGGTAAGTAGAGGATGAGTAGATGGTAAGTAGAGGGTAAGTAGATGGTAAGTAGATGGTAAGTAGATGGTAAGTAGATGGTAAGTAGATGCTAAGTAGATGCTAAGTAGATGCTAAGTAGATGCTAAGTAGATGCTAAGTAGATGCTAAGTAGATGCTAAGTAGATGATAAGTAGAGGATGAGTAGATGGTAAGTAGAGGGTAAGTAGATGGTAAGTAGATGGTAAGTAGATGGTAAGTAGATGGTAAGTAGATGCTAAGTAGATGCTAAGTAGATGGTAAGTAGATGCTAAGTAGATGCTAAGTAGATGCTAAGTAGAGGGTAAGTAGATGGTAAGTAGATGGTAAGTAGATGGTAAGTAGATGGTAAGTAGATGCTAAGTAGATGCTAAGTAGATGCTAAGTAGATGCTAAGTAGATGCTAAGTAGATGCTAAGTAGATGCTAAGTAGAGGGTAAGTAGATGGTAAGTAGATGGTAAGTAGATGGTAAGTAGAGGGTAAGTAGATGGTAAGTAGATGCTAAGTAGATGCTAAGTAGATGCTAAGTAGATGCTAAGTAGATGCTAAGTAGATGCTAAGTAGATGCTAAGTAGATGCTAAGTAGATGCTAAGTAGATGGTAAGTAGAGGATGAGTTGTAAGAATACCTCCATAGTACGGTCTTGAGTATGCTCCTGGTCCTGTTTGAGTCACTGCTGCCACCCGAATTGCGTACTTGGTGAACGCTGTCAAGTTTCTTAGCTTTGCTGATCTTATTGGCGCCTTGACTTGTAGCAACTTCGCATTTTGATCCATTGTCGGCTGCATTTCAACCTCCGATGGCCAGAACTTGACGTTGTATTCAAGAATTGTTCCTCGTGACTCTCTGAATGATCCGAGCTTGGACCAGTCGATGGAAATTTCATGGAATGAGTATTTATCGTGCACGTTGATTTGTGGTCCACCTACAGCGACTGCAAAGAAGCATCCTTTTATAATCAAATCTAGGTTCGATTAGCCAAAAATCGCTTTATCATAGTACAAAGCAATCTCTTAAAGTGTCAATTACCTTGGTCGATCTGCAGCGGGAAGAACATGTTGTAGGTCTAAGCTGTCAATGAGATGCGCCGAAGAAATCTTTAGATTTAATGAAAAGTGATCATAAAAGTACAGTAGATAAGAATTTAGGACAAGAATTTTTTCATCATTTACAAATCTGTTTGTCTATAGACATCTGTTTTTGTACATTTTGCTGCATTTTTCAACTACTTACCACTCTGTCTACAGGATGCGTTTAAAACAGTGACTGGGCCTAATCCTGTTTTCGTCATCCCTCCGATTCTAATTAGATACCAACGGAATGGTTGAAGGTTGTCAATCACGGCCGATGTTGCATTGCCATTCACGTCTTGATACGATTCCCCAATGCCAAGGCCTTCGACTGTCACATTATTTGCATGCGGTATGTTTCGAGCGACTCTGTGTGTTTTGAGAATTTTCTCATCTTGGGGCCTATAGAAAATCCTGTATCTTATTATCACTCCGTTTCTCAGAGACTCTCTGATCGGGTTCCAGAATATCGAGATGCTAGTGAATGTACGTGAGAATGACTCTACCAGCTCCGGTGGGCCTTTGGGGACTAAAAAGGAACATTTGTCACCTTAAGATACCGTCTTCCTGCATTGATGCATCTTGAAATACAACATTTAGTAGCATGATGCATTTATAAGAATGTATCATTCATTCTTATTCCTTAATCTATGAATTTTTTATATTGAAGTCAGAGTGTAAAGATCTTTTATTGATTTTAAGCCTCACTTGCTCTCAAGAATAACCTGGTCTTTCTTTCATTGTGGCTACGAATTAGAATTCTTTTCCGATATGTTACAAAGCATTGATGCCTCTGTCCCTCTATCCAATGCAATAGATTCGGCCTTCATTAAGACACGGGCTCATAACCACTTTACACAATATCTGGATGAAGTTCAGTTCAGGGACACAAAATTATGTCCTGAACTTAGCTTTAATGAAAGGGTAAGTACAGAAGGTCAAACATGTCCCTCAGACAGTTCAATGACCGTGAATACTCACAATCTGTTGCTGTCTTCAATCTGCGTTTTGGGGACGGCGGGCCGGTTCCAATCTTGTTCATGGATCTCACCCAAACAATATATTCCATAAATTTTCTCAATCCCGTGAGGACTATTTCATGAGAAGCATTCTTTGTTCTGAATGTATTAACAGCGGTCTCCGAGCACCATGACGGCATATCGCTTGGACATTTCACTACTTTGTAGAATACTACGTAAGCGAGAAGCTGTGTATCAAAGTGATTTGAATATGTCATAAGAATGAAGAATAAATTGCATATCAAAGTAGAGTTGCATTTCCTTCCGGACAGTTATGCCCGTCCTAATCCATCCCATGGGAAAAATTAAGATTTCCAATTAGCTTTGTTATATCTAATACAGAAAACCGGAATTGCATGAAAAGTGAATTGACTTAGTGTTGGAAAATTTATTTCTAATAAGGCAATGCTTGTGATGGCACTAGCTATGACTGTGTAACTGTAGCACGCGCTGGATATTGGCTAAGAGCGATTCATTTATTTTCAGCTAGTTTCTCAATGACCTAGAATTATATCAGTAAGAAGGGCTTTGAACATGACGAAGATATCAGATTTAATTTCATCCAGGAAGGAAGCTGCAGTCAATTTTGACCCAAGAAATGAGAGATAGATGAGTTAGGCCATGGATTATTCTTGCAGAGTTAGAAGGATTGTGAGGGCCGCATGTGCCCCAGCAGCAACATGGGACCGATGATCATATGGTGATGAGTTAGGCCATCGAATTGCCCATAATACCTTATTCTGGTCAATTTTTAAGATGATGAGCAAAAAAATCAAGAAGGAAAGATTTTGAGATAATATGTACAAATATTCTGCATTCTCCTTAGCAAGAGGTTTTCTGCTGCTAATTGTCCCAGTGAGAAACTGTTCCGATGTAAATGAGCTGACGAAACGAATCAAAAGGATTTGATGGATGCAGAATGAGGTACATACAATGCCATTGGTATCGTTAGTGTGCTTCTCTTCCAAGCGTAATGATATTGACGTCGACGAGCTTGCTACGACTGAGAAATTCATTGGATAACCATCTGGAACTAAAAAAAGATCCAACAGTAAGCTATCCAAACATGGATGGTAGAAAAAAAAGATTTCCTGGCACAAAATTAGGCGTAGTATAGTGATATGTTGTGAATAGTTTTTTATTGTCACTTGAGACCTAGAAGCTGATGAAATTTTTGAGCTGGAAGCCGTGACTCTCATTAATCAGAACTCTTAGTTCTAATTACTACCCTAATACGATAAAAGTCATGCTTCCTTTTTGGGAAGTATCATATTCTGCACTGTCGCTTGTGGAGTCGGAAAGACAAATAAAACTACTGAATCTCAATAGAACATAACACTTCTGCAACCTCTACTACTCGCATCCCGCTACCAGACTGACTCCTCTAGTCCTGGTAACTAATCTCTTTGAATAATTACGTAATCACTACAGGAAGATTTTTTTAGTAGAGTTAAGTTCAACTCCCCCCTGATCTTTTGACGTAAATTACACAACCGTGTAAATAGAGAGATTGCCTCGTCTGTCTTCATTCACAGTTGTTGTCTATTTAGCTTCAAAAGTTAATCCAAGGTATGCTGCTTTCTAATCAGCATATTTTTTCCAGAGCTTGTCTCAATAGTGGAATGATAAGAATCATCATAAGGTCAAACGCTTTTTTAATATAGTTAAATGTATTTCCAACATGGTTTCGGCTCAAACACTGACTCCAATGTTTTTCTTTTCTTTGTTTCATTCTAAGTGTAAGCAAGAATCCCTCAACAAAAATGGAATCACTACAGATTTTAGGACAGAAAATAGAAAAATTTTCTCGTTCTAAGGAATAAGATTTTTAACATCTTTCAAAATAACGTCTATACAGAAGTGTCCCTTTTAGAATTCACAGCATCCAGCAAGACACAACCTTAAACTTCAAGAAATTCTCTATGATATTATTCTTGTTTATTCCAAATTTTATCCTTGTAGCTTTTTGTAATTTGCAAACCTATGATTAATACTCTTGCTGAAAAAGTGACCAGAAAATGTGAAATATTATTGATGTAATTACAACTGTTATTACTTTTATCATCATCACTATTCAGAGCAAGAAAATGCAAGGAAATTCGTTATGTCAGCAGTGCAAACCAGAAGCAAGCCTACCAATTTGTAAAATCTTGTAAAGGTATTAATCCTTTCAAAGATTATTTTCCTCTCTCGTCGCATCAAAAGAATACTGGTAGCTTTGTTAAGTACTTACAATCTTCCTCTGTCCATACTTTGATCTGTTTGCTAAACACCCCGACTCCTTTGATGGTTATTCCAGCGATTTTTATGTAATATGGAGTGAATGTGCGTAAGTTGTAGATAGTACCATTATTTGCTGTAGCGTTGAAGGTCGCTTCAGTCCATTTACCTTCCTCATTGACAGCGTCTTTGTATTTAACTCTATATCCAGTACTTACGCCGTTTCGATTTTCTAAAGGTATCTTATGCCAGAAGACAATTATACTGCGAGATGTTGCGTTGTTGCCTTTGAAGTCAATAGGTGGTGCCGATGGTACTGAAAGTCAGAATTTACCTGATTTCAAAAGTTTATTTTTATGCATGAAAGCAAAAACTCTTTGATTTGCTGTAAACAAGGTAATCACGCAAATGAAGAATACACGTGCTTAGAACTCATCGACATAGCTCAAATTGAAGATAACAATGTATATACAAAGAAATTTTTCATATTGGACCCCAGTATCAACTTGGAATTAGACTATTTTAAGTCGATATCAGTGGCTATTTCCTTGAAATGGTATTATGTGTAAGAATGATAATGGTGAATGATAAATTGTGCTTTTCTACAGGAAAATCTAATTCTCAATCCAATTTTCACTATCGACAATTTTACTACACTGACTTCTCTTGCATCGTTGAAAAAGAACGTTAGGTAATAAGTGACTAAGCTTTCTCGTTTCTGTTCTGTGCATGCCTTAATGTCTATCAAGAACGAATATAAAAAACTGTTTCAAGATTCAACCACACAACTCTACTTTGGACAAAACATGGCGACAACTTCGGCATAAAGACCCAAAACTGCAAACAGCATGATCCCGAATAGCAGCTATATAGAATCTGGTTTGTTCTTACCGCGAAATAACGTGACGCCAGATTCGTATTTGAATGGAAAAGGTACGAATTGCATGGTAAAAATTTGAGTTTTGGCTGACTTGCTTAACTAGCTTTCTCCGGCTTGCTCATTAAATTAACTCTGTCTGCTTGACTTGTCTGCAAGCCTAATCTACGAAGCTCTAATGATTGTCATGTTAACTACAGCCTATTTATGGTGAAAAACTTACCGTTTTCATCTGTAATTGCATGAATAAGTTTGTTGAAGGTACCAATGCCAATTTTTGTGATTGCAGCCACTTTGATTTCATACCATGTGTAGTTCTTGAGACCGATTATTTCCTTTTGCATGTATGCTGCATCCAGAATTACTTCAAACCAATACGTTGTCTCGTTGTCTCTGTAGCTTATCATATAACCAGTAATTATTCCATTTTGATGGCGATATGGCACGCTCTTCCATGAAACCAGAAGGGAGTTTGCACTCGTATTTTTTGCTGCTATCCCATCCGGTGGTGCACTTGGAGCTGTGGTAGACACAATTAAGGGATACAGTAACTGCTGAGTGTAGATCTAGCCAAATCAGTCTGCAGAATGCTCGTGTTTCACGGGCCGTGGCTCGATACTAGACCTCGCTAATTAACTATACTAACTCAATATCCTGCACATGAGAAGCGTAGCTTTGTGAATCAGATCAGTGTGATGCAATATCTGTTAAATTATGGTGGGTATGCTATGTACTTTGATGTAACATTCAATATTTGCGAGGTCTTTATGGAAAGATTCGGATTTTATCAACTGGATTGAGGCCTTAGTGAAGTTTAGTGGTCGCAACAAGGCTTTCAAAAAACCCTGGGTGAGAGTGATGTCACCAATTGCCTGCAAGTTGTGGTTTTATTTTTTCTGTTGAGAACCTTAAACAGTCGCTGTGTTATCAATCTTTGCCTTGTATTGACGATATAAGTTAGCACTACAGTGGGCATTCATTGATAGCTACTTCTAAAAGTGTACGTTATAATGGACAATACTATTGATTTTCCCACTGTTGCGTTTTCCATAATCCATTGCGTGCGTAGCAGAAACCAAAGAAAGGGCTCTGAGTTTTTTCTAGGGAAGTGGAATTCATGAGATGGTTTCCCATTACCTTCCTCACCAATGGCGTTTTAAAATGACGCATGTAGGAATCGAACTGACAACCCCTTTATTGTGAGTCCGCATGCTTAACCACTACGCCACGATTTTTCAAGTGCTCCTTGAAGGATGGTTCTATTTTCACATAGCTTTAAGTATTTTTATCAAGTCCGTGAATTGGCAACGGGCAGTTGCCACAGTGGTTAATAAGAGTCGCTCTTGCATGTTTCTCTTTACAACCTGTCATCGGTCTTTCCACCCAGCAGTAAGTGGGTACCTGGCTTAGAGCTAGGGTTAAATGTTCCATAATCAAAGGGACTCGCAATCAATACTTTCTTGCAATGCCTTGGCTTAGAATGTTAACTCTCTAACAAAGTTCTCCCTAACGCCTTCTCGATTATGGGATTCAAATTTCATGCAAACTGGTTGCTCCCACGTATTTCTCTACGGAAATTGCCTTTAAGGAACGGTTCTCTGTCACTTTTCTCACTAATAGTGCCAACTGCTGGTGAGATTTTTCCCCTCGCTGTAAAACAGTACAGCATTGAACCCCACAGCCCTTAGCAACCTTAGCTGAGATTGTCTCTTGCTTCCGCCCTGCTCGAAATAGCATGAGCTATGTACTGTTATATTTAGAGCTGATCACCATACCATCTTGAAGTGTTTTTACGTAGCGGCTCTTAGAGTATGCTCCAACACCTTTTGACGTAATGCCAGCCACTTCCACAATGTATTCGAAGTACTCTTCAACACCCGTAATGTTTGCCTGGAGTTCAGTCGTTGTGAAATGTACCCAGCTCGAATAGCTATCTGCTTCGTTGTACATTATTTCATACCCTGTAATAATGCCATTTCTGAATTCGTATGGGATCAGTGTCCACTTGACAAGAATGCTTCTTGAACTCGACGCATTTACAGTGACATTTTGGGGAGGCCCTACAGGTACTAAAGACAAAATCAGAGCATCAGTTATCCCCTGCTTTCAACGCGTAACAACACAATATTAGCTACACAGTATACCTATATCTATAGGAAACTGACATTGTCATTTTTTCAACAGCCTGGGCAAAATTTTTCTTCCTGTTCCAGAAGTGGATAGCTCCATCATGCAGAGCTAATCTGAAGCTAACACCGCCCTACAAGCTGAAGATTTTAACTCTCTAGCAATTCATCGAAACAAATCTTCGACACCAACGAGCCAGACCTGACCCACGGAGATTAAGCAAATGAGTAGCAATTCATATTCGATTCCCTTGAGATGCAAGCCTTCTTTCGTTTCATTCAAATGTTACTTTATCTAAAAAATCAATGCTATCTACAGTGTGAGCCAGTGCGATCCTTAATCGTTCTGTTCAACGTGTCAAGCATATATGAACTATCAATAACAATTTGGAAAATGCATTTAAGAAATGAAGAGCTGCGTAACATTCTCAGTATCAATGCAATCTTCCTGGGCTCCTCGTTTCTCCCCCTCAGGCGATGTTTGACGAACATTTTATCAACTTTTGACCAATGCTGACCTCATTTTGACCTCACTTGATCTACCTGTTTGAAAATGATATAAAAAAATTACCATTTTCGTCTGTTCTAGCTATAACTGCATCACTTTTTTGTCCCTCTGCAACTGTCTTTGCTGCAACCTTGATTTCATAAAACGACCAATGTTTCAGGTGACGAATTTGCATTTTATTCTCTGAGACAGACGTCTCTTTGTGCTGCCAAGCATTGCCTGTTACATCCTTCAATTTGTAGTATATGACATATCCTCTCACGATTCCATTTCTTCCTTCAAACGGCACCTTGCCCCATGTCACTTCCAACACTGTTGAAGATAGATTGTACGCTGCAACTTCAACTGGCGCGGCACTTGGGGCTACGACGAAGAGTTTAATTTCCTTCAAGCTCTTTCATGTGCTTATAAACACCAAAGTTAGTGTAGCATTCTCAGTTAAAAAGATGCATAAGTAATAGCATAAGTAGGAAGCTTCCTTACTTACATCGTCCCCATTGAAAATTAGCATTTATATAATAAATTCAGTGTGATTGAATATGGCTTTACCTATCCCGTAGTATCCCACTCGTGAAGTATATACTGTATGAAGATACAGCACATTATCAGCCATAGTATCAAAACAAACTTCAGAGCCTATCCCAAAACGATACATTCCCCCACCCTGGTGGTTGAGGGATGGTGGTGAAAATAGGATCAGTTGTCGAAGCTTTGCCGCTAACAGCAGCTAGTTTTACATCGTATGGTAGATTATTCTATTGTTTCTTAGGCCAGTAAATTTTCTCAAATGCAATTTAGATGCTGAAGCGATCGCAGTAAACCCTTCCAGGCTTTAACTTCATGAGATAATCTTTATTCAGATGCTGCTACAAACCAAAGTCTTATCGATGCGTAAATAATACTTAGAATGATTATAAAGGAAATGTAGCTATGATAAGAACATGGGTTGCTGACGATCGCTTCTCCTGGGACTGCAAAAGATCTGAATGAAGGAGTGAAATGAGTATTAGCTAGCAAATAGCTTCATACCATCTTCTTTAGTTCTCCCATAGTGCACCACTGAAAAGACACCGGTCCCGATTGAAGTTTTCCCTGCCACCTTGAACCCATGCACTGTATATGGCATTAGTCCGGATATTCTCTTTTCTCGAATCGAAACCGTGTTACTTGATGCGTTCAACCAAAGGCTGTTGTTTTGAATTCGGTAACGGATCTCAAATCCAGTGAGAACTCCGTGTCTTTGATTGAGTGGAATTGGTTGCCATCCGACAATCATTGAAGCTGACGTGTCTTGCTGTATGTAGATCCTTGAAGGAGGTAAACTTGGTACTGCCAAGAGAAACAGCTGCGTAAGATTCTATTAATATGGTTTTCATTGCACTTTGTAATGAGAAAGCCTCTCAGATCTCACGAGGTTGACATAAAAAGCATGACTGGGATTTTAAGGCTCTACTGGCCAAAATAGAATCATCCTTTGAAACTGGGAGTGCTTTCCCATTGCATATAGTGTCTTCGTAGAAGAGAAAATCTTTCAAAACGGTCTATGATAAATATTGACAATAAAAGATGGTGTAGCTGCTGGCACATTGATGCTATATTCAGTGATTTTAGTCCACCTTCAGCTTAAATTTTATTTAGAACGAGGGGAGTCATTAGCTGTCTGTACTTTTGGGCTTATGAATTACGAGGCGTGGCCACATGAAGAGGAAGGAAAATGCCACTGTTCGATAAGCAATATGCTTCTCAGTATACTAAAATCTACAATCAGGTGCTAGATAGGAAGCATAGAAATGACAATACAACACTAAAAGACCCAGCCATAGCTTTTACAAAAAGGGCAGACCTAGCCAGAACTGGAAATGACATGTTTGCTATCTTCTTCTAAAAACTGTACCCCATGCAGCTAATTTCTATCACCACATGAAACTTGTTCTCTGATAGGTGCTTACTGTATTCTTCTCGACACTTTGAAGGATTTAAGATGCCGTTCGATACATAGACGAGGATATTGTATGGAATGAGTGTAGACTTCGATTTTTTTCCAGAGGTAGAGAAGCTCAAATGCTGCCAACTGACTTTCCCCTCCTTTTGATTGGAATAGAACTTCTAGATTCTTATAGCCATATTGTGCCACACAGACAATTTACATCACAGAAAAAGGCGCAATTTTCATGGACCTGCTTTGGGCTGCTGGATTAACGTAGCTTCAGTGCCATTTTGATTTTAAATTCCCGTTTGAGTGAATAAATCATATTTGCCTAGGTACCTTGACACCCAAGAGGTAGCAGTCTCTTGATAACATTCCAATTTATATGCAGTGAAGTTAGTTTAGCAATAATGACACATTGCTAAACTCGACGTTTTTTTCTTTTTGATTGTTGGTGCATGTTCATGGCTGCTTGCATGCTCCATTTCGAGCGTAGCAGAAACCAGAAACGGGACTCTGAGATTCTTCTAGGGAAGTGAAATTCATGAGGTGGCATCCTGTTGCCATCCTCACCAATGGCGTTTTAAAAGTGACACATGGAGGAATCGAACTGACAACCGCTATGTTGTGAGTCCGCATGCTGAACCACTACGCCACGGCACCACTCATGATTGCTCATACAAATCTCCAAATGTAGCTAAGCCTTACAAAGCCTACGCCTATGTGGTAACTCATACCTTAAAGCCGCAGAAGCTGTCAATTTAAGATTCATTTTATTTACTAATTATTGAAAGCAGACCCAATCAGTAGAATCAGAGACAACAATTACAGTCACCAACATGAATAACTTTACAGCCACATGCAGCACAAGGCGAAAGTTTCCTTCACATACACAAACATATAATATTCCTCTACTTAATTGCCTATTTCTGAAGCAGTAAATTGCTTTAACTCTTGCAAAATGCTTCTAACGACGGCTCACCATCCTCTCCAGTTCTGAAAACCAGCAGCTTTGCTCTAAGTGTATATTGCTTTCCAACATACCACAATTGCGCCTGGTAAGTCGTCCAGATGCCAAGGCCGGAAAATCTTTTCGATGTTGTGAGTTCATCTTCAATTGCAAGCTGTTTTAAGTCACTCGAGTTTTCTGAGGGCCAGAACCGAACGTAGTAGGAGGAGAAGTTGAAGTTGTTATGAAAAGGTATTTGTGTTCGATTCCAATGCATTGTGATGCTTGTTGAGTTATTCACTGTGTATGTAGGATCATCGAATATTTCCTTTTCTGTAATAATTATGATAACAGTAGAATTTTTTGTAAACCTTCTATTCATAATGAATGGCGTTTTATGCATGGATGGACAGTATTGCAATAATTTCATGAGGGTTGCAATTTCATCTAATTTAACTTTAAGAATTGCAATGTGATATGAAGGAATTTAATGTAATATAGCAAAATTTAATGTAGTATAAAGAAACTTAATGTAATATTAGGGAATTAAATGCAATATAGGGGAATCTAATGTAATATAAGGGAATCTAATGTAACATAAGGAATGCACAATAATATACAGGAATTTAATGCGATACAAAAGAGCTTGATTTATTATAAAAGAATGTATTGTGACTTTCCCTTCGAAATCATAGAGTGAAACAACCAGGCAATGCAACTGACTATATCAATTTTCAAAAATGAATATTCTAACCTGCAGATATGGTTCTGGTCTCAAATGACTTGAAGTATTTATAGCTGCTTCCATCTTTCATTCGCCTCACGCTAAATGAGGTACTTCCTTTGTCGTCTTTGTAGAAGTCTATCCTCATGTAATACCTCTCTCCATTGTACAATATGCCAAGTTGCACCTCTTTATTATCCCTGAAATTAAGTTGCTTTGTTCAAACATAGATCCTATGATAGTATAATAAATTTTTCTTTCTATTTTAGTTTAAACCATTCATCAACTTCATGTTTAAAATAAAAAACACACCCCTCTTATAACAGGCAGTGTGTAATTGGCAGTTTCTATCTAATACGAATGAAAATTAAAGCAGAGAAAGAAACAAAAGACAAAAAAGAATGCAATGTTTAATTAAACGAAGAAATAATTCAAAGGTCCACCAAAGCAGGGTCTATCCAGTCCTTGTTCCGTCTGCAAAATTTGTAGTACGTGCATCGTATGGAAAAGTTCGCGATTTTCGAGATTGGGCGATCCCTTTAAGTTGTATGGAGTGTCGAGGTCGCTCAGCATAGCAGGTAATGATTCACAGGACTTGTAAAATGCTCCAAGAGCACTCATCGAAACATAAACGAATTTGACTTCCCTGTAAGTAGCTCGTAACGCTTTTATAAGGGACAGATACTTTGCAGATTTACGAATGCTATTGACCTCTAGATTGCTTTAAAAGCCGAATGTCAATTTTAGAATATAGAGGATCTTCTTTCTTCTACTTAACAAAATAAGATATGTTCTTAAGTTTTCACCCGACATCTAACTTTGAGATGGAAATGCAGGAAAATCAGCATAGATAGACCAATCTGACGAAAAAGAAGAAGCTCTGGCAAGAAACTGGAAGACAGAATTGTGTATCTGCATATCTGCCATGTTTCAAAATAATAGTGATAATAATAATAATGTTAGTATGGTAGTGCCCTCTGTCACCAATGCAGTCTATCTAGAAAATATGGAATGAAAGTTCCAAAAGTACTTAGTCTAATCAAGAAGAGTGTGCGCTATTGTCAGTAGCGACACCCAATATCTACAAAATGGGTTTCCCAGTGTAATCTATTGTCTATTAGAAGTGATTTGGGGGTAGATTTATTTCTCGCGACAAATTTCTTTTCAGTATAAGTGAAACTGTTGTAACAATCAAAACAACATCAAAATTTTTTTGTTGACTTCTCGCCCGACATGATGGTTGATCGCTGATTCTCAAAGATATGTGATTACTTACTGCTGAGCAAGTCTAACATCAGAGCCATTTGCACTGAAATAGAACACACATCGATTTTCACAACCCAGTTTCACTTTGTATGAGCCAGTTTGTTGTGGATAGAAGTATCCTGTCGCTTTTATCGCAAAGTTTTTCTTCTTTCTATTATCGTTTGTCTCTGACATACAACGCACTTCTGTAGGCTGAGATGGCATCTTCGTCAGGTCGGGTCGTGCTCCTCCCGCAATACTGTAGTATTCTGCTAGCATTCCATGCCAGTTGTACAAAGCTGTAATGTAGATGGTTTTAATTACCTTGCAGCAGTAATTTCTGTCAAAATGATGAGCAAGCTAATTGAAGGGCATTAAAAATGCATCAATGTAGTAATCTGCGATAATCAGATATTTTCCTTCAATTCTGGGATAGCTCTCCATGCTCAAACCAGGGTATGCCTTGTTACCTTGATAGTTCCATACCAATCATGTACCTTTTTCAAATTGACACACACCCGTACACATACCCGTACACATTAAAACACACACACACACACACACACACACACACACACATACGCACGCACGCACGCACACATATAAACGCACACGCACGCACGAACGCACGCACACACACACACACGTAGACTTTAAATTTTGCTTAGGGAAATTGGTAAGAATTAAATCTTTATATTATTATTATTTATATTACTTCATTTTATTTATTTATATCATCACCGATGAAGGTTTCTTGTGACCAGCACTGGAATCAAGCCTACGACTCATGAACTTTGAGCTTGCATAGTCAAACATATTGCGACACCGCCACAATTTTGTTACTTACACAATGTTCTCTGCAAACTGATCTTTCTGATCGGTCTTTCGTAGGTGTTTGACGGTGCTCTAAAGCCTAAGGCAGCAAAATCATAATTTCCAGCTCCAACCCGGAGTACTTCGATGTAATAGCGAACTGAGCTAAAAAGGTATATCAGGCGGGAAGATTGACTTGCATTGCTGCGAAATAAGATTCAAATCAATTTACAAAGCGATTTTGAAATATTTTAATTTCTGTATTCTAGTTGATTACTCATACTTCATTAAGATATCTTTGATGAATTGCTTTCTATCAATAATCACTTAATTGATTTCAATTAATAAGGTTCTGTTGCCATGTGACGTGCTGTTCCGAACTGAGACCATTGCTGTGTCAGCGTGTGCTGTTTCCTCAATTACTAAAATTGTTTTTCATTTTGAAGCAGATGTATCATAAATAGGCAATTTTTTTAGTTTCTGAACTTTCAACCATTCTTTCAATCTTTTAGCCAGTTGCTGATTATTCAATTCTGGGGTAAAACTCTGAAACTTGGACATCTAACAAAGAAATAATCAGAGGGAGAAATGCTTTCGAAATGTGGACGTATCGAAGAATATTGAAAATCAGTTGGAAAGACCAGGTAACAAATGAAAACGTTAAGATCATGATGGAAGTTAGTGGCCCAAATTTAGCAACTCGACTCTGGCAGAGGAAACTCAATTTTGCAGGTCATGTTATGCGGGGGTCAAGTGGAAGTCTAACAAGCTTGGTTTTAGAAGGACTGGTCAATGGGAAAGAGATAGAGGAAGGCAACAAAGAACTTGTGGAGATGACATCAAGGAGTGGACCAAGACCAGTAGTATTGGCATCGCCAAGAGGGTCGCTGAGGACAGAGTTGGGTGGCGTGGTTTGGTTTGGTTGCAAACATTTGCGTCACCGAATAGCATTGGATGATAATGATGATGATCTTTCAACTTTAGTATTCTATATTCTCTATTGTAAAACAGGAATGGGCCATGTCTCTCATTGAAATTATCAAACTGCCTTGCATACTCGATTTCGAGCTTAGCAGAAACCAGATACAAGGCTCTAAGTTTTTTCTAGGGAAGTGGAATTTATGAGGTGGTTTCCCGTTGCAATCCTCACCAATGGCGTTTTTCTTGTGACACATGGAGGAATCGAACTGACAGCCCCTGTGTTATGAGTCTGCATGCTTAACCACTACACCACGGCACCTCTATTGATTTCATATCCTTTTAAAATATGCGATTGATTGTTTCAACAGTAAAGGATCGTTAACCAAGCTATGATCCTCGCCAGTTAGCCAGTAATTTGCAAAGGCGTGTCTCTTCCAAGCAGCCTTTTCTGATCCAATGGTTACTTTTTTCCATCTAGACGTATCTCTCTCGACTCCATCGACATTGGATTCTTTACCACATCAAGGTTACTTTTGGATATCAACCTACCAATCCCAGCATGCAGTCGATGTTCTAAACGTGATTTCAATCAGCTTTCTTAACTCCGATGGTTTCGCTTCGATTTTGAATGAGCACATGTCTTTGCACTTGAGGTAAAACCTATGAACAAAGCAATATTTATGAGCGCTTGTCTCTCGACTCATTCACAACACGATGGAATTTGCTGATTTGTGAGAAGGTTTTGAACTTTCTTCTCTAATGATGACGTGTAATTTGATTTATGGCTAAGGCAACTGTTGGCCTAGTATAAGAAAGTGTATGAGAAGAAGTTATTGCATTGAGGTTCAAAATTCGTCCAAACTTGAAACAAAAGGCTGAGCTCATGTGTGTCCTTCTCTTCATTTCCATCATACCATTTCAGATCCTACATTTTCCTCTTCAGTGAGATCACTATTCCTATTATACTACTTTAATCGTATTCATATGACTCCTCCATGTTCATTCATGACTCAGTAAATATCTTGCATCTTTTGCCATCTGATGAATTCTAAAAAGACCATTTTTATCGAGTTAGAATTTATTGAAACAGGTAATTGATATTCTGTCTGCAACATTTGACCCCTGTGCCGAGGGTTGTGGGTACAATTCCAAGCTCTTCTCACGCCCTTTTGAATGCTCCTATCTATCTGCCCAGCAGTGATTGGGTCACTTGATGTGAAGCTACGGGTCAAATATAGCGAGGAAAGGAATTAGCAGCCTTAACTCACAAGGCGATGTTTCTTGATGACGCATCATTAGCAAGCTGTTGCCTAAAGATTGTCCAGGATGCAACAAGGGTGGACTCAAGGATGACTTTTATCGTGTGTTTTTGAAGCACTGGATATTTTTTGAAGTTGTTTATTTCAGTTGCTAAAAGCGTTTTAATCAAGTTGGCTCCACAGCATACCATTGTAACAAATATGCCTATGAAGTTATGAGGGAAGCAACATAAACTTTTTTCTTCAATATTACGCATGACCTTAATTCATTTGGTTGGTTTTCTGGCGCGCATTTTTTACTAAGAAGAAGGCGTTTTAATCTCACCTGTAGTTCCCTGTTTCCCTTGGAATGAAATGGGATTTATATCTGACCAATATGTATTTCAGTTTATTGCTTTCGTAAGTGGGAGCATCATTGAAGTCATCCAAGTTCTGTATTGCATCTGGGCATGTTGGATAATCCTTTGTCTCAATGTGCGCATCAAGGCTTAGATCTGATATTTTATACCACGTTTCCTTTATGACTCCATTGCCAGGTTGCAAGAAATCTGGGGACAAAGTATCGGTTTCGTCACTCTCGCCGTGAATACTCAAAGCCAATGTTAAAGACTTCACCCAAACTATACTCACTGTAATACAGACTTAGCCTAATCGTTTTCATAGATAGCTACATATATGATATAGAGGAAGAATGCTGGATTTATATGTGGTAGAATAGGGACCAATATATAACAAAGACTTTGGAAATGGTACAAATAGCCTGCCTACACAGCATTCTGATTTCTGGGAAGTAGCAGGACCACTTGCCATAATATGCTACCAGTCTGCTAGTCCAGGCTGCAGCATTCACTGTCTTTCAAAGAAAGTTTTGCCGAAAGGCTAAAGAAGCAGATATGAACGCCAGCCTAATTACAAAAATTGTGATGGAAGTACTAAATGTTAAGAGAATGAATTTAGCAAAACTATATTTAGCTGATAAAGATCTTTAAGAAATACACCTGTGCAATTTTTTAGATTAGTCTGGATAGTTTGTCACAACTGACAGATATTATGATCCAGGAAAAACTTCATTGTAAGTAGAATACTTACTTGAATGCAAAACAGCAGTAACTGTACGACTTAACCAATGTAGCAAGAACCATATGCAAAGAAACGTTCTATACCTGGATGTAGAATACATATGTAATTGCGTTAGAAGTGCTACAGCAGAAGAGATACTAGCGATGGAGTAAACGGAGTATGCTTAGATAACGAGAAATTGCTTCAAAAAAGACATCACCATCATATTTATTAATATCAATTACACAGTCTAGCTCTGGGTATACTGCTTCTTCCCCTTAAATGTTGGTGTTTTATGTGTTTGAAGAATTGAATTTAAGCAATGGTTGAGAGCAAAGCATGCGATTTCTGCTATGATTCGACAATTTTCGCTCTCTATACATTTTTTTCCCAATTGACATTTTCCTGCCTAACTTGAAACCAGAAGCTTCAAATGAGCGGTGGAAGAGCTACTAGAAACACGAAACTTGCTTTACATATTTTTTTTCTTGCCTGCATTTTCAATTTCTTAATGATTGAAAAACAGAAATGCGGAGACTGTATCTGCATCCAAAATCATTACGCTGGCTGTATTACTTTACGTTTTTCAAATTTCATAATTTATCAGACTACTTTAGAAGTGCTGATTTTTTTTTCACGAGAAGTCCTTTATAAGAAACTGTCACATTTCAAAAACTTGGGAACCTTGAATCAAGGCTTAGTCTCGCTAAAACATTAAAAAACTTTTCTTGCTATGCGCCTCAAACTTGCAAACCTTAATTTCCTTTTTTAAAGCTTTCAATGGTAGTCTGTATTTGGTATCAAAATTATCAAAAGCTCACAATCTTGATGTAGGATGCTTGCAAAGCATTCTTCCTAACCAGCACCCTTTGATTAAAATACTTCATCATTAAGAGGAAGGAGAAAGGGATTGAAAAATTAAGTTTTCAAATTAAGAATGCAGATCAGATACATTTTTTTATACAGAAACGAAGGAAACTGTCAAAAAAGCAGTGTACAAAGACTTCGCAAAGTTTCCTATGAAGAATTTTCAGTCCATTATGATTGTATACGTACAAGGTGGAAGTGTCGAAAACTGAACGGCAATCTACGTGGTACTGTTGAAAAAGAATTCAATGCAAGGAACGTGACATCGGTAGAAGGTACGAAAATTTTAAAGGAAGAGACATATACAGAGGAAGCAGTTACGAGATTGAAGAGAGAGGGACAAGAAGACAAAATTATCACTGTGACTGGCCTTTCATTTTGGGTTTTATGAAGCAAATCTATATGTGCATGAATAATGAAATTTGTGCATGATAGATCGCGTACTGTTGCACTAGTAGGTGGACGAACGTAGATTTATGTGTTGGTATCAAATGTGAGGTACAGAATATGAAAATATCTAAATCAGTGTGAACGTGATATTGACAGCTTCCACCACCTCTCTGGAATCCTAGAACTTGTCCAAAATCAACAAATCTGATATCCCATCCCTATCTTAGTCTCCCCCTCTCTTAGGCTTTCATTTCCGTAGCTTGTTAGGACTTTGCTATAGGCCAACTGAAAAATGCCTTTATCACGTTCTGCAGCAGATGCTACTCGCTCTGCCCGACTCCTGCTTCGTATTTTCTTATTTTCCACATTTGCGGATTCGAGCTATTTCTCGTTGAATGTCATCGACTGAAAATAATGGCATTGCACAGTCTCGTTTGCAAGGGTGAAACCCTCGACACCTTATCTTATCATCTCCGAATGGAGTCTCGTGAATGGAGGCAGTCTCATGAATAGAGGCATTCCCGCTAATGAGTACCTGCACCAGGCCAGGAAATTAAGTCTTTCACCATTCTCTTACCATGCTATAAGTTTTAGACACTTTGTGAGGGACACAAGCATATGTTTACTGTCCAATGCAGCCAGAAAAACATCTAAGATTCAATAGGGTCATTAGATTCTCGACCTCTGTGACTCTAAGTGCAAGCCCTCATTAGCTTTGCATTGCGTAATTTTAAAGCAACACCTTATATTACTGGCAAGTCAATTGGCTGTCCGTTGACGAAAAAGCTACTCCGTTATCGGAGGAACAGATTTAGATTTGCAAAGTTCTAACCAGACGGTCTTCTTCAATTCTAGTTGTATAATTTTGACAAATGGCATTCTAATTTCTTGATTCTAACCAATGCATCTTCAAATGCGCCCTGTCCTCTTTGAGATGGACATGTTTTGAAAAAGTAGATTTATTAGAACTAGAAGCTTGATGACGCCACCAGAAAATGGAATACGTTCCAGTGTCTTAAGCAGTCATTACTCTGAACCATTTTATTATGAATTCAGATCAAAAAACCATTTATTCTTTTCTACTGGATCAAACAGTGAAAGTACTCGAAGATGATCTTTGGATTCGCTGGGTCCTTTTGTACTTCTCACAATGAACTTTCCTATGGCATCTAATATAACTATTTATCAAGTCAAGGTAGCAGCAAGACCTGTATTTTGCTAAAATTTCAATCTTTTATACCTCCCGTCTAGCTCTAGAATAAATAGAAAGTTAAGGTTTCTTATGCATGCTGATGATACAATGTTAGCGATGTCTATCAATTGAATTCAATTTCTACTTACAAAAAACTTACCTCTTCATTTTGACTTGTAAGTCTGCACTAGTACGTCTTTCAACTCTTCCCTCCTCATTTGCTTCCGAAAGGTCAGCAGTTCTCCAATCTCTCTAATCCAGCTCTTTCAAGCAGGTATGCGTATATTGGCTTCATATAAGGCAATTGACACCTCTGTATAGAGGAGGACAGGTATGTCCAACAAATAACGTTAACATACCAGTTCCTTAATTCTCAGACATCAATTTTTCATGGTTCATAACGTACGACGTACACTAACTGAATTTTTCACGTTCATGGCTACTTTTAGCAGGCTGATCTTTGAGAGCTAAAAATGCTTCTGGCGCCTCCTTACCGAACGAGATCACTAATCCGAGTCAACCGCACTCTCTCTGATTCACATAAGATACAATGCTTGATCTTCATCATGATGAAGCTTTCATGTATCACTTAACACAATAATCGCCATCCAGATAGTACAGGAGATATGTAAATCCTTTCTGCATATGCGATTTCGACCATTACAACTCTATGAACATTTTTCACATTTCTCCCACTGTTTCAAGGGAACTGGAAATTCATAAGATAGCTTTGCTTTCCATTGCTTTCACCCGTAAAATGATTTCACTTTGAGCCATGTAGGATTTGAATTCACAGCCACTGAATCACAATTTCACAAACACAGACCAAGACACTACGGCACCACTATCAAAGTATCCAAGCATATCATCGGAATCAGTTTTGCGTCAATATACTGATAAGAAACTAGACTCACTGTATGAATTCATTTGTATCTTCTTTTTGAAAGGGAACCTTAATCTATGCTTGATATTCTGTCCAAAGGAACGTGAAAAACAGAATTGACGCATTTATGTTTAATTGTGTATCATTATTTCTTGAGAAAGCTTATTTCAACGAAGAGCTTGGTGGCATTTTCTCTTTCTCAACGATATAATTTTTTTTCATTCTCTTATACTGGGATGGAAGAAAATGTAGCATTTTCTTTGCCCATGGGACTTTATCCTTTGAACTTCGTTGACCCCAGGGGATGCATTCAACGCCATTCAACTGGTTCTCAATTTTTGAGTGTTAATCAATATGAAGGTCGAGTGCTTCTTTGATTCTACCGTATCTATCTTTCAGAATCATGAGAAGTTAAAGGCATGCATTGGTCATAAAGAACTGTAGCGAATTAATGTTTTCCACGACTTGACTCTCCAGTAAAACACCAGTTTCTGGAGACTTTTACTGTCACAAATATCTCACGCCCTGAATCACTTTTTCACTGGTGCTGAAGACGCAGATGTGATAAGGATTTTTAAAAGGAGATGGGCTTTTCACGGTTTAGCTTACGTCATAATTTTTAATGACGACCTAATCCTTAGAGGTCGTTTATGGTGTCTACAAAACCTGTATACTACTATCATCTTATCATGCTTTCCCACACCACTCATGTTTATGCAACATATTCTAAGTTCGTGTGCTTGGCTCGGATTGGAAAAAAGGTTTAGCTATTCGATGAAGAAGCTGATATGATCAATGAAACAGCCTTCTGCAAATTCCTTCGTTTTCCTTGCTGATAGAGTGGAAATGGATCCAGAGCTTTTGGAATGGAAGTCAGCGCAAAGAAACACGGTCATGATCACAAGCAAATAGAAGCAACGAATTTCAATGGCAGCCATAGTCATCCGCTCGATCAGGTAGGCAAATTCAACTACTTCAAAATTCAACTAATTTCAACAACTACAAAGCAGTAAGCAACTCTGGTACTGAGTTTGAAGACAGCAGTAAACATACCACAGCCATTCTTACCAAACTATAAACAATCAGAAGATGTTCCAAAGCATCTCCCAAGACTTCTTAGAGCAGTTCTCATACCCACAATTCTATGCGGGTGCGGAACTTGATGCATCATGAGAAAAAAAGGTTTTGCAATGAATTTCAACGGTAGAATTATGCCAATTTTTACAATGCGCATTTAATTAATTCTTATGTTATCTATGAAATCACCAACAACGTGGGAAACAAGGAAAGCTTTGGGGTTTTGGCCAGGTTACCCGGCAAAAGAATTACACTCGTTCACTTGACAACATTATCACGCACTGAAAAATCGCAGGTAGCAGAAACAGAGGCTGTCTTAGCAATTCTTGGCAAAACGACATGAGCAAATGGTCTGGATCATAAATACCGAAGTCAACGACTCAAAGATGAGACATGTATCTTCTTCTTCTTTCGTCTTGTTGCTTTCCTGACGCTTACAACTTGCCATCTTTCAAATCTAAGATCAACATACTGGATCTGTTCTCTCTCTCCTCTTAGCCTTTCGCTTCCCTCTTTCTTCCATTGTTGGGGCCTTGTATAGGCCACCATGGCCTTTTTTCATCATAAGTCACTAAAGAAAATAAAAAATAAAGAGATATGGCTGGCGAAGTATGGTGGGACCTCAAAACAGTTGCCCTACGGCTTAAAAAGGCATTAGATTGAATGGATAAGCACTATTAGCGGTGTTATGCTGTTAAGCCTTATATTAGCAAGGAAATTCATTTCGTAGGAAGTGAGATTCTTGTTGTGAATGTGCGAAATTATCTTTGGAGACAGAGTTCAGAAAATTCGCTACGAATTCACGGGGAATTATTCGCTTCGCAAGCAATAGGAACCATTCCAACTACTTCGCTGCGCATTTGTTCGATTTTTAAATGAAATGATTAGGACAACAATTGAAAATTGATAAATTTATAAGGGGCCACCATTCCATTATGATCAACGCGGGTTGCAATGAAATCCCTATAGTTACTTAGAACCCGGGTCAAGACCATTTTGTTGCATTTTAGGGTTCGAAATTCATTGGCTACAATGATCATGGGAAAATATCTTTCTCGGTTACCTTCTTCTCCGTCTTCTCCGTCTTCTTCGTCTTCTTCTTCTGCCTTTTTCCTTCTTTGCATTTGTTAACGCAGGCTGGGTGTATGGGCAGCGCTACTCAGCTGATTTGGGCCTTCATCGCGTAACAAGCATTAAATAATTTTGTTTTTTTTAAAGTCCTGTGATTTACGATTACGAGGCTGCTTTCGCTCTGGTGTGATCTTCATAAAATGTCCACTGTTCCTTTTCTCCTAGAATGAAGAACATAAGTTGCTTACATCCATGTTGTCCATATTAATGTTTGCGTTCTGTCTTATTAATTTCGACCTTCACGGATTGTAAGGACATCACTTTTGATACAAGTTGTTTCCTAATGCTGGAGTTTAGTTGGTTTTAGTTGTGGGTTGTGTTTGGAAGAATAAATCAACTGACTTACTCAATTGATGCACTTCTCTAGCAAAGTCCTGACACTACGCTAAATCTGTTTCAAGTATTCATGCTGCTCCTATGTCCTAATTCTTAAAGTTATCATTCAACTCAATGGAACAGTTTCATAGCGAATTCGTTTTCATGACAGCAAGCCTCATAACAATTCCTGACACAAGGGCCACATGTCTCCGTTACGCTGTGGAAGGGTCCACTTAGGCACTTCCAAAGCCTTCACTACTTTATTGTTACGGTTTGACCCGGAAATTGATCCTAATTGCAAATTTTCTGGAAGCCTATTGTTTTATGTTCACAGGGCAACCAACATTAGAATACCAAGAAAACATGCTTGCCTGCTCCAGTGCTTCCTTGGATGATGCAAGAAGTCCATCCAATAGCAGGCATTGTTTCGTGAGTACATTCGTAGGAATATTTTGAATCAAATCAACGTTTGTAACTAGTTACGTAGTGGGGCTATTCCCATACTTGAAGTCTCTTGTACAGGAAGCCCTGTTTCATTCTCTTGGTTCCATTTCGTCATACTGCTGGAGCTGGTGACGTCCACAGCGTGGGAGGAAACGTTGTCTTGGCAACGTATTGGCAGTTTACATGAAATTTAACCATCAGAGTTTAGCTATATAGTTGAATTTCTCCCTGAATATCGAATCAAATAATTTCTCATTTACGTCCTTTGATTCAACTCCCTTGACAAAGAGGCTTCGGTTCAAGAGGTTTGCAAACATCCAAGTGGTAGGCAACATAACCGCATGATGGTGACGACAACGACGATGATGATGATGATGGTGATTGATGTTGATGATGACGATAATGATTTATGGTGATGATTATGATTATGATTATGATTATGATGACGATAATGATGGCGATTGATGGCGATTGATGTTGATGATGATGACGACGACCGACGATGATGATGATAATAATGATGGCAATTGATGTTGATGATGACGATGATGATTGATGCTAATGATGATGATTATGATGATGTTGATGAGGATAATGATTATGGTGATGATGGTGATGACGACGAAGTGGTAGGAACTGGTGGTTCACTAAGGATTTGTCCGTCATTGAGATCAAGTGAAAAGGCTGTGAAAATTTGGAAGCAAACCAATCAGCAAAAACATTTGTAACGATATCACAATTAAACTGAAAGAAATGAAACTTTTGATGGATTATTGGAATGAAATGGGCCAGGAGGGCTGGGTGCTATAAAGGCAAAGCAAATTTCCAAGCACTAAATACAGGTCAGGTCAGGTCAGGTCAGGTCAGGTCAGGTCGGGTCAGGTCGGGTCAGGTCAGGTCAGGTCAGGTCAGGTCAGGTCAGGTCAGGTCAGGTCAGGTCACACCCATAGCCTGACGGCCGTTGGGGCACTGGGATATGTCCCTCCACCTCCTCCTGTCCTCTGCCATCCTCATGCAGACCGACACCGGCTCTCCGACCCAAACTCCCACATCTCCGCTCCAGTTCCTCCGCGGTCGACCTCGTCCTCGCCTACCCTCCACACCACCGCGCATGACCGTGTGGGCCAATCTTCCCGGCCTCCTCGTCACGTGTCCAAACAATTGCAACTTTCTTTTCTTTACCGTGTCGAGCAACGGTTCGAGTTCTCCACCCTTCCTCCTTATCTCTTCTAGTACTGACGCGTTGGTTCGGGGTTCCCACCAATGTACTCCCAGCAGTCTCCGGAAACAGAGCATCTCGAATGCACTGATCTTCTGCTCGAGCTGTTTTACTCGAGCTGATCTTCTTCTCGAACAGCACTAAATACAGCTAGTTTTTAATTAAGCGATATCGGGCAAGCTTTGAAAAGAAATCCAATAGTGCTTCTCAAATGATATTACTTTTGCCATGTTCAAAAGCATTTCTTTCCAATTTTTATTGTTAAGTGTCTTGCTGATAATCCTAAAATTAAAGAATTTATATTCAAATCATTCCACTCCACAGCACCCTCGCGGACATAGTAATGAAATGCGTCATAGTGTCGCAACAACCACCTGGAGATACATGGCACGTATCAGATGTTACTACGTCTACAATTTTTGCCTTGGGACCTGCGGCTTGCCAACACTGGGTTCAAACTTCAGTTGCATAATCTCCACAGTGACTTCAACTGAGTGAAATGACTAGTAGAAAGCAAAATCCAAATGGTAAGTTGCAAATGTTTTGAATTTTTTCTTCCAATCTAGCATTCTACTTAATCACAACATCTGCAACCAGCTACACTTCTTTTGCAATGAAATAATCAACGTCCCTCGTTATAGGGCCTAACTTTGGCATTCGTCCTAACTTTGTCGGCAACTGGGTTTATGGATGTGATTGTTTTTGAGTCAGTGCATATTGTTCTCTACTCAAGATATAAATTTTTTCACAACTCTTAATATCCTTGCATAATTTCTTCTCCGTGCTGCCTAGCAACTTTCCATGTTCGCTAAGGCAGAGGAACTATTTGCTGTAGAGTTTGCTAGAGAATTGCCTTTCTGTGATCGCCTTTCAGCTTGAAATAGCTAATCGTTTCTAAGTTTTGCACACGTTTGCCTAGCTAATTGAAGTTCTTCAAATTTCCAGACGAGTACTTTAACACTACAAGCAGGTGCATATCTGCAGAATACGCAATGCCAGCTCCAAAAGACCTGGTCTCTCAGGTTTGCAAACATTTAAGTTTATTAGAGATTTCTTCACAGCTTTTTATTCAAATCATTTTGTTGATCAAGGAAAGTTTTAAATGCAATTTTCTGATAAACACGAAGGCGTATCGGACCACCTGGATAATCCGAGTTTTATTTAACGTAACTAACTCAGGCGCGGACGAAAGGTCACTTTTAACGAGATTAGACTTGCCCATTCATTGATGAATTCGTCCATCAGAGGAACTTCTTTTGACGGGGTCCTTGTGCCAAGCATCAAATACTGTATTTTTCTGTAAAGTTGGCTTTTAGAGTTCGTTTTGAACATCTTCAAGTATAACGTAGCCATGTTCCAGCTTTGCACAAGTCCTACTTCTGTGCAACAAACAAATGACGTCCAGCTTGTAAAATGTAGGATGGAAGCATGCACTGTAAAAATATTGAATCCTTCCAACGGATCACGCTATGAAGTGATGTTAGTTCAAGGAAGTGATAAATGCTAGTGTCCTGCAAACAATTTCGAACACATTCTTACAATTTTTATTTTTCAGATCACAACTGTACAAAATATAACAATTTCGCTGCACTTTTCACTTGAAGTTAGCTTTCCAAAACTTAGCATACTTTTCATTTTGAACATTGAAACATCAAGCTGAAAAAGTAGCCACCAGGGCTGAAATGACTGGCATGAACTCTTGTAAGAGAAAAGATCTGCTGCAATAGCTGCCACTGGCATATATCTCAGGACATTTTTATCTTTGGGTGAAGCTCATAGGTCTATTGTTACAGTTGTACCCCTTGGTGTGAACCTCTTGCAAAATATGCCCTACAGGTACAGGAAAATACCAAGTAAATTTATATAGGTGTACCAGAAGCCAGAAGCAAGTCACAAAGTTCTTCCTAGTTGGGGGATCTCATGAGATGGTTTCTCATTGCCTTTGTTGCCATTACTATTTTTTATTGTGACATCTGTAGGCTTTCATTACCCTTGTTAAATATATATATTCCAAACTTGGCAACTAGCAAGATTTTAGCATACCCAATGTTCAAAAAATTATTTGCTGTTAGAATAAAAGTTGTTTACATTTTCCTTTCTCAGATTCAACAGATACGAGAAGCATTTCCAAACATCTCTAAGGAAAATGCCGCTATTGTTCTTCAGAGTTGTGATTGTAACATAGAAAAAGCAGTCACTTTGATTAGTCAAGGTATAATCATTAATTCTTTCATTCGTTTAGCTTAGAACTCCATTCCATCTTTGATTGTTGTAAGACGTCTATGTGGCAGAAGTAACCTCCAAATATGTCTGTATAGTTGTCTAAACAATGAATATGGATCCTACTAGACATGAGTCTCAAATTGATCACCCCATTTAGCTCAATTGCCAACTTTGAGAGGAATTATAGAGTTTTATATGATGGGAAGGCAATTGTGATGAAAAAGGAATGCCAGTATGAGCAGGCATGTATCTGGTGTCTGACTCTTCACTGAGCTTCTAATAAAAGCTAATTTTTATCTGCTTTATCTCTGTATGGATGCTTTAGCCCAGGTTCAAATACTGTCTTCTTGTTCTTGATTCTGCCATAACAGTTTTTTAAAGATATTTGATATATTTCTTGCAGGATCCATATTCATTGTTTAGATAACTGTACAGATGCAATACTTATCATGTAAAAACTTTATTTGATGTTTCATTGAACCAGGTGTTGATCAAAATGAGTTGCTTGTATGATTCTATAATTATTTTGTTGTCTTTTTTAATGTTAGATGGTGGTGAAAAAATTCTTGCATCCTGGAATCTCCAAGGAAGGAGAGGAAAGGTAAGGTTTCACTCATTCTTTGCCTTTCGATATGTTGAGTTGCGTTACCAAGAACTTTTCTTCAATTTTTCATCAAAACTTAATGTTATTCAAATGGCAAGTAGTATTCAAGATTTTACAAGATTTGAAAGGCTGACTTGCTCGTTTTTAAGGCAGATCTGTTCTACAAAATCTATCTAATTTTCTAGCTCTAGTGTGGTGCCCCAAAGCTCACACCTTAGCCTATCTCCTTAGCGATTCCTTTTGCTGCACTCTTGCTCAGGAATAGATTTAGATGTTTTGTAAATAGCCAACAAGGTGGGTTTTCTGTCGGTTGAGCTTATTGCACCCTTTCAAGTGCTATGGTCATTCCAATTCAATTTTATTGAAAGCAAATACCTATGTTTGACCAGCATTGCTGCTTGTTGTTTGGCCAGTTGCATTTCTAGCAAACACTGTGCATGAAAATGTTTGCCATATTTGAATAGGTAGATTTTTATTGATAGCTATTTTGGCTCTGAGTGCCTGAGTTTAAGATTAATAGCACCCTTGTTTCCTAGTGAACTGTCATCATTCTTGGTTTAGCATTTGTTTTACATGCATCTTTACACCGTGTGATTTTTAGAAATTGACTCCAGAGCTAAACCATCTCTTCCCAGGTTCTTATTCACTCTTCTTTCTCTCAAACCTATCCTACATCTACATCTATTAATCTAGGATTTCTTTTCCATTCAGTCAATTTCACTGATAAAAACATGCCTAGAATACATGCTCTGTTTTTCATAGATTGTGATACCTTGTATCAACCCTATCATTTGTCTCAGCCCTTGGTATTTCAGTTATAATTATCTCTATTTATTGCAAGTTTGCTGAGCCATCCGCATTGCCTCCCCTTCAAATTTTTGATTTATGCAAAGCTGCAGTATTTCCTGAAGGAGGGAATGTTTTACTCTGAGCTAGTCATAAATTAATTTGTTGCATTGTTATAGCGTATGAAAAGCTACACATGTTATGTTTCTGAGACTTACTTCACACTTCATTAATGTGTCTGGGCTGCATCATTTTTAATCTTCAGAAGGAAGTATAGAATTTATTCATTAATGATGTGCTTCCGACCATTCCTAGACCCTTTTGCTAGGGAACGTTTCAAATGATTGCAAGTCTTGCGTTACGTCAGAGTAGCAATAGCTTCCCACAGTAAGCGCTGCTTCTTTACCTGACCAATTTAGCTTTTTGCTGTTTGAGCACAGCAGCATTTGGGTTCGCAATAATCCAGGAAGAAGGACAACAAGAATAAGCTTGGCTCTAAATCTATCTGAAGGTGTTTGTCAAAGGAGGGAGTTCTTTATATTTGATTAATTTTTGGCCATCCCCTGGTCGATCAAATCAGTGACTCTAGAATCCCCTCCAAAAGTATCAAGCTCTGACTGGTTTACCCCAACCTAAGATTATTCATTCATTCCAAAAATTTGCGACTAATGTTTTCTTGTCACCACATAGGATTCCATGAGCAGGTCTGACATTGTGTTGCAGTTCCATTATTAACACTAGAATTTTGTGATAACTTTTTTGTTTTTTCCCTATCACATATGAATTCTTAGGTAATTTCCTGCCTTTGCATTTGTAATTATGAATCATTTAGATATTTGTAATAGAAGTCTGCTTCAAAAATGGAAGTCAGGTGAGGCACCCTAACCAAAAGCTATGCATTTCTCATGCATAACCGAACATAAGGAAATTAAAAATTGTTTAGCCTGACACCCTGAAACTGAATTCAAATAAATTTTAAATGCCACAAGATTGTTGTGTAGTTCCATGCTCCATGTGACACCGTTGTATTCTGTGATGTCATTCTTTTATGGGCATTTAAAAAACATTCTTTCTCAGTCTTTTGCAGTAATTGTAGGCCATTTCGATAGGATACCGTCAATTAAGGTTTCATCTTAGGTAGGGTTGACCTACACAGGTCCCAATAAAATGCGTTTGTTGGGGAATGCAACTGGAAACCCCGTCTTCAGGTCCATTAGCTTAAAAGAAAGTTTGGTGTATGACCTTTCGGACTATGTCTACTATTTTATTCATTGTTATATTATTCTATTCTATTACAATAATACAGTATTCATCCCGGTGGATGGTAACGCAGACAGTCTGTTGGTCGTCAAGATTATCTTACACTGTTGGGGGATGCCCTGTTTGACTTCTTAGAAATCGTTTCGTTTGTTAGCATTCTCATATCCGGTAATGCGGTATGCTAAATTGTTTGAGTTTTGCAAAGATAGATTTATTTTAACTGGAATGGAGTACGTGGTAAGGTTTCTTTTCTTTAGATATTGTTTTTAGGTGAGAGTATGCATCTGCATCCCGTTCACAGCGGACTTTCGTCTGACTTGTTTCTCCTTGAAAATTCTTTTTGTCATGGTGTCCAATGTTTCGTAGCTTGAGGCCATATTGCTTCGCTTGGCCATGTTTGTCCATTTCTTTGATTATTCGGAAGAAAAAGACCTGATTTTCATCGCCACAGCTTCTTGCTTTAGTTTCTAGCATCGTTTTGTCGGTTAGGTGACAAATTTTTCACCCAACTGACAAACACAATGGTACAAACTGCCAGTCATTTTTGTCAGAGGTTGGCACTTCCTGGGATGTCAGAAGTAAGCTCAAGAACCTGTTTGCACGGTATCCTCCCAAAGTGCCTACAAAGGCAACGCAAATTTTCCAAATAGTTTCTATGTGATGAAGAAACTTTGACCCCGTACGAATACCGATCAGAGCGATTTCTTCGCTTGATCGAAACCTTCCTTTCTGTCAAGGATTTTTGTACTGTATTTATGGAACGGATTTTTTACCATCTTTTCCGCAACTATCGTGTGATTCCAAACACAAGGAAATACCATTTCATAGTATAACGAGCCAATTTCAGTTTACCCTCGTTTATTTTCTGTTGTTTGGTGACCGTTGAGCTGTGCAATCTGCAGTGGTAACTAATTTCTTAACATATGCCCTCTTTCATACACGCCTCCGAAATCAATTTTTTTATCCTTCACGAGGATTCAAATTTTATCAGCGTGTACGAAGTGGCGGCTATTGTTTCCATGTTAAAAAATTTCCAAGAAGATTTCCATCTATGGTATTCACGTTCTGTCTTCCACTTCCTGTCACTTTCTTTGCAGTCCCCTGTCCCCTCGCTTTCATTCTGAACCAGTTCTCACCAGTGGGGGATTTATGAATATGCATATTTATATACATATATATGTATATAAATATATACATATATATATATATATATATATATATATATATATATATATATATATATATACATTTATATATATATATATATATATATATATACATATATATATATATATATATATATATATATATATACATTTATATATATATATATATATATATATATATATATATATATATATATATATATATATATATATATATATTATATTTATTGATTTTAAAATAAGTGTAATTCGGAATGTGATTCGGTTATAGCTGTCTGACGAGTGCCTTCGCACGAAACTCAGAGTAACAGAGAATCGGTCTTTTCCTTTTCTGCATTTCTGCGATATATATATATATATATATATATATATATATATATATATATATATATATATATATATATATATCACATAGAGGGTGCTGTCTTCACCACCATATGGTGCTCTATGTACAAAGTACAGAGCGTTGATAACAGAGAATCGGTCTCTTCCTCTTCTGCATTTCTGCTATATATATATATATATATATATATATATATATATATATATATATATATATATATATATGTATATTTATTTATATATACATGTGTATATATATATATATGTATATATTTATCACGTAGAGGGTGCTGTCTTCACCACCATATGGTGCTCTATGTACAAAGTACAGAGCGTTGATAGCAGATTGAAAGGCGTATTGCTGCTATGTATATATTTATATATGCATAGCATATATTTATGCTATGCATATTCATGCTCTGCTATGTATATATTTATATATGTTTATTTATATTGGCTGTACCCCCTTGCAAATTCACGCTGGCTACAGGCCTGCTTCCAGATTGACTTTCCCAAACGCATTTCCTCAAGTAGAAGTGAATAAATGTTTACTTGGATCGATTTTTGCTTTTGTAGAATGGTTATCACAATTCAAAGAGCAGGAAGAAGCGGAACAGACAGAAGAATCAGAATCGACAAGACATTGGCAGAGGACAACAGAAGTCGTCAGAAGCAGTTGGAAATGGGATTCACGAATGCAAAGATTCGCAACATGACAAGATTCCAAGGGATTCTCTTTCAGGTTATTCTTTCCTCTTTGATGTTTAATTTACAAATCAAACTATCAACTATCCAAAATTTTTAAGATCGAAAAGTTATGTTTTCTGATTTGCTTCATTTGGATGAATTTTGATACCAACGTCAAGTGTCATTTGCAATACACAAGATTTCTAGATTGCTTACGCAATTTGTGGCACTCATTTTGGCTTACTTTTAAATTTGCAAATCTTCAGGATAAGGCAGGACGATAAGAATAATGAGCTACGATATAGTCAATTCATTAACGATATTTTATAGAGTATAGCTCACGTCGTATGTGCTTTGTAGAATACATTTTTTGTGTTGGCTCCAAGGGATTTTTGAATGGTATTGGGAGGCTAAGTAATCATCTCAGTCACTTGCTGCAATAGTTCAGTAAACGAACTATGTTCTTTCGTCAAGCTATTGTAGTGCATTTATAAGCTTCTGTGATGTCAACTAGACGTAGCCATTTTATAGTTTAACTTACTCTTAAACTTACCTTCCATTCATAGAAACCACAAAAGTAAGCACAGAAAATCATGCAGAGAAAGAAGGTGAAAATTTAGCACAACCTCCTCCCTGCCGACCATCAACAGCCGCAGCGCAGTCTGAAAATAGAAGTGTACCTCCTACGAATGCACCACAAAGTAGCGAAAAAGCTTTGCCACAGCCGAAAACTGTGGCAAAAAGCCGAACGAATGAGTTGCCCAAGAAGGAACCAAGCGTAATAGAGGCAATGCCGAGGTCAACGAAAGATTTGAACAGATCAGCTGTTGCCATTGCTCGCTTCCACACCGTGCATGAAGATGTAAGGCATTCGTTATACCTTCCTTATAGGTATCGTAGGTGAAGATGCTTTCCAGACTGGTAATTGGATTCTAGTGATACCGTGGTGTATTGGTTAAGCATGCGGACTCAGCGCAGGGTTCATGAATTCGCTTCTTCCGCGTTTCACAATTTAAACACTATTATTGAGGAAGGCAACAGGAAACCACCTCATAAATCCACTCACTTCTCCAGAAAAGACTCAGAGCCCTGTGTCTTGCTCCTGCTACACTCAAAATCGAGTATCCAGCGGAGTTTTTTGACTGCATTCTATCAGGCACTGCTGTCCCTAAGTGCAAGAAATTCTCTTTAACTTTCACCAAACGTTCCATTTGGCTATAGGATTTTCATTTGTAGTTATTGCCGCTGATGTTTCTGCAAACCTCTTCTTCATTCCTAACAATAGTTGCTGGAGGTTGCGTTCCGAGACAGAGATACAAAGATTACACATATTGGGGAGATGGATAAGAAAGTCGGAAATAGTCTGATAATACTGTCTGATATTATGTAAAAACTTTGCCCTTTTTCTCCATGCAAGACTAACATGGACTCGATAACCAAGTTTTTTGAGTATGAGCTGGCTTTTCAAGGCATTATTAAGACTACAAGGGTCATAATCCGGAAAAGGGCTACCAGAAAACTCAGTGCATTTCGCTTTTTGTTGGCCATCTAACGGAGAAAGAGGTGGAGGGAGTCGCCTTTCTGGTTTGTTTTGTCATCCAATAGTAGATAATGGTAGTGGATATGCATATATATATATATATATATATATATATATATCGTTAATTGTTGGCCATGAAAATTTCAATCCCTTTTTCCTCCTATTCACCCACAGAAATGCATGAAAGCAGAGAAGCTGATAAAGGATCATTTTAAAAGGGTTAAAGAGAGGTAAGATCCATGATGTACTCAAAGACTGTGGTAGCATTCTAAATGCTGTTATCCACGCCTGTCCCCCCTTTTTTAGTGGGTTATGTTGAGGAAAGGATATGGTGGCCTATACAAAGCCCCAACATAGGAAGAAAGATGAAAGCGAGCAGCTAAGAGGATAGAGAGATAAGATCAATTGTATTGATCTTGGATTTGAAAGATGGCAAATTGTAAGATTCAGGAAAGCAAGGGGAAGGCAAGACGTTCCATAAATTGCATGTTGTTGGGATGAATGATGATTTGTGAGATAGAGTTCGTGAAGTAGGCAGTGAAACTTGGAAAGGGTGTTAATGAGTTGAGCTTCTGGTGGTCCTGACACGCCTCAGAGGAACTGGAATGATATCCCTGACCTCCTGAGAACAATGTCCTTTAAAGTATCTGTAATGGATGGAAAGATCTCCTACAAAATGACGATGGGAAAGAGGTTGGAGCGAGTTGGTGAGGTTAGGATTATTGATGAGACGAATGGCTTTGGACTGGACTTTGTCGAGAAGACAGAGAGTAGATTTTGGAGCACCACCCCAGACGTGGGAGCAGTACTCTAATGAAGGACGGATTTGGCACTTGTATATAGATAGAAGGTGAGACGATGAGAAAAACCCGCGAGCTCTGGCGAGGAAACCTAGCTTTTGAGATGCATGTTTAGCAAAGGAATGGATGTGAGTTTTCCAAGTGAGATTAGATGAAAGAGAAAGACCAAGTTGTGTGAAAGAAGCTGAAGTATCCAGTTCATCACCATTCATGAAGACAGGTGGAAAGTTTTGATTACGTTTGCGTGAAATGACAGCCTGTTTCGTCTCGCTTTGGTTAAACGAAACTAGGTTGTCTTTGCCCCATTTCTCAATAACTGTCAGATCATTGGAGAGAAGAGAGGCTGAAGTGTTTCTGTGGAGTTGGATATCGGTGGAAGCATGGTCATTTGCATTGAACGACAATGAAGAACTTAGGAAAGTATCATCAGCAAAGGAATGAATGGTAGAAAACGTAGAGGTGAGCAGGTCATTGATGAAGAGGATGAAGAGTACAGGGGAGATGACAGAGCCCTGGGGTGCACCGGCATTGATTGAGTACAGATTGGAGAGGAAGCCATCCACTCTGGCGGCAATCGACCTATCAGAGAGGAAACTACCAATCCATTTAATGAGAGTGTGATGGAGACCAAACAATGGTAGTTTAGCGAGAAGACCCTTGTGCCAAACGCGATCAAAGGCCTTGGAGATATCGAGAGAGAAGAGTTGAAAGCCAGGATTAGAAAGATCGAATTATTTGAGTTGTAAGGTCTGCACATCAGAGCGAATAAATGCACAAACCCCACCATTAGGGAAGAAGGAGGAAAATAGCTCATAACCTGGGCATTTGAAATGAGGAAAGAGGACGGTGCTGTTACTGGGATCAAGAGGTTTGATTTTGGTTTCAATGAGGAAGAGTGCATAGGGGTTTATGGATTGGAGATGATGATGCACTGGATTGATGTTGGAAGAAAGTCCTCGGATGCTGCAGAATGAGATGGAAAAGATTTTAGGTGCCACGTTAGTTGCTGCAGTTGAGCTGTTTTTTATAATATCTTGAGTCATATTGAAGCAATGGTGAGTGGTGGTTGGGACAGTCAAAATGACAGTGGTAGCGGTAATCTAAAATCCCTTGAGAGTTCCCTTAGCTATCCTGTTGCCGCAGAAGGGTCCCCCGGAACTGCGAGCTAAGTGTGACTCCAGTTGCGAACTGGCATAACAGGCAGCCCGGGATTATACACCAGCTGATGAGATTTGTCTTATTCCATCCTCGTCTCTTGCTAATATTGCCAAGATGAACATTCATGATACTCTGCTTTTCTTTTAGTGTATCAACGAGAGAAAAATTTCTTCTTGCAGAGCTTTTAAAAGTTAAGGATGAAGCAGGTAATAATATTTATCAAAACGTTTAATCAACCGACCTGATGCATTTGGAAAGCCTCCAGGCGACAAAAGAACTGGCTGATTTTTAAGGCTAAAGAATATTGTAAAAAGTTCTTCAACTGATTAATGGTTGTAAATTTTTTGTTTTATCAAATCGTTGTCGAGCCTTAGGGGAGTAATAATTGTTCTTAAACAAAATATTCTCAAAGAACATACTCCCAAACAACGCATAACTAGTTCATTGTTGCAAGGTTACATCAAGTTTCGGTATGCCTTTTTGAGAAATGCTATTATCAACGCAGTGCGCATAACATATTGATCAGCAGGCACAATGAAAGAGGTACTAATTTTTTCCTGACTCACATCAGAGTAGAATGCGTCAGAGGGGACAATTTAGAACTGCCAAAATTATTTCGAAAGTGCGCGGTACTGTTGATCTTTGACGCATTTCATAGTCTTAGACAATCAGCCTCAGTTCTTTTGTCGTATTTCTTAGCTGATTATTCATGTCCTTTTTAAAGCCAAGTTTGCTATTTTGCATGTATGTGTTGTTTCACGATGAAGCTCATAAGTATTATGTATATATAATTATTTTTGAAATATTTATTCTTCAGCAAAGTTACTCAATGAAAGGCAGGAACAAGCAGCGAATTTGAAATGTCAATGTGACCAGGTTGCACGGCTTCGTAGTGGGGAAGTCCAAGAGCTGAGGGCAGAAATCAAGGTTACTACAGTTCCTTCTCCAATTTTATGATAAGCATTTATAGATGTGTCTATGTCCGCACACACATACATTATTTACATAAGCACGTACATGAACCTACTGTACAAACAATTCAATTCAGTGATAGGCAACAGCATAGAAATGAGGAGTATCATTCATTCCAATTTAATGCAATACAAGCAATGCAGTAAAACACAATGCAACGAAACACAAAGAATGAAAAGTTACGATGCTATTTCATAGGGTCAAAAACAATGCAACTTGTTTGAGCAAAGGAACCATCAATTATTAAGCTACGCATTACGTGAATCTTATAAATTTTTCTTTTTTACCCGACCGACGGTAACATAGAAACAGTGGTTTGAGTTGTGCGTGTTCTATTAATGATTATAGTTCCTCTGAATTTGGAGGATGTTATAATATCAAACGTGTCTAAATATTTCTACAAAATTTGACATTTCTAGTGGTCTTACGTGTGGAGGTATTGTATATGCCAGAGAGTAATCTTAACTGCGTTGTGTTATTTTCGTTGCAGCATTTTATAAGTGACAGAAAAATAGACGAAGAGCTTGCAAATACTGATAGATTTGTGGGCGACTGTGAAAGCCTAGTTAAGGTAAAGTGTACTTTGATGTCGCTTTTTTATTTCGTGACGATTCTTATGCCATTGAAAGGCGCAAATGAAGATGGAATGTGTCGGCCATTCAGATTTTCAATCGCAGAGTAACCTTGACCGTATAGAGTATGTATTTTGTTATCAGTTTCAGAACACCCGGATGCCTCTAAGTTTTGCCAATTATTCTTTTTTCAGACCATCGAAAGCTATGGACAGAGTAAGTATTTTGTCTGTATTTATCTGCTTCCAAAATTAAATTTAGTTGGGTTTAGGAATCACATCAGTCGTATCAACTTTGCCCCATGGAAATGACTTATGATTGCTTGACCATTTCTTGTGATGCTGTGGCGTGGTGGTTCATCGCGTGGACTCATTGCACGAGAGTTTTGAGGAAGGCAACGTGAAACAATTTCATACAAATCCACTTCCCTAGAAAAAAACTCGGAGTCTTGTCTTTGGTTTCTGCTAAGCTTGTAGTCGAATTGCTATGCAGTTTTTAACTATCTCTAGGTCACTTACAGTGCTATTTCTGTTCCCTCCATACTTTTGTCATGTTTCCGAAAGCTCTTTTCAATAGGCCTAAGATTAACCAGGCTATGCGAATTCTTCATCTATATGGGCTGGCTTTTTTCAAGTTTTCCTTTCCACGACTGCTTAATGAAAGTCAAATTTCTACTTTATTGCACGAGAACGTCATCTGTCTTCCATAGCATTTCTATCAAGCACCTAGCAAGATCTATTTTGAATAATGTAGATAAGACCAGGCGTTGTTAAAAAATGCTCGCAGATTTTTATTTGATTTTCTTTTAGCTGCTATAAAATTTTCGATAAAAGTCAGTCTCTGTACAGTAAGCATATTGCGCATTAAGTGTCTTTATGCAATACACACGGGTACCATCTTCACTGTATGTGGTTCAGCAATGCAAGATAGTTCAGCATTTTGTACAATTGAGAGCTGGAGTTGCACGAGTAATTCTCTATTCTTTTAGTTCTCCCATTGAAAGCTGGTTACAAACCACGATCGAAGTTATTGATAACTCAAATCAAAACAGACGAAGACAATCTTCAGAAAATTTCATCTGAATCAAAAGCAGACGGTACCAATAAATCAGATCCAGCGGCTTCACAAATAATCGCGCCTGAAAAGAACAAGCCTCTTACTATTGCTGAATTAAAGGAATGCGCAGAAACCCACACTAAACTAGCAGAAGCAGTGCAGAAGCAGGTATGTTCGTTCTTGAGAATGCTTTTCCGGGGCTTATCTCAGAGTATCAGTGCCACCTGAGCATGATTTATCGTGGAGGGACCTTAGTCGAAATTCTTCTTCTTTTCTTTCAACTCTCCCCACTAGGTGATGTGATTTTGCTTAACCAGCGTTCTCTTTCTGCCTCTATTGTACCAATATCTCTCACACATTCACTTTACACGTATGCCATCGTTACTATTATCCACTCACTATCTTCTTGGTCTCTCCTTCCTTAGTTTACCTAGCATCTCTATCTCCATCTCCAAGGCCATTGCTCCTACACAGCCGGTCTCTCTCCTGTTTACATCCCACGTGCAGATGTCACAGTACACGGCTCTTGTTTCGCTGCCTTTCATTCTGCCTTCAATTACTTCAAACCTTAGATTTTTATTGAATTTATTTTCAACTTTTACTCGGGACACGAAAAGGCATGATTCATCGATTAAATGTCCTTCTTTCATATATATTTACATATATTTTGTTCTTGTCCCATTGTATTAGTTTTATATTGTAAACCCCAAGCGAGGAAAGCCAATTTCAAGCTACCTATGAATTAGATATGTTTGTACTTGTAGTTTAAATTGAGTTTGAATTGAAGGCTTCCATAATCCTCAAGGATACCTAAAGCGGTAGCTTGAATATGAATGATGCGTCTTTCTTGTCTGAAGGCTCACGGGAGAGGAGCTTTGACTGCTTCTAGATTTAATGTCACTGGCCTCGTCAAAGTATTGCCCAAATGCTAGTGTCAGCTAAGTTGCTAAAATCCAGCTATCAAAATACAGTATAGGCCTTGAACTAAAATAATGTCGTTGGATACACCATCGCAGACAGCATCATAGACAGCACTTTAGACAGTACCATAGACAGTACCATAGATAGTGTCATGAACAGCACAATAGACAGTACCATAGACAGCACCATAGGCAGCACCATAGACAGTACTATGGACATCACAATAGACAGCACTTTAGACAGTACCACAGACACCATCATAGACAGCACTTTAGACAGCACCATAGACACCACTATAGACAGCACCACGGATAGCACTTCAGACAGTTCCGTAGACACCATCATAGACAGCACTATGGACAGAACCATAGACAGTACTATAGACATTACTTTAGACAGCACTTTAGACAGTACCATAGACAGCACCATTGACAGCACCATTGACAGCACCATTGACAGCACTATAGATAGTACCATAGGCAGTACTATAGGCACCATAATAGGAAGCACCAAAGACAGAACCATAGGCAGCACATTAGACATTACCATAGACAGCATCATCGACAGCACAATAGACAGCACTTTAGACAGCACCATTGACAGCACTATAGACAGTACCATAGACAGTACAATAGACAGCATCATCGAAAGCACCACAGACAGCACTTTAGACAGTACTATAGGCACCATCATAGGCAGCACCACAGACAGCACTTTACACTGTACCATAGACAGCACAAAAGACAGTACCATAGAAAGCTACATAGACAGCACTTTAGACAGTACCATAGACAGCATTATCGACAGCACTATAGACAGCACTTTAGACAGTACTATAGGCAGCATCATAGGCAGCACCATAGACAGAATCATAGACAATACTATGGACAGCACTTTAGACAATACCATAGACAGCATCACAGACAGCACTTTAGGAATCACCAGTTTCAAGGTGTGCGTATGAAACTGGTCCTAAAAAGCTTCTGTTCGATTCAACCCACATGGACGTTTCTTGCCTTGCTATCTTGTTTAACGTGCAGAGAACACGGAGTCAGAGAGACGACGATTAGCGCTGTTGTGCTTGAATGACTGACTAACTGACTTAGGCAGAACCATAGACAGTACCACATTTGACGTTCATCTCAGGAAATCCCACAGGACCTTCTTTTGCTTTTCATGTTTCTGACTGCTTTTGGTGATCTTTGTCTAAGCGAATTTTTCCCTTATTCAAGTTTCGGAGAAATGTAACAAGACCTGCAACAGAGCCGTCCAAAGGTATGTTGAATGCCGAAATTATGATTTTCGTCACAACTCCTGCTATCAACCCCTTAGCCGCTATCACTAGCGCCTTATATTATAGCATTATATTTAAATGGTGGAAGGGATGCAAATTCGCCAACCCTAGCCTTAGAAACACGCCCATTTCAAGTGCCAATTTTACGCATTAGATGGCCAGTATAGCTTTTGCTGATTCATGAGTATCTATTGCAAAAGAAGGGTGGTTGTCAGTTGATCTCGCTCCCTCTCAAAGGCTAATCATTCTATCATAAAAACGAGAATCTGGTATCTCGATATCTTGAAACGAACTCATTAAAATGCCTGAAAGTAATGTTTGACGAGGGACAACAGATCGTCTCTTTGAAATGCGATCGCATAGTGGAGTTTGTTTAATATTTTTTTTTGGGAGTTATGTTGAGGAAAGGCCATGGTGGTTCATACAAAGCCCCAACAAAGGAAGAAAGAAAAAAGCGAAAGGCTAAGAGGAGAGAGAGAGATCAGATCAAGTTTATTGCTCTTGAAACAGGAATGTGATTATTTGTTGAGAAATTTGTAGCAATGCCAAACTCTTGTTTACTTTGTATGTATCCGAAGAGTTTTGGCAGCACGCTTCTTTTCTAAGTCTATTCCAAAGCTCACCTTTTTTATCTCCTTGGTGCAGACCTTGCAGAACCTTTTTCGGATCCCCAGAATAAAAGTAAAGGGCACAGCGATGCTAAGGTTTCTCATGATTTAAAGAGTTCTGCTGAAGAAGTCGACAAGCTGAAGCAGTGTATCGAACAGCGGAGATATCAGCAGCAACAGCCACAGCAACAATCAAAGCAGGAACAACAGAGAAAGCACTATCAGCAGTCGAGGCGTTACGAGAACGAACGAAGCCAGAGAAACTATAGACAGAAACAAGTAGAAAAAGACTATTATCATGAACGGAAGTTTCATAATAGGGATGATGAGATGGAAAGATACAACGAAAATCGTAGGTTTAATAAAAACATTCAACCACGAGCACACGATGAAAACAGGCCGAATCAGAGGCATTGGAGATGGGAAGAAGGAGCACGTTATAGCAGCAATACAGGAAGAGATGGAAGATCAGAAAGATGGGACAATGCCAGGAAAGGTGAATCAGTACTTGAAGATGAAGATAATGTTGGTTTTGAGAATATTGTAGACAAGAGTGGACAAAGCGGACAGATAAGGAACAACTTGCATCGCGAAAAGGAAGCGCAAAGTAGCGATTCCTGGAATGATCAAAATAATAATTTGAAGAAATTCAAAGGTGCACTTAGCACAGGAAGTAAAGGCTCAGCTACGTTGAGCGCGGAAAAAAGAAATTTTGAAAAAAAGAACTCTGAAAAAGAAGCCCAGAAGACTGATGGAGCTGAAAGGGCGGAAGAAACAGAAAGAACCGAAAGAACTGGAAAATATGAAAGAGATCGCTTACACAATGGAAGGAAAAATGCAAGTGACAGCCATGCTCGAATGAGTTCTTATCGACGTCAAAATACCAAAGAACTAGGTGCACATCAATCCCCATTCGGTAGCGATAAGAACTGGAGAAAAGAGTATAGACATGGGAAAAGTGCAAGTGCGAGTGATAGCGAAAAGTTTGAAACGAAATCCAATCAGAGTTCGGTCAGAGAAGAAAATATTCCTACACCCAGATATTCTGAGCGTAAAGCAAAGCAGACTGACGATAGTGGTTTTGTTGATTCAAAGGTAGGTACAGAAGATGCAAGAGCTGATGCAAGAGCTGATGATAGAGCTGATGATAGAGCTGATGATAGAGCTGATGATAGAGCTGTTGATAGAGCTGATGATAGAGCTAAACAAGAACCGAATAGTGGAGACCACAAGCCAGAATTATCTCAAGAACGGTTCCCTAAGCGACAGAACCACCCAAGGAGACGTGCAGATAGGGCTGCAGCTCAAGAGAAAGCAGAGAAATGTCACCTCGAGAGTGCCAATACACATAGGAAGAATAACAATGATAATAGTTATAATAGTAAGAGGCAGTCAGATAAGTTTAAGAGAGACAAAAAAGATTTTCATAAAGCGCAAATGAGTGCGGAGAGTGGCAGAGAAAATGGCGTTACGAAGCACGGGATGCACGTCAAAGTCGAAGGTTTGAGCATGGATGCGCCAGAAAAAGAGACAAGAGCTGTGAAGAGCTGGGCAGATGAAGTTATACAGAATGAAGTTCGTTGCAATGGCCACGCAGATTGAGATGGGATGTTCAGTGCAGCTTTTTACTTTGATTCTAAAATTATTCAACGACGGCAGCCCCCTGTCAGTGCGTATTACTGAATTTCAGGGGGCGGTGCCAAAAATTTAACTCAATTGAAATTTGTGCTAGTGAAAGCAAAGTTATAGTCGTGTGTTACAGTTATTTCAAATCTTTATCTTGTCATTAAAAGAGAAGGAAAATGAGTTAACTTGGCCTCATGGCTAATATTATTTCAGGTTTTCAAACCTCAATATGCAAATGCTCTCTCCCCATTGCTAGTTTTCACGAGTGGCACTAAACAGTATCGGTATTTCTTCGTTGAAAACGATGAACATGTATTCTGACTAAATATCAGTAGAAGTTTTGATTGGGTATCGCTTTTTTGCTCATTATTTCGAAACTTAATTCCCGATCGTAAAGTTGCCATCATCGTCTCAGACCCCGTTCGCTCGATATCGTCAGTATTTTCTCTGAATTTGGATATTGAACTGGATGCCAATCGATTCTAACTTTTTCCGTTATACCGTAGCGAGGTAAACGGGAGCTTTTTCATTCATATCTTGAGTGTCTCCCGGGAAACGAAAATTGAACGTTTCCCTCGCTTTTTCGTTCAAACGCTGAGTCGTGTAAGCGAGGCTCCAGGCCAGTTTCCTTAATGAAGCGCTTGATGTACCCTAAAATTGGCCCTTTTATCGTATTTAATTGTATTAAAGTGATTCGTTTTAATAAACATTGGTCAAATTTAACATCAACTTTGTTTTTTCTATTGCAAATGATTTTGCTCCTCACATGTAGAGCTAATGTTTTCACATCTCACCAGTTTCAGTAGAACTTCATGCTTCTCAGTTGATTTAACTCTCGTCATGTTTAGAGGCAACCAACATAGGCATTCTCTTGAAAAGGCTCAAATTGCCGGGTAGATAAATCATACACATTTGGTACACTCAACTGCATTTTTACAACTTAACTGGGATACTTGCAATCCTTTCTCCATAGCTTATAAAGCATCGTTTAAAATCATATTAAATGGTAGCCAAAGATTTTTCCTATTATTAGCTATCCAGGGCAGTTTTCCATTTCTTTGCATTATCTCTTTTTCAGAGGTAACCTTTAGTCTTGACAGATATCTGTAAATGAGCCAGCATAAAGAGAAAGTTAGCCGTGCCGTACGAATTTATTAATCATTTGAAAAACCTTGACTGACTTATCTCCTATCGCTGGTGCCCTTTGCAGAACTAGCGACTTATCGCCATTTCTATGACAAAATTTAGATATTTAGAAAGCCATTTCTGTTAATCATGCGCACTTCTCTGTTCGTGATCCCATCGGTCTTTTCAGTTTAAACTGACCCAGGAACCTATCACTCTACAGCCAGATGTCAATTATCGTCAATGACAGTTGAGCCACTGTTTCAGTGTCTTATGATGCAATTCAATCTTACGCACTGATCAATCTTTTGAAGTTGCCTCGCTTGCAAATTGTTATCGCATCATCACATTTCAATGTTATAGGAATGAAAATAGAAATTCTTGGTTGGATTCTTAATGTTTTATTAAAATTAGTTCAAATGTGGTATGGTAAAGCCAGTTTTTGATAGAATATTTTCCGAATTTCAAAGAAATGTGTTGCTTTCGTAGCTTCTTTTCTATACCAAGTTTTACTGGTATTTCTTCCAAGTATCTTGAAGATGACTTCGAAGGTCGCTGATTATGATCGCTTTCCTGGTCAAATCAATTATGTCGCTGCTCAATTTATGTACAACTCACTGTCTTTAATGCATACGTTTTTGGTGTCTTATTATTCTTTCTAACTTAATTGATTTCTTATTTTTGTAAAATTAGCATATATGATCTTTGTTCACTTGATTTATTTATCATTATCCTCTGGTTTACTTCACTATTCATTTAATTTCTTACTTTCATGATTACGTTCATAATTTTCACTTGCTTTCTCGAGCTCAGTTGTCCATGCCATTTCAAGAGCAGTAGCAACATCCAGGAACAGTTCGATAATTACTAAGAAACATGCGAAACTATTCAAAGATGATCATTTCGAGATTGCATTGATAATTGACGGACCACTTGGGTTGCAGAGAAGGAAAACTCTGATAAAAGACATCTGCTGCCGTGTGGATACCATGGGAATGGCGAAGGCTATGGGGTAAACCCCAACAGAAAGGCTGGAGTGGAGTCCAATAGAAGGCTGGTTATGCATCAAAAAGCCTTCCGGTAACTCCTGCACCCGACCTGACTGTACTGGCTTGTCCTTCCGCTGGATTTTGCCAGTGCGGAAAGAAAGGGGGTCCTGGTGACTGGGCATCCCAGGTCCTCTATATCAGCACCCTAGCCTGTGCCCTAGAGAGGCCACCCCAGCGATGCAGCCCTCACACAGACATCTATGATCCTTCGGGATCGATGGAGCCAGAACTTAGGTATGTGGCTACTACTTTTCATGAAATGCATGGATGAAATTGGCCTTGAAGCTAAGCAGCAAAACCTGGCTTAATACAGTCGATTACAGCGGGACGGTAAACATTTGCAAAACATTTTCGGACTTTCAGATTCGTTTAATAATTGTGCTTTTACTGCAATTTCTTGATTTCCAATCTGCTGTTATATCTGTTTTACGTCTTTCTATAATCAATCTTCGCTCGTAGCTTCAGAAAGATTTTCTTCTCATATTGCATCTATGAGCTTGTTTGAAATGAATTCGATGCCTGCTTGCATCTTTACCGCTCATAACTTCATTGGTACCATGTGGAACGTTTTGCTTCCTTCTTCCTTTCCTAAACCCTACCATTTATCATATTCTCAGGTTTCTCTTTCAAATCTAAGATTAATAAACTCGATCTCATCTCTCTCTCCTCTTAGCCTTTCAACTTTTCTCTTCCTTTGATGAGGTATTGTATAGGCCGCCATCACCTTCCTCAACAAAACTCCCCAAAAATGCCTAGTGACATCCCTGGATAAGTTAGAACGAATCTTTCAATCAAGAAACAGGAGAATTCATACGTCAAGCCCTTCTATTCTGTACAAAGAAAGACTCCGCATCGATCTCTTTCCGTTTCTGTTTGAGGAGTGGCAGATTTTAAACAGAACCATTTTGTCCTTTGCTTTTGTAGGTTTTACGCCAAAACGAAAACACTCGATGAAACTTAAACTGGTTAGATATAAGAATACAGCGAAAAGTTCATCTGAACAACAAAGTGGAAACCTATATGATAAAGCAATAGAAAGTCCAGCTCATTTGCATAATGCAACTCATTTGCATAATGCAGCGTAACAAATCACTTCCAACATTCTCCCACTTGCTTTGTTCAGTTTGTTTTTGGGTAAAAGTTAAGTACCATCTCAACACGAAATTTAACAAATTTATTCCTCTTGACTGGCTTCGTTAGTGCATCTGCTGACATATCCTCAGTCACGCATTATTCAAGTTTAATGTCCCCACGCTTAATCATGTTCTGCAAAAATGGAAACGAATGTCAATATGCTTTGCTTCAGTATGCTTAAAGGGGTCTCTAGCTATCGCAATCGCACCTTTGTTGTCTTCCTTTATGGTAATTGGCTTGTCGATCGAGACACCAAAACTGGTCAACAACCATACGGCTTACGCGGCACAACTCAAGGCAATATACTCAGCTCCTGAAGTGGACAAAGCAAAAACAAGCTGCTTTTTGCTGAGCCAGCTAATAGCTCCGCCTCCGTAAAGAAATACATTTCCACTCATTGGCTTACGATCATCAATGTTTCCTGCCCAATCCGAGTCAGAAAGTCCACTGAGAGCTCCACCTTCTTATATGATAGGGCATGCTGTGCAGTTCCTTTGAGGTACCGTAAAATGCGTTTTGCTGCAGTAAGGTGACTTTGATTTGGGCTGCCACAATACTGTGCAACTACTCCCACTGCATAATAAATGCCCAGTCTTGTAGCAATAGCGGCGTATATAAAAGACTGCCAACCAATGACTGATAGAGCATTTTTATCCACAGATTGACTGCCATCATCCGTACAGAATCTGACATTAACATCGGAGGGCGTTGGCACGATTTTTGCATCTTTCACATTAAACCTTTGTAACAAATTCTCAATGTATTGATTCTGATGAAGATAATTAAGGCTATTCTCCTTATCTTGCACAATCGAAATCCCAAGACAATAGTGTAGCTGTCCCATATCTTTCATTTTGGACCTACCACTAAGAGCCATTTTAACGCTATCCATATCGTGCTGAGGTTTCGTCAAAACTAGAAGATCATCAACGTAGACTGCTATGAAAGCAAATAGATCATACTTGATGCAAATACATGGGTCTGCCTTGGATTGAGAAAAGCCAATAGATGACAAGAATGTGCTGAATACTTGATTCCAACATCGTGGTGACTGCTTTAGTCCGTAAAGTGAACGCTTCAGTTTACAAACTCTTGACTCTTGACCGCGCATTACACATCCTTCCGGCTGTTCCATGTATATTTCCTCATCAATGATCCCGTTTAAGAATGCTGTAACTACATCCATTTGATGTATCAGCAAATCACTCTGAATAGCAAGTGCTAACAGGGTGCGAATAGTATCAAAGCGAGCTACCGGAGCAAGTGTTTCATCATAGTCCAATACTGGTTTGGACTTGTTCAAAGCCTCTCACAACTAATCTTCCTTTCAATCGATCAATAGATCCATCATTTTTACATTTTGTTCCAAAACCCCATTTACTAGAAAGAACCTTATGATCTTTGGACGATCAACCAAGTCCCAAGTTTTGTTTTTCATTAGGGCGTGATACTCAGCATCAGCCGCGGCTTTCCATTCTTCAGAGCATTCTCCTTCAAGAGCTTGTCTGATGGCTTTTGGCTATAAAATTTCTCCGTTACTAATGAGCGCAAAATGAGAATGAGATATACCTTCAAAGTTGACCTCATCTGCTTCAGGAAATGCCATTGCATGCCCATACTCATCCTTTAGGGTCCATGATCCTTTCCCCTTTGTAACTCTGCTTGAAGGTTCCCTTCTTGGTAGCCACTCACCTTTACCTTTCACCATGTCACTCTTTACTGGTGCTTCCACATCTGGATTTGGCATGCATCTATTGACTTCCATATCATTGATATCCTTGTCATCTGGAGCACACTCTGCTTTGATGTCTCCTCCCCAGATCTTCTTTCTTAGCATACCGCTTTTCATCAAAGATGGTATCTTTTCCAACAACAGCTTCTCTCTTTGATTCATTGTACAGCCTAAAACCTCTCGACTGAAAAGAGTAACCCACTAGTCTATACTTCCCCGTTTTCGAATCTAGCTTCCCTCTCTGTTTGTCCTACACATAAGCATACACATTGCAGCCAAATATCCTCATATAACTCACCTCCGGTGTTATACTATGCAATCTCTCATGCAGAGTCATTTCGCTTTCAATCCCTCTCGTAGGAATTCTATTCTTTATTTAGACTGCCATGTTTAGTACTTCTCCCCAAAATTACCTTGGAAGCTTTGCCTGGGAAAGCATTGCTCTTGCCATTTCAACAATGGTTCTATTAAGACGCTCTGACACACCGTTTTGCTGCGGTGAATATGGGGCTGTTCTCTGGTGTTTCATGCCTTTCTTCTTGAGGTACTCTGTGAGTTCTTTCCCCACATACTCTCCACCATTGTAAGTTCTGAGTGCTTTTATTCTCTTACTCTTCTCATTCGTCACCACTGCTTCAAACTCTTTGAATTTCTACATAACTTCATTTGTCTCCCTCATTAAGTGTACCCTTGAGCATCTTCAATAGTCATCCGTCAAACTAACAAAGTAGCGTGCCCCGCCTAAACTTTCTGTGCTCATAGGCCCGCACACATCGCTGTACACCAAGTCTAGTACATCACTAGTTTTACTGCCGATAGCTTTCGGGAATGCCTTTCTTGACATCTTTCCTTCAACACATGGTCCACAAGATTGACGCCCCTTTTTCATTTCGTCTGATTTCAAATGAACTCCTCTCACTTTATCATTGGTTACTGCGTCACAAATTCTCTGATGACTTGCATGACGAGGCCTTTGATGCCACAATTCCCCTCCACTCACTTTGTTGCATTCTTTCACAGTTTTTTTTTTTTTTTTATTGAGTTATGTTGAGGAAAGGATATGATGGCCTATACAAAGCCCCAACATAGGAAGAAAGAAGAAAGCGAGCAGCTAAGAGGATAGAGAGATAAGATCAATTGTATTGATCTTGGATTTGAACGATGGCAAATTGTAAGATTCAGGAAAGCAAGAGGAAGGCAAGACGTTCCATAAATTGCATGTTGTTGGGATGAATGATGATTTGTGAGATAGAGTTCGTGAATTAGGCAGTGAAATTTGGAAAGCGTGTTAATGAGTTGAGCTTCTGGTGGTCCTGAAACGCCTCAGAGGAACTGGAATGATATCCCTGATCTCCTGAGAACAATGTCCTTTAAAGTATCTGTAATGGATGGAAAGATCTCCAACAAAACGACGATGGGAAAGAGGTTGGAGCGATTTGGTGAGGTTAGGATTATTGATGAGACGAATGGCTTTGGACTGGACTTTGTCGAGAAGACAGAGAGTAGATTTTGGAGCACCACCCCAGACGTGGGAGCAGTACTCTAATGAAGGACGGATTTGGCACTTGTATATAGATAGAAGGTGAGAAGATGAGGAAAACCCGCGAGCTCTGGCGAGGAAACCGAGCTTTAGAGATGCATGTTTAGCAAGGGAATGGATGGGAATTTTCCAAGTGAGATCAGATGAAAGAGAAAGACCAAGTTGTGTGAAAGCTGAAGTGTCCAGTTCATCACCATTCATGAAGACAGGTGGAAAGTTTTGATTACGTTTGCGTGAAACGACAGCCTGTTTCGTCTCGCTTTGGTTGAACGAAACTAGGTTGTCTTTGCCCTAATTTCTCAATAACTGTCAGATCATTGGAGAGAAGAGAGGCTGAAGTGTTTCTGTGGAGTAGTATATCGGTGGAAGGATGGTCATTTGGATTGAATGAAAATGAAGAACTTAGGAAGGTATCATCAGCAAAGGAATGAATGGTAGAAGACGTAGAGGTGAGCAGGTCATTGATGAAGAGGATGAAGAGTACAGGGGAGATGACAGAGCCCTGGGGTACACCAGCAATGATTGAGTACAGATTGGAGAGGAAGCCATCCACTCTGGCGGCAATCGACCTATCAGAGAGGAAACTACCAATCCATTTAATGAGAGTGTGATGGAGACCAAACAGGGGTAGTTTAGCGAGAAGACCTTTGTGCCAAACGCGATCAAAGGTTTTGAAGATATCGAGAGACATCACTCTGCGCTCACCACAGGATTATAGAGCAGAGGACCAGACATGGACAGCATAAGCAAGAAGATCACCAGTAGACCTGGCTTTTCGATCAGAGAGAAGATTGTTAATTTCAAGGAAGGTAAGAAGTCGTTTAGTGATGATGGTCTACATTGTTTTAGAGATTAGTGAAGTGATTGCAATGGGACGATTGTTGAGTGGATTAGAATTTTCGCCTTTTTTTTGATAGGAAAGACATGGGCTTGTTTCCACGAGGTGGGAAATGTGCCAAGAGTGTAGGAAAGCTGGAATAGTTTGTTAAGAATAGCAGGGGCAAGTTCAGGAGCACAGGTTTTGAGAACTATTGCTGGAATACCATCAGGGCCTTTGGATTTGGAGGTGTCAAGCTGGAGAAGGGTTTGGCGGACTTTTCGTGTGGATAACTCAATGGGTGACATAGCGAATTTTGAAGGGGGAAAGTGGTGTGGTTGGGACCCTTGGTCGTTCTGGTTGGAGTTGGAGGCAAAGACTGACGCAAAAAGATTGGCCTTGGATGAAGGAGTGGTAGAAGAAGAGTCAGAGTTGTTTTTTAGTGGAGGGAAAGATGATTGGCAACAGTTTTGGGAGACAACTTTGGCCATAGACCATGTGTAGCAACTATCCTTCGTATTACACCTGCCACTGCCTTCTTCACAATTAAGGTTGTACAGCTTTCCGTGACTATTTCCCTTTCCCTGAAAAATCCCTGATGTTAGAGTATATCTTAGCCACTCCAATTTCAAAATGTATCTTATTACCCACGGAGTCTGCTGCTCCATGAACAGAAAAAAATTGACAGCCAACTTTGGCACAAAAAATGTCTCGCCCGAGGTACAGTTAAATTATTTGTTTCCCAACCTTGTTTTAATTCGCACTGTGCCAATCCCATGTGCCTTTAAAATATGTGAATCCCCTAGTCTCACATCTTCTGGAGAACTGAATGCTCTATAGTTCTCAAGTAAAATTTCATCCCAGGTCATAAGGTCATGTGACTTTGAGTTAACGATTCCAAACAATGCAGAGTTGGTTTCTGTTGTGGATTGTATCTCACTTTGGCGTTTCCGCTCAAAATCCACTCGAACTCGCACTGGATCTAAACCTCCCTAATAACAAAATAAAGTTTTGGTATTTGGATGCACACTTGTATTTCGTCTTCGATTTTCGTATCTACTGCTCTTAATTTGTCAATTAAATCTTTTAATGCCCTGATATGATCCCTGACTGTCGTTCCTTCGTGCATTTTTAGGCCAAAGAATGCTTTCATGAGGAATAACTTTCTACTGATTGTCTTACTTTCAAAGTACTCTTTGAGTGTGTCGCACATTCCTCGAGGTGTATCTTCGCAAGAAGTAGCCAGATAAATTTTTGAGTCTCTGATGTTTGTCGTTATCATTGCAATGGCTCTGTTGCAATTCCCCTTATAACGGTGCTTTACATCGCTGGCGTAATTTTCCGGAGGCAAATCCGACCAATCGATTAACCCCCACAAATCCTTATCACTTAATATGTTCTTTAATTTGAAAGACCAACTACTCCAGTTTGAGTCTCCCATCTGAGAAGGGTTTGCCGGTTTAATAGCAATGGCAGGAGGACCACTGCGCATGCGCTAGAAATTGCGACGCACCAAGGCGATGTGAAATGACTCCAGTGCTCTAAGCAGTCCATTGCTGCTTTTGTGCCAAACATGCTGTCTTGTCCTTGAGGATGGTCGATCGTACATGGACGATACGTTTTCATGATAGAAGTGGAAGAAATGTCAAGTTTTCAAGCGATAATCGTCGTGCAAGAAGAGAAGGGGATACATACGATCATGGCCTCGTTTTTTCTGGCAGGCCACTTCACATTGGCGAACTTTTTCAGCTGAAGATCGAAGAAATGGAGTCAAAGTGGGCGGGATCTTTGGTAATTTAGATTAAACTTTTGATTTTTGGTTTTGCAAGTATCGTTAAACTGGTTAATCATCAAGCGTAATTTGAAATATCCACACCCTCTAGATATGCTTTGCACTCTACCAATAATAGGCTACAGACTAATCTGCCTGTGATTTACTTGTGATGCGTGACCGATAAATCTTTCTCTTCTATTTCATTAAGATTTTTCATTCTTAGCTAAATGTGTGACTTGATTATCAATCATCTCAAATTTAACCAATCATCCATTCAAATCTTCAGAGGATCGGCGTCACAACAGAGAACCCAAACATAGCATCAACAAACATCGCTAGAGCCGTGACAGATTTGTTTACCAGTGATGATGCAAATTACTGGATACTATCAGGAGACCATGTGCACAGAGGGAAAATGGAGACCGAGTACACTTTGAACATGCATAAGATAAATGTTTACGATAGGGTGGCTGTGCAAGTTAGATCAAATGGTGATTTACATTTTTACGAGAATGGGTTCGACCGAGGCAAGGCAATGTCTGATGTACCTGTCGAAAAAGATGTGTTTGCAATCTTTGATCTTTATGGCAGAACTCAGCAAGTTTCCTGGGAGTACTTTGGAGGTGAGTTATGCTTTATGAGAGTGTATTGTGTCCTGTAAGAATCATTGAAAAATGCTAATGCCCTCCACTCTTAGAACTCAGACAAATAATAGCCACAATGATCGTAGTAAAATAACATAGCTCATAGCATGTAGCAATTAAAGAAAATTAGAAGCGTAACATAAACTTGCAATCACGAGGTAGTTGTAAGACCAGAACTGGTATTGGAGCGATAGAATTAATGTTAGTTTTTATTTTTAGAGATATAGTTGATAAATCAAGAGCAATATTTGCAGATATATCATATTAAATTTTGTATAAGAAGAACACAATGTAGATCACAAGAATCGAGAAAATCTTGGAGAAAGTCCAGATCAAAAAGAGTGCAAACAGATGAGAGGAGTAACGTGTTTGTCAGAAAAGGAGATGAAAGAATAACACCTAGTGGTTGTTAAAATGAGGAATCTATTGTGAGAAAGCAGTAGGGTGAAGCGTCATTTGGGAGATTTAAAAACAAGGGCAATAGAAAACGTAAACCCCCAACAAAGCAGGGGCGGCCCTGTGGGGTATTCAAAGTATTTGTAAATACCAATTTTTCTCGGAGAAAACTTTGTTGTGTTTGCATTTTTTAAATGAAATATTTCTGCCAATATTGAATCTTGTTTGATTTAATTAGAAAAGGTTGGTTCTCATATGTCATAAATATCATAAGTATCAGGGATTTTTCTTCCCCATTCTTACGATATATGAGAACGTGCAAAATACACATCTCAGTCTGTCCCCGACGATCCCAGTTCCATGTCATAAGAATCGTACAATTGGAAGCGTTTCTATTTGACTGATGCTTCCCCGGCAGTCCCTGATCAACTGGGATTTTTATGACAAATGAGAAGATGGTTTTTACCAGACTGGAACATGTTCGTGACTTAGTTACGTCACAGCTACAACGATTTCAAATTCAAAATGGCTGAGATTTATGAGACTGAGAGAGACCTTGCTGTTCTTTGCAAAGAAGCTGCCGCTGGGAATGATGTTGCCTTTATGGACATGGTAAAGGATTTCCCATGCATTTATAACAGAGGGAGTGCCCAATTTAAAGATAGGAAATTGAAAATAAATGCATGGAGGCAAATTGGGAAACTGGTCATGGGGGCAAATGATAACATGGAGGGGGAAATGAGGAAATACTCTAGCCACACATAACAGCGTCAAAGCAGCGATATGAGAACATTAGGACGTTGTTTTCACGCTACTTGAAGAAAATCAATCCACCATCTGGTTCAGGCGCTGATGGAGTAAAGATTGATAAAAGATATGAAAATCTTTGTTGGCTTATTACGTTCATAAAAGCAAGGCCAACAACCGGGAATAGCAAATTACTGCAGAGAATGAGCTCAGCTGCTTCAAGCAGAGCACAAGAGCAAACTTCCAATGATGATGAGGAAGGTTCAGAGCTAGAGCTAACCCCAGACGATGATGCTGCTGGTTAGGAGGGACCTTCAGATGAAGATGGTTCTTGCCCATCTGCTGTAGACAGTCCAGCTCCACAATCATCAACTCCAAGGTAGGTGTAGCAGGAACCTTCTACTTTACCTTGTGAAAATATCCTTAAACCACAAATAAGCCCTAAATGAATAGAAATGCAGATGCTTGAATTGCTGGATTTAAGGTGATTTAGTTATGGAGACCAAAATATGTTTACATCCTGGAATGATAAACTACCTCTGTTACAGGAAAAGTATTTTGTCAATACAGCAAAATTGTTTAAGGAAATGTTTTTTGCTTAATAGAAATGAAAAATGCCCCCTTCTGCTATAGATAAAGAAAATGTAGGCAAAGTTCACTGATTGCCTTAAAAATATTGGCTTATGCATGTTCAATGCTCATGCATATGTAATTTATTTAGTTTTCATGTGGGTTAAGGAATGCTTAGTTAACGAGGTTTTGAAATGAGGTTTTGAAATGATGTTTTGAAATAGGTAGACTTTTAAAAGAAAAACTATTTTCTAAATTCTTTTTACCTTTGATGTTTGCTTTCTCTCAAATTGTATTTTTCTATTAAAAGCCTCAATGTCACTGAAGAAAATGAAATGATGCCCAAAGCAGAAGTGCCTCTGGTAAAGAGTGCCCAAAGCTGCAATTTTTTTCTGATTTGGAACTATGTAAGGTAATGCAAACTGTCCAAAAATTACTGGATTCTCATGGAAAGGTTGCTGAGTAAAAAATTTCAGCTGATATGCATTATTGTATGAGTCTAGCAGAGAGGATGTCAGCACTTGACAATAGAACAAAGGTGTTTGTTAGACATAAAATTGAAAAGATCTTCTATGATTTTGAGTTTGGTTCATTCATGTTCCCCAAGGCATCCATTTCCAAAGACCACAATCACACAGTGATCATCAAATGTTTCAACAAGATGAATTTGGAAGGAGGATACCATCAACACCTCAAAATCTTTCAAGACAGTTTGAAAACAGCAATGAATCTAGCACCAATTAGTATACTACACTGTCATAATCATAGCATAAAGAGCTTATTAGAAAAAATATTGAACGTACTAAAGATTGCAGTAAATCTATTTCCTACTCTAGCAATACATATGAGATCTTAAATATGTTTTTGTCTTTTTTTCATTGCTCCTTGGTGTGATATAATGCTTTTATGAAAGTATCTCCACAAATTTTTGTGTAACTCAACTGCCATTGGAGGGAGCCATCCTCACTGTTGAAATACCTTTCAAATATATCTCTTGTCTCCTTGGCACTTGATCCATATTTGTTAGCATGTCCTTGAAGTCGTTCCAACCCATTGTTCTCAGCCACAATCTTCCTCCAGTCACCAGGAACTATTTCACCACTGCCATTTTCAGAATCAGCAAACGCCTCTGGTAGCATGCATTGTCAGACGCAAGTAATTGTGAAGACCAAGGCAGGCTTTTACAATGTTGTCAACATGACAAGGGGCACTTTTTATCTGTCTCCTGAAGATTCTCCAGCGAGCAGACGAAATACCGAAAGTGTTCTCTGTGGTTCTACGACACCTACTTAACCTATAATTATATATTTGCCTAGACTCTGTTAGAAAATTTCCTGGCTACGGTTTCATTAGATAATTTTCCAGGGCAAAAATTTCATCTGCTATTATAACAAAGGGAAATCTGTGTCCCGCAACATTCTCAGGGTGTCGTATATAAAACTATCGTGATGCAAAGGCTTTTCCTATGAAAGATCTATTTAAAATTATTGCATCGTTATCTTTTCCATAACTGCCTACATCCACAAGAGTAAAGTAGTATTTTTCATCACACATTGTAAGCAAGAGTTTACTATGAAGTCCCTTATAATTATAAGATTGAGAGCCTCCTCCACAGGGTATTCAATCATGAAATGCTTCCCATCTCATGGCCCAAGGCAATTTGGGAAGTTCCCCTCCTCAAACATCTCAGTTGCAATAGCCTTCCAATGAGCTGCAGATGTGGGAGCCTTCAGGTATGTTTCAGCAAGAGCTTCCCAACTTGCTAAGGAAGTGCCACGAATGATGTTACAAACGGTCCTCCTGTCCACTCTAAAGTGGAATGCTTGAGATTGTTAAGCAACGCAAAGTAAAGCAATTTCTGTTTGTTAACGCAGGCTGGGTATGTGGCAGCTATACAGCTGATGTGGGGTTGCGGCATTACTGCTTGCGCCCTCAGACTTACTGCTGAGTACTCATTCACCGACCTCGAAAGGATGGACAGCTGAGTTGGCTGTTGGCTTGTGGTTAATGATTCCGACAACGGGGATTCGAACCCATGTGAGAAGACCTCGCATGATTCGAAACACTGCGTCTTAACCACTTAGCCACACCGCCGCTGAGAGCCTCTTGTCGCAAGGTGACGCAAAATGATAAATAGGCGCTCTGAAGGTGTAATCAGTGCTCGACTTCGACATGGTTTCTTCTGAATGTATGGTGCAACAAGATGGAGTAAGTGCTCAAAATGATCTGGTGTCATTCGAAGATAGCTAAGGAAAGTTGAAATTAGGGATTACAGATTGCATATAAAATGGAGGCAAGAACGAAACTATAAAATTTTCTAAGAAGAAAACTTCTGGAAAACACCAAAATATAATGATGAAATGTGCATTCACCGGAAAAAATTTTCCCTGCCATTAAGGCGAAACTCCTGAACTAGTGTATGGTACTGTCCTAATTCTTTCCTCTTTTTGAAGTAAGATCGAATCCAGAAGCATCGTTTCCTGGACGAGATGGCTTGCCTTCTTGGTCTGTTTGCTCTCCAGGCCCCAACTATACCCAACAACAATACAAATTTTCCCTTAAGTACTAAGGCAGAGCCAGTGAATCTGTGTACGCAGACTTTTCCTGGATATGAGATGGTGAGAATGAAGATGGAAAAGAGACGTTTTTCTGCTGGCCTTGTTTGGTAATGGGCGATATATCAAGGGTATGTTACACTTTGTTAGCACTCGCCTTTCATCGAATTTCGTCTTTACAACATAACATAAGGATGAGTAACGCTCCCAACCTTTTATTACATCTATTATTCGAACTTTCGACCACCCCAATCAAGTTAAATTTCAAAAACCTCGCCTTTAAGGTGGCTGTTATTGCGGGTCAAGAACCGCGCAATGTATTACGAAATGCGTTTGTTTATAAAGGCTATTGCACCATGCAGCCAGCCATTACGCAGCCAGCCACCTTGTATCGAGGTAATAAAACCAGTAATTTCCGAATTGAAATAAACTGAATAAGCAAATATATGAAACTTCGTTGCAGATGAAAATGTCCTTCGTTCAAAGAAGTGGATATTCATCTGGTCGCTCCAACCTTTGGAACACTGCATGAACTATGAAAGTAGTGAGATTTCAGTGTTGCTTTAGAAGCTTGTACGCGAAAGAGATGAGTTGATTGCCAAGAAAAAAGAAAGCATAGAATGATTCTGAGTGGACATGGATGGCCAGAAGCAGACGAATACAGTACAGCTGAATCTGATGTTGAAATCTGCGACCAATTGGAGATAGTACAGAAAAGCAATATTGAAGTTGATGCTATAAAAGAAAAAACAGCTACTGTACAAGATCTTTTATTCGTTATAAAGAATGCCGACCTAGCAGATTCGCTTCCTCAGGCAATGAATTTAATACAGCTTGCACTCGTAACGCCTCTGACAAGCGTCCACTGTGAAAGAGTGTTTAGCCGTATGAAGCATGCCATTTCAACGGCCAGATCCTGCTCGTCTTCTTGCAAGCTGATCATAAACTTTTGTGGTGTATAGCAGAACAGCTTTCATTCAAAGAAAACGTTATCGAATGATTTAAATCACACAATCACCGTAGATTTGACCGACTTGCAAAAAAATAGCTCCTCAATTTAACGTACAATCATATCATATCATATTTGTACTAGCCATCCAATTGATTTATGATAGTCACTACCGCATTGCAGTTCATGCAGCTGACAGAAAAAGATAAGCTAAGACCTACACAGGTATTTTCCTGCGGAAAGGAACGTAGCTGCAAATTTTTTATGCCTTAGTCGTTCGCAAATTTCTGAATACCTATTGCGCGGAGTGCCGGATATTCCAACATTCCCATTTGATACCTATGCTAAATAGATAATAATAATAAGGGTATCGATTGTCTGCGAATCCAATCCTGAATCACTACAATTTTACTTTCGGAAGTCCTTTATTCATCATATCTCCCACCATGCCTTCAGTTGAGAAGTATTTGACTTTAATCAATCTATGAGCTACTTTTCCTTGCACAAAATGGCAAATTGCCAGTAGAGTTGATGGCTTCCTCTCTTAACAACTGATGAATGATGGTGCGCATCAGAGCTCCGATGTATCTTCTTTGTTCTTCAACGATCATCTCTTTTCCTCTACATCTTCAAGTATTCATTCTTTTGCTGATGATTCTTATGTTCTTAAGCTCATCCTTTTCATTGGACTGAGAACGCTTTGCCTGCACTAATAATCCACCCAATAGCACTTCGTCCGTCTCGCTTCACACCAAATTATTTGACAAATACAGAGGCATGGGGTAAGAGTGACCTAGTTTTTTTTCAATCACAGCAAGACCATGCAGGTTGTCATTTCATTTAAACGTAACCCAGAGTTTCCACCTGTTTCATAAATGATAAGGGACTGGACGTTTCCCACTGTTTCTCACAACTTGGTATTTCTATTTTTCCAATCACTTTTTTTTTTAGTGAGTTATGTTGAGGAAAGGCCGTGGTGGCCTGTACAAAGCCCCAACAAAAGAAGAAAGAAGAAAGCGAGAAGCTAAGAGGAGGGAGATATCAGATCAAGTTTATTGATCTTAGATTTTAAAGATAGCAGGTTGTAAGATCCAGGAATGCAAGAAGAAGGCAAGACGCTCCATCAAATGCCTGTTCTTAGAAATCATTCATTCATTCCACTGCTTGACATGCATCTCAATAGTGCTAAAATTTCCCACTCACTTTTGCGAAATTGTTTGTAAAGAAAAGTATTGGAAGTAGCATAATACGAAACAGTATATGTTTTACTGATAGGTCATCCTGTTAAAACATTAGAAGCGCTTACACTTTCTTTCAACACAACTGTAGATTTTAAATAGCTTCTTCCTTTTTCTTTTATTTTACTTACTGGACATACGCTTATAACAGCTTTGAGTAGTTGAAGTGTTTATCCAGTTAAGATATTCGTAAATTATCATTAATTATTATTATTATTATTATTATTATTATTATGAAGGATAACTACACGTCATTGTCTTAATTTTGATAGTGAAAAAGCTTATATTCATATTGCATTTGAACTTGTAATCCTATTTGATTATCTTTTTAATGATACACAGTATTTCTCTACATTTTAGCCCCCTCTTTGGAAGATCTGTGTAGAAAGTCTATCAGAGCTTTCATGGCTAATGAAGAAATTGAAATGCTACCGCTTCCCGCTAGACTAAAAGACTTCTTGAAGACAGAGCACCATTAGAGTTGCATTCAATTCAAGAATAGAATGCAAAAGCTTGTATATTGTCTTTTGATAAGGAAGTTGTGTTTTTAACTTTTTTAATAATTCATGTGAAAAGGTCTATTTGTAAGATATTCAGTTGCAAATGTTGGCATGCACTTCTTACCGCATTTATAGAAGTTCAAAGAAATTATGCTACTTTTCAACATAATGTCTTGGTTTTGTTAGTATCTTTAATGTTTTCTAGAAGATATCTATAAGTTTGCATTTTACTTTGGCAGTATTTTTCAACTGAACTGTACATTTTAAGTAACTTTTTGATAACAAATTCAGTTGCAATGATGATAATTATCGCTTGTTTTGGGATGCAAACATTAATAGTTATGGTGCTGTATATCATTGGTTCAGCAGGCAACTGTTTCCTATGCACAGAGCTTGTTGATTCGAATCCTGTCCACAATAAAAGTGACAATACTTGTGAAAAATTGATGGAAGGCTATAAAAGACCCTTCTGCTAGAAAATATTCAGAAACCCTCTGGTTTCCACCAAGCTTGTCATGGAGTATGGCATGTAATTTTTTAACCAAGTGGATACTTTTTACAAGCATTTGAAGCTGTTGAAAAAAGCATTTTCAAATCTGTTTATCAAAATGGAAATTAAATTTTTCTGACCGGTCAACGGCTTGTATGAACTGTAAGGGAATGACCCCGTTGTTGCACTTCTTGAAAAAGTGGTTTGGAAATTTGGAAGAAGGGGAAGGAGCTTCGCTGGAGCCAACGTTGCACAGGCGCATTTAGCAACACAAGCAAAATGGCGGACGATAGTGACAGTGTGAGTATCGACTATGTATTAACAGCCTTGAATCATCTCGTCAGTTGTAAACGGTCAAAGGTGAACACTCGTTGTTTCATAGCATATTTTGAGGCATTTCGTTGGAAATAGTTTGATTAATTGCAAAGTGAATATCATAAAACATCTGCCGAGGCAACCCGAAGTATGGGCGCCCATTCAATTTTGCACAAAAAGAGACGAAATATATGCAAGCTCTTATTGCAATTAGAGATGAAAAATGCATAAATATTTCAGATATATCAAGACTGTATCAATGAATTTGCTGAATTTACACTTGAGTAAGAAATAGAGGCCACTAGAAAGATAAGCTGTGCTGAACCAGATAGTTAATGTTTGCTGTTGATGCGAAATTTTTCTTCAAGGTTCTTATTTTCACCTTTAGGAGCCTGAGGTATTTGAAATAACAGATTTTACAACTGCTTCGGAATGGGAAAGGTAATTCTTAGATATCTGTAGATTTTATTTAATCAGCGACATAATTTTTCCCATCACCATAGTAATCATACTCTCCACCGTCACTGCTATTTCATTTTTTGTCGATTTTTCCCAATCGCAGTAGGTTTGGCAGCTCCACCGCTCTTTCCTGGCGTCATTTTATCACATGTTTTTACTGCTCTATTTGAATCCCTATTTAGTAATGGGTAAACCCGGTTCTGCATTACTCATGAGTTTTAAAGTCACTTTTAATGAACACACAATGAAAATATTGATTGGAAATGATTGAAGGCTATTTGAACAAGGTTCTGTCAGTGTTTTATTAAAAAAGATGGTGCCAACATCAGCATGGATTATTTTAATCCTAAGGTACTAGCAATGAGCATTGTCTCATCCATTTAGTTTCTTAAGCACGCAGTGCTGCTAGATGGCCAGCAAGATACATACCAGATAAACTAACTGTAGTATTCACTCTGCCTGCACAGCTGTAAGGACCAAAGGCTAACAAAACAGAGATGGATTCTGTTCTATTCACCAAAAATGGCTAGGGAAGGAACTTGACTTTAACTTTGATTTCGTTTTTTTGGTTTAAAGTAGTTTTCTAAACAGGTTGTTGCAAGTAGATTTCATTTCCAATATGGAGCTTTTTCTAGGTATTTTTTATTGTATTGGAAAAGTTTTTATCCATGTAAATTCAAATCTTCAGGTTCATTGCAAAGCTAGAAGGAGCTATACGGTCATGGAATCTTGACAAATGTCATAAAGAAGAAAATGTTTCAAAAGTAATAAATAGATAAATTATTATTCTATTATATTGTACAAGTATGCCAGGTGTCAAGGAACAATGAAGATAGTTCATTGGATAACAATGAACTTCAGTCATATGCGTTGAACTAACGATGTAGCATTGCCAGATGCTAGGTCATAGAATATTTTAATGTATTTTGCAGGTGTGATACATTCACACTAAAACAGTGTTTTGGCATTCATTATTATAAAGAAAATTGTACAAAAATTGTTCAAGTCAAATTTACTGCTTATTGGCAGTTGAATATTGTAACAAAAATTGATATCGTGATTTAGCCATTTTGCAATAAAATAATTTTGAAAAAAATTTTTAATCCTGTACGAAAAAGCTTGTAATGAAATGGAAAGTTAATTGAATACATTATCCTAATTTCACCAGGGCATTGACAAATTTTGCCAGACAGGACGTAAAATTTGGCTCATTTTTGGTGGCCAGTTAATGATTGCATTAAATTTTACAGAAGGTGTTTTAAGAATGCACAAAAATTTGCCTGATCTGTGCTTGTATCTCTATTATTTCCCACACTTATTAGTCAATGGCATAGTGTCTACTTGTTTGTGTATCCTTATAAACCCTAGCATATTTAAGCCTACTTTATTGTTTTAAAGAACTCCAGAAGATCTAGTTCAGGACCATATAGTAAAGATGGAAATACCTGGACAGCACTATCTCCAGGGAAAACGTCCAACGAAGCAACCAAACAGGTATTTCCTGATGATTCCTCTTTAACTTATCTACTATATTGTTTGTATATTGATCTACAGTTGGTTGTGAAATTCATCTCATGACCTGCTATGCCTCTAGAATGTTAACTCATGCCTCCTTTATACTCCCCCTGTCATAGAATCTTTGTTTGCAAAGCCAAGCCAAGACAATGTACCAGTCTACAGTCTGTTTATAGATGCTTGGGGATATATAAATTGCCAAATAGATAGTTCTCTGGTTGTTCTGTTTAGAAGTCTCTAACTACTTCATGATATGAATTTTTGAATATTCTTTATCATATTTTAGACCAATGATGGAGAGTGGAATATTCAATCATGCCCTTTAGCTTTTGCTGACTTTGACTTCAATCTCAGTTGTCATGCATTGAATTCTGCCATAAAGCCAACTAATTTGTCACAAGATCACTTGCATGAACAAGGGAAGGAAGGTGTGTTATTCAAATTACCAGCCAATTTTAGCAGTCTGATTTTCTTTAATTCATATTGTTGTGGTTCTCCATCAGATTTGATAATGGTGACCGTTCAAATGGGAAGTGCATCCCGAGGTGACATAAGAGGCCACATTTTCTTTACTGGCTTCTTTGCCTTTATTTCTTTCTCTTTTGTTGCGTTGTAAATTTCTTGCAAGCTGATTTCCTTAACTGAAGTAGATTTCAATTTTCAATAATTCATGCTAATGGTTCACTGATCCTTCATATCAAAATTTTGTCATAGTCAATAGCTCGTAGACAGAATTGATAGCATATGTTGACTGTGTTACTGTGTGACATTGTCACAACCCTTCAATTTGTTAATCAATTATTTCTTTCATTAAGGCATACACTTGTTCATCCATTTTTGTGGTCATCCATTTGATCTTTTGTTCATTCATTCATTTGCAAATATTTACCACTGTTTCTTTACCATCCGTTTTGTAAGACCACTGAATCTTCCCATAGAGACACAAAACAGCCCTCCTGCTTCTATAATGGATATGTTTGATGTTGACTTTGATTTTCCGTCTCGTGCACACTGCATTGCAAGATGGTGAGTAACTTGATGTTACTTGTAGTGGTACGGTTGCGTTTCAGCTGAGCTCAGGGTCATACGATCAAGGAAAGCCTCTTTCTGTTTCCTGCACCCTTAATTCTGTTCAGCTAGTCATACATTGGTGCCTGCTGGCTTAAGGCTGGGGCTAAATGTGGCGAAGAAAAGATCTGCCCAGTCCAACTCAGAATGACATGACTCAGGGTGGTACCACTTAAACAGAGCAGCACATTGATCCTATGGTCAGTGGTTTGAGTCCTACCTCAGCTAAACTTTTACTTAGAGTGAGGAGAGTCGCCAGCTCTCTGTAATTCCAGGTGTAGGAATCACGAGGTGCGGTCACCCCGAGAGGGAGGACCTGGACACTGCTAGGTAAGCAAAAATCTTCTCAGTATAGACATTTCTACCTTTGATATCTAGGTAGAATCATGTGTATAAAAGAAAATGAAAAAAGCTTGTATTTTTGGTAAGGTTCACTTTCAAGGCTAAACTTCTGCCAGCCTCCTCTTAGATATACTTACAGAGATCTGTTATCTGTGGTTTTAGAGCAAAGTGTTAGCCTCATGACTTTTAAAAACCTGCAATTGTAGCTTATTGGTTACTAAGAGTAAGATAATGTCTAAGCCAGCCATGTAGCCCCGCAGGCAGCTTAATTGCTTGCTGTATTATTGAAGTTTTCTTATAAATGCAGGAATGGCGTCAAAGCTTTCATGGTCCTATCTCCGAGTAACCTTAAGGAGGAAATCAATACGGAATCAAGATCAAAGCTGCTCTTAAGTTCCGTTGCTGTTGCTCTTTCAAACACAAATTGGTAACAAACAGTTACTTTGATAACTCCTGAATCTGGTTTTCAATCTAGCGTGTATGTTTTGTAATTGCAGGTAGTATCATTCTAGTAGTCCAATTTTGTTATATTAGCTTGAATGTGTAAGCCAGGCTCCAGCATCCACGAGAAAGGTGAAACGTTTCAGGATTTTCCATTAGGATTCATTCAGAGATTCTACACACCAATTAGAAAAAAATAACTGTCAGTACGTCTGAACCAAAACTTGTGTGGAAGCATGGACATTCACGTGAGCATCTTCTCTCGTGATAATCTTCTCCCGTCAGAATCTGGTCTTCTCCTAACTTGTATACAGCTTTTCCCTGTGGCCTTAAAGGCATTTGAAATAAGGACCATTTGGGATCTACGCACGACCATGTGAAGTACCTTCCTTGCACTGAAATGAAGTGACTGAGTCTTGAAAGATGAGTTGTACATAATGGTTGGCTACAAGTGCTGACACCATGAAGCACAAAACTGCTTGACTTGGATACACTCAGTGAGAATTCCTCACTGCTGGATTGATATGTACGCTCACTCCAAAATTCCAAAACAAACTTCCAGAGACAACGAAGCACTGACTCAGAGCAAAATCTTCAAATGGCATGAAAATTTTCTAAAGGAGAATTTGTTGTAAGTATATATTGTAGTGGGAGCTCGATGATTTTTAGTCATTTGCCGCTTTGAGGGGCACAATCAGAAGTATCTTCATATTTTGGCATTGCGTGTATGAAAAAATACAATGGATGGATTAAATCAATCGGAGGCTACCTCGTAAGAATCCACGTCACCAGAAAATACGTAGGAGCCACATCCCTAGTCCATGCTAAAAAACTCCCAGTTTGAATAAGATGTATGATTAGGAGGAAATATAACAGAATAAGGCACATAGCAAGGCAAACATCCCAAGGCGGCATCAGAGAATAGACGAAACTTAGCAACCTTGAATAGATCATTGCAAGATCATGAAGTCTTGATGAAGATAGATCACGGTGGTGTCAATTCTACTGCAGTTGGATATAGTGGTGCATGATTATGAGTCTCTCTGATGACGTAACCTTGGCATGCCAGTACACTTAGCAACAATTGAAGCGCACCTATTTGTCGTCAATTCAAGTATAATTCGAAGTTACTCCCATCTCCATAAAGTTACGGCTATGTCACTGTCGATTTTTTTATAATCCTGAATAGCTCGCCAAAAGAAGACCGTTTGGATACGCTGTAAGTTTGCAGCGTCACTGACCCAAAGACAAGATGCCTGAATTGTTTTCAAGGCAAGCTCTCAACGATGAAACTTAGGCTGCGTTTACACTGTATCAGATCACTTTTTGATCCGATACGAAAGCATTACGGATCAGCCATGCGTATACACTAGATAAAGTGATCCGGTACAACTTTGTACTTGCTAGGAAAGAGGAACAGTTTTTTACCTGCTAGGAAAGAGGAGCAATTTTGTACCTGCACTGCTCCGAAACTGTACCGGTACAGTGTAAACGCGAGGGAAAAGGAAAACTTTTGTATCGGATCAAAAGTGATCCGGTACAGTATAAACGCAGCCTTAAGCTCAATTGATCAAATCGCGCTGTCTTTCATCAAGAGTGATTTCCTCTGTACTGCGTTTTTACGCAGAGACAATCTTACATACATCCAAAAATTTGCATTGCAGCTCCTATGAAAGGGTTTTATTGCAGGATCTAAATGGCACATCAGAATGCATGAATTACCACTAGCGAGATCTCCCAGTTTTCAGTGACTCATAGTAGCTTTGATTCCACTTTCAGTGACATCCCAATGTTCGTTCAAGTACAACAGCGTTGGAGAAGGTTATTCTTTGGCACTTGTATGGGAAATGGCTTTCGTGTAAGCTACGAAATGGCTCATCTTAAGAACGCGCCCTCACAGTGTCAGAATATATCAGGACTGCTAGACGTGTTCAAGTCAAAATTGGTGCGTATTTTTACAGCTTAATTGAACGCCATTGCCATATCATTTTCAGCTCGGATTTTCTTTTAAAATTGCTGCTAACATTCTCCCCGTATGATTCCCGAAAAGGTGTTGCAATGTTCAAGGCCTTTTCATTTTCTGTGCCGTTGATTGAAATATCCTCGGATATATTTGATATTTCTGAAAATGTTCCTATAATGATGTGTAAAGAATATCCATGTATATGCTGCAAGTCCATTGCAATCGTTTTTCAGTGCATCTTAACATGGGTTAAAGGACTTTATCTATGCCGTTTTTATTTTATCTTAGTTAATCCTGCGTAATTGACAATCTGTGCCAGTGTGCGAAAACCAACAGGGAATTGATGTATTCAATGAAAAAATTCTTTGAGAATTGATGTTTTTGCTTTTATAGTTACTCTTGTGATTTTTGGTTTCATGACTTGCCCAGATTTTTATCCTATCCGCTTGAAGCACTTTCCCGTTCTATGCAGTTGCTGCTTTACTGAAAATTCATTCTCATACAGTACAGCGATGTATTTTTAATTTAGAATACGTTTGCTACCTCTCATGCCAACTGCTAAGCTCTGGGCTGCCATCTTTAACGTATTGTTTTACGAATAAGCTAGAACAACTCTTCGTCAATATTGCATGTGTCAGTTTGGTTGACCGCCACTCTACACCTGAATCTGAACTGCGTATACAGTATCATAGCAGACAGGTTTTGAATTCTCAACTATTCATAATCAACTGAAATCTCGTTTCTTTCTACCCAGGCCGTGCCACAAAGGGTTATCCCGCCCATAACTATTTCAGTTCGCTTCACCTATGTACTGAACTGGTCCGAATACGACTGGGTACAACAGCCACCGGACGTCAGTTCAAGTTTTGGCTCCGAAATCGGCTACTTGAACTTGTCGAGGCTACCGTTTGGTCCAGTTCAAGACCCTATCAGGTATGGTTATTCTACGTGGGGCAAGGTTTTTCTGCTCGTCACAAAATTAGTATAATCTTCAGTTTTCATCTGCTTTGGTGGCATGACATGGTATTGCATGGTTAATGTGAATCGCTGCTTAACACCTAAATCAGGGGTGGCCACACCCGCCAAGTCTTTTTTTGTGGCCCACCAAGAGCTTGATCTCTCCCGTTATTCTCGTTTTCTAATCGCTTGATACCGTATAGACGCATTAGAAACATGTAAAGCGTTACCATACAGAAGATTCAAGCATATTTTTCATTTTTATTGCGTGACAATCCAATTTTGAAAAAGCCTTGGCAACATACTGTGCGACCCTTTAAAACTTAGAATTTGTGGTTGCGGCCCTTGTGCTGAAAAGTTTGCCAACACCTGACCTAAATTATCTAATTCATTTTAAGTGACTATCTTACTTTCAGTATTCAATCTTAAAAGTTTTCGTGCTCTTGGTTGTGGGATTAACAAGAAACCAGATTGTGATTACAAGATTTGATCCCAGAATTTACTGAATACAAAATTTACATTAAATGTGATGCAGTACCCGAAATGGATCCTTTGGTTTCAAAGTTCTTCCCTTTTTTCGATGATTTTCCAGCATCATGATTGCAAACTCCCTTGCACTGTTGCATTGTGTATTGGCCTATGCATAGAAAGCTTTTATCTATATGATTCATTCATTCATCTGTGCCTCTTTGTAGTGATCTACACCTGGCTACAACCTGGCCGTGTCTTTCAGAAGAAACGATAGTCGATGATACCGAATTTTCGTAAGTATTCTTTTTTAGTGAGCTATGTTGAGGAAAGGCAATGGTGGCTTATGCAAAGCCCCAACAATGGAAGAAAGAAGAAAGCGAAAGGCTGAGAGGAGAGGGAGATAGAATCGAATTTATCGATCTTACTTTTGAAAGACGGCAAGTTGTACGATTTGGGAAAGGAAGAAGAAGGCAAGACGTTCAATGTGAGCTTCTCACGTGGAGTGTAACAATATATGCGCTTTGTACATATCGCGGATGCCAAAGTATTCAAAAACCGTCGTTGATCCATTACACATTTAACCTTAAGGCAAGTTTCCACTATGAATTGTTGAAATTGTCTTAAAGTGGTTTTGGTAAAAGTTTATCTTATTTGTAGTTTTTTGCTGCTTGCGTTTTACTTGAAACAGTTTAACCGCTGCTCTTGGTGATGCAAGCACATATTTATCAACATCATGTGAATTTGTGTTTTCTTGGAGTATGATGTCGACCAAAATATGATCGAATTTAGTGGGACTTTTTTCAATGAGCTTCCTTTGAAGTCAGGAAGCATGCCGAAAATGGTACCGAGTCTTTTCTGTTCGACACCTTTAAGTGCACCCAAAGCAAAATGGCATTGAAAGGGCTGCTGAAGACGTCTATGTCCTTAATGACTAGTTACTCTTTGGAAGGAAGCTGATATGCACGCTTCATCGAAAGCAAATTGTGGGACTTCTTTAGAAAAAGTTCCATTAAAGCCTCTAGTAAGGCATGGCTTTCGCCAACTACCTCTGCATTAACCAGGCTAGTCGCATAATATCGATTTCTTGAACTTTTTATGTTCAATGTGAAGTCCAAACTATCTAGATTCTACAGCATGACTGCGCCTTGATTTTTATGATTTTGCCATATCTATAATCTTTCAGGGATTTCAATCCTGTCGAAGCACCAAAATGGTCGATCAGGGCAAGGTCAGCTGAGAACTGCTCCTCGCTGCTCTACGACCATTTGAATTCATTTCTGCAGCTATGCAGGAGCTCAGAATCAACGCAACAAATCATTCGCAGTTTATCGAGAGACGAATTAGTGCTAGGTATTCCTTGATTTCGAACTCTATCCCACAAATCATCATCCATCCCAAGAACATGCAATTTATGGAACGTCTTGCCTTCTTCTTCCTTTCCCGAATCCTGCAGCTTGTCATCTTTTCAAATCTAAGATCAGTGAACTTATCTGATCTTATTCTCCTCTTAGCCTTTCGCTTTCTTCTTGCTTCCTTTTTTGGGGCTTTGTATAGGCCGCTATGGCCTTTCCTCAACATAATTTACTAAGAAAAAAAAAATTTCGCATAATATTGATTTTCAGAACTGAATTGATCTCAGGTTTATAGTGCAACTCAATGTCGTCGTGTTATTCGTCCCTTTTAACTAAGGAAAAACTAATGCCTTTTAACTAAAGCAGTTGCTCTGCATGTGGTAATGTTTTGCATTGTTGGTCAGATTTGCAAATCAAGACGTCTAACGAGGTACGAGGTGGCCCTGAAATTAAGACAAGCTAGATCATAAAGACTGTTGAATGAATCAATGCTCATTTTAAGCAGACAGTCAGATCGAGAAACAAAGCATTTAGAATTAGCATTAGCTAATACCACAATTGATTGGTGAATTGCCAGTCCATAAATATTGATTGGGGGTTTTCGATTGGATTTCAGCACCCCAGTATTGAATGAACTCGACACCCTTACTGTTAGCCGAGTGCTCTGACAGAAATGCCAGTCAGCAGGTATGGCTCTGACATGGTCACAGAGTACTGGTTATTGGCGATGTTCATTAGTGATCTCAGATCTACGTCACACCAGTCAAGCCATTTCATCAGTTCATTTTCATTGGTCGCTTCGAAAAGAAGACGATTTGCGGGATATCTTTACCTTGTTTGTAAACAAAACTTTGTAAGGAACTTATCTTTTTGCGACTTGCACCCACCCATCAATAGCTTGGATAATTCTAATATTTTTCATTTTATTTACTGCCTTGTTCGTCCTTGACGTAACTCATTGTATGTATGATTTTCCAGACCAGTATGATGACATTACTCAAGCCTTTGAGAAGCTCACCGAATCCGGTCCACGCTTATCACAAACGAGACTCTCTAGCCAAAAGAAGGCTACGAAAAGGGAGCAAATGAAATTAAAGGAATCCCCTATACCAGAAGAATTGCTCACCAAAATCCTGCTTGTATGTTTTGTAATTTTCAATACAAAGTTGTATGTATTCACTAGATAGGTTTGTGATGAATGCTTATCAGCTTATTCTTTAAATAGTATTAACACAGGGTTCCATTTTTTGTATGTTATATCCAGTCACTATCTTATGCCCCCCATTACAATGTTTCAAAGTTTGAAACATAGCAGAATCCTCACCCGGTCTTTTCACTTCTTAATATGATTTATTGCTTGTATGCACCGTTCGGATGTTTTCTTCAAATGGAAAAATGCTGCATTCTACTCTTTGTGATCTCTTCAGACTTCTATCTGTGAAATCAAGTTTTTGTATCTGTATAAAGACATTTGCTTCAACCACTTGTGTGGTGCATGTTGAAAAGGTTATTCTGCTTAAAAAAATCAGATGTATGTTTCGATGCAAAAGTGTCCTCTAATATCTCATTTCCTTTCATTCCTTGTGTTTAGAGGGTAACCCTTCAGCAATTGCTGGCTTTCAAGAGGCCCTCTTTTTACTATGAAATGTATTACAAAATAGCTACTGAAATGTAAATTACAAACCTAATTAGAATAAAATGTGAAATCCAAGTAATATCATATAAAAAATGGGTAAGAAAGAAAAGGCATAATAGTGAATAGTAAAACATAGCAGAAAATAAACATCATAACCAAAGCAAGAGATGGTTTCACTTGGTCAATTCTAATGCGTTAGTGTAAGGCCCCCTGCTAACAACTGCTCTGTAAAAGCTGTGTTGATCTGTGTAGGAGTAACGAATAGTGGATCTGTGTTTTGCAGCATCTGTTTCCTGACTCTTATGAAGAAAAAGAGCACGCCGAGGAACGGCAACACCTACTTGCTGAGGAGCAGAGAAAAATTGAAGATGATGGAAAGAAGGTACTCTACGTCAATGTAGTATATCTTGTGAAATTATGCCTTTAAAGTTATCTTTTTCCTTTGAAGTTGATCTGTTATCAGTTATATATAGTAGTATGAATGTTGCTTGCGCTTCTGCTATGATGCTAATATCTCTTTCTGGAGCGCGGCGTTGCATTTCGCCTTCGATTTAGGAATAAAATGATTTTTTTCCAGATTGGCTACTTTTTGTAAGATGCATTCGAATCGATGAATTTTTATTTGAAAATATTTTGTTACAGTTAGTTTTTTCTATCTCTTTTAAGCTTTGTTTCCCTTCGTAGACTTGAAGGTTCTGTACATTTCGGACCTCACGAAAATTTCTCACCCGTCTATCTGGTCTAGATTTGAGATCCTTTTACTATACTCTACTATTCAATACACTCGTCCGTTGCTCTGCATGGATTTGAAGCACCAGTCTTATCTGCATCATTTTTATGCTAGGACAAGTTCCGCATGCTTAAATCAGCTCCTGAAAAAAGTCTGGTCAGTTTATTGACCATGTGTCTTTGTATTGTGAACTACAGCTACGGAGGTAAGGCTCGCGTCGTAAAGCCTCAATGCTCTTTCATTTATAACCTGTTCTTTGAAGAAGATCTTCATAATCATAGCCAGATCTATTTCATCGTTCAATTGTTAAAAGTCGCCAATCACCTAGTATCGTGTCTGTAAGAACGCTGGGTCCTTGAACTTTATATTTCCAGATGAAACTTCAAGATGTTTTGAATTTCAGGAGCTGTTTTGTGTTTTGCCACATCATATTCTTCGATCTGTTATTGCATAGATTGCAAAACATTTTTAAAAATGGGCAAATTAGTAGTCTCATGTCTTTCTTTATGTGGTAGTTAAACCAGATAGTTTTCAAGCAACTCAAGTGCGTTTATGACATTTCTTCTTTTAAGGTGTAAAAGCGTTTGCTCATCTTTGGCATGAATTCATTCTGGAATTGAGATACAGATATGAAAGTAGCATTCTAATCCCAAGGTAATTGCTCTTAGTTGGTTACCTGCCTACTTAACATGACGTTTGTGCCAATGAACTGTTGACAAATCATTTGTGAATGACCCCAACCAAATGGAGGTTCGTTGCAAAGAGGTTCCTTTGCTTTTTACTATTCGTAGCTGCGTGTGGACATGTGCCAAGCCGCTTCAATTATTTTTCAGTGCAAGCTAATCACGTGTCAGCTCGACTCAATCACATTTCATTTCATGTTAATCACGTGTCACTTTAACTCAAACACGTGTTAGTAAGCGTTAAACAGCTCCATCCCATTGTAAGTTAATCACATGTCCATTCATCACAATATGGGTTAGTCAATTCAGTTCACGAAGATAAATCAAATTTGCATAGTACATGATTAAGGTGCATCCAATTTAAATCTCATCACTGCTTCGAATAACTGAAGCCTTTTCTTCCCTTTGCATTGAAGGACTGCGTTGGAGTCTCCCAATTTGAACTACTGTTTAATTCATCAAAAAGTACAGGTAGACTTGTAAATTTTACTACTTCATTAAACGTAGCTTGTGCAATTTTTTTTTCCTGTATGCTATTGCTAAAAAACTGAGGAATGCTTCAACTCTGTCCATTTGTTGCAAGGTATACAGTAAACCTTTCCTTGCTTTAACTTAGACCACTTTAACAAGTATCTTAGGATCATTGCCAGTGGTCATTATGAACTGAATATTTACGTAACCAAGCAGTTTAGATATGCTTATGAGCATGCGTAGTATAATTTACATGGTACGATGTGAGTATGACAACGTGCATAATAGAACTTGCAATGTGAATTACAGTCAAATAGAGTTGAGTCTCATACTGGAAGCAGAAGTTGTGGAACACCGGTGGCAATGTCCTTCTTGGCCTATTAGTTATCTGATGATCGTCTTTACTTTGTAGATGCTGAATTATTGCATACAGAAAAAGAAACTGCACTATGAACAGTCATCGAAACCAGTCAGCCTTTCAAATTCTTCTGCATCTCTGAAAGCAAAGCCTCCATCCCAACCGTCTGAATGCCAGTCGGGATTGATCTCGGATACGCCAAAGCAATCCGCATGGGAATTAGAGGTGGATGAAAGTGATAGTGACGACGAGTTCTTTGAAGCTGTCGAGGAACAAGATAAGGTTTCCAGGAATTCAAAGAGCGAGGAAATGGAGCCCCTTTCACCCAATATCTCTTCTGCCGATATCCAGTCGCAAAATGGCAGTCCATCAGGATCTTTTTTGAGCTTGAGTAAATCAGGATCTGAAATCTCATTCGGACGGACGGGTGCTTTGAAGGAGACCGAAATGTTGCTATTGGAAACCAAAGAGCCCCTTTGTATTCCAGTAACACAGGTATGTAATGCTATCTACCATATTCGACGGATATGTAAGGCTATGCACGTCAGAGTTCTATCATTAGAAATCCCTGAGACTGTTTGGAGATAGGCTCGGTGCTAACTTGAATAATGGTAACAATTATGATAGGAATATTTATACAGGGTAAACCTTGTCAGGAGTATAAGTACTGTTATCAGTAAGGACCCTGTGATGTAATTGACTAATCGGTCGCATAGCATATTGATACATTTGAAATTCAGAGACTGTCCAAAGTATACAATAAAACGTCTGCAGTTTCATTTGCTTTTTGCTGCAGCGAAACTTACTCTTACTGTCGTAGGATGCACCATCTTCTCCTTCTGCCTTTGTCTTTATTCCTACTTATCTGGATTGGATTTCTTGCTTTAGAAAAATTTCAAGGGTTGAATGTAAAGGATGGGCTTGGTTGTATGTGAGCAGGGTAGGTTGGAAATGCTTGGAGATGAATCAGGAGAATGCAATACTGGGCAATGGGATGAGATGTGGTGACATGAGCAGTGTCTGTTATGATGTAAGATGAGAAGATGAATCTGTGAACATATGTGCACATGCATTGAATGAACAAATGAATGAATTAATTAATGAATGGATGGACGGATGAAGGAAGGAAGGAAGGAAGGAAGGAAGGAAGGAAGGAAGGAAGGAAGGAAGGAAGGAAGGAAGGAAGGAAAAAAGAAAGGAAATTAAGATGATTTCACCGCAGATGCTCAATCAAACCAACCATCAAATCTTGCCCAGAAATCTTAGCAAAACTGATTCTTTTAGAAGCGCCTTTTCTCAGTTGATACGGAATCCACATTGTGCTCTTCACATATCAAAATTTTGCTCTTCCGCTCTTCCGTTTGTTCAGTACCTCAGTCACTGTTTGCCAGTAGTAGCTAAACATGCAGGCTATATTTATTCATTGCGAAACAAGACTGTGATTTTGACTGTTTTTTTACCAGGAGCAGCCCCCCGTGACAGAAGATATCATAGAAGAACAAACCCAGATCATGTTAAAATTAGGACGATCAGAAGGTGGTTCCAAATACCTCGCACAGATGCAGTCTGGGTCACTGTTTTCAGATGTGCAGGCTTTTAAGGTGAATTTCAATCGATTAAAACTTGTTATTTTCTCATGTGAAAAACTAGAATCTTAATAGTTAGTCGCTGCACTTTTCGTTTTTGTTTTTGCCCAATCTTTGATGCTTCGCTCAATCATCTTAATGTTGAAATTGTAAGAACCTTAAGTTAATTTATTTTCCTCTCTTGTTGTATTCTGCGTGTTTAACTACCATGATTTTCCAAAATTGCCGGACAAAATCCTCTAATTCCGACGCTAAACCTATTTGCAGCTAGAACATCAATTGCGCCAAGATTGAAACTTACGTCTATTGTCAACGGCTTTTTCTCTAGGCTGCGAATCCAGGCTGTATATTTGAGGATTTTGTGAGATGGTATTCACCAAACGATTGGATTCCTGGCAGAGAAACGGAACAGGAGAAAGAAGATCTAGCAAAAATGAGAGCGTGTATGTACAGGGAAAATGAAAAAGGTAGGTTGAATTATATTGAGATGATTTTGTATTTGGCAGTGAATCGACACTGCATTTTAGAATGTCCGTTGATTGGTTTTTGAAAATTATTGAGTCCTTTGTCTTAATATTCTGATGAAGAACTTTGAACATTGCTTTTCCTATTTTCTGGTTTGCTTCGTTTTTAAATGACTGCAGAGCGACGAAATGAAACTCAAATTGGACTAAATTGGTAATCGCATTAATCAAGAGTAGTTAAAACGAGATAAAAAAATGAGTGAGTGAGTGAATGAGTGAATGAGGGGTGAGTTAGGAGTGAGTGAGTGAGTGAGTGAGTTAGTGAGTGAGGAAGGAGTGGGTGAGTGAGGAGTGAGTGAGTGAGTGAGTGAGTGAGTGAATGAATGAGAAATGGCCCTGTAGCAGCGCATCAACCTCCTCGTACTCTTTGCGGATGTAGTCCCAGTGGCTTTTGATGTGATGACTCATGGTGAATCTTTTCAATTTCATTTTCTCAGCGCAGTTAAAAGAAGTTGTTGGACCGCAAGAAATCGATGGCTGGGACCTAGATGCGGACGAAGAAATCAGTGAAATTGAACTGATGGAAGTTGATGCTTCACAGGAAACAGCGATTGAAGCAAAGGTAACAATTTCCATCACTGCAAGACATGAATGGCTGTATGTGGAAAGATTTTCCAGTGGACTTGCAAGTCGCAGTAACGAATGCGTTATTTTGTGCTGTGAAAGATCCAATAGCTTGGTTATTTCGTATGCAATTCACAATTTCGTAAACCTTTCCAGAATTTTTGAAGCTATGCAACAATGATGTGTATTTATTCAGATACCTTTTATTCCAGTGGATCGATGAGGGACACATGAGTGTTCGAATGCGTATCCCAGGCAACATATGGCTTGAGACTTGGCAGACAGCCAAACCTGTGCCTGCACGAAGACAGAAACGACTTTTTGACGATACCAAAGAGGCGGAGAAGGTACTCTCCGTTTGCTGTTCTTTTGATGATCTATTGCAAAATGTCTGTCAAATTTCCAAGAAATATTTCAGCATCCATCTTTTTGTTCTCTTTTATTGATAAACACATCATAGATTCGGAATATTTTTAAGTTTAAGATCATTTATATATTCATTTTAAACAGCTTAATGCCCTGCAATGGAATTAGGAATCCATTATTATATTCTTAATCGAATTTTCTTGTAGCGTCTTTTTCAGTGCATGAAAATCTGACACTACAGAACTTGCAGTAACTGACTTTTCTTACCCTGATAGCAGAAAATCGCATGAATCTCAGGTCATGACAAATTTTGCGAGTCAAAACAATCAAGATTGACTTTTTTGCTTGGGACGTTGTTTTTGTAGTAATTAGCATCTCAGCTCACCTTGGATTGCGGATTCTTTCAGGTGCTTCATTTTTTGGCAAACCTAAAGCCATCTGAAATAGCAAGGTATCTGTTTCCAGTTTCCATCCACTCAGCCATAAATCGAATTTTGCTCGAACGTAAGTGCATTTTCACATGTGCCGTTGCATTGATGTTTCTAGCTTGTGTTGATGCTTAATGCGTTGTTAGCATTTAATTTTTCCCTTTACATTTTACCGACAGTTTTTTTGCCATTTTGCAATATGTGGTCATCTTTTATCATCTGTAGATAGACTCAGGGAAGCCAGCAATTACCCAATCCTTCTCCAATCCAGTTTGGCTACATTGTATGTAATTCATGCGCCAGAAATAAAAGGTTTAGATCACCCTTCACCACTGCTATGCAAAAGGTTCCTTTAAGAAGAGACTCACTTAGTGATCTTTGAGTCTTCTCAGCTTCCTCTATGAAGTCGAGTGAATCAAGTTGAGTAAATAAAGTCAAGTCAATCAAGTCAAGTCAATCAAGTCAAGTTAATCATGAGGTATCCTCTTCAATGATGATTACAAACCATGTTCAACCTTCCCATTTCTCCAGCTCTGTTCTCTCAATTGGGATTCGCTTTCATAGGAGAGAGTATGCGACCAAGAATTTCAAGCTTGACTAATCAAATTGTCCACGACACGGCTCGCCTTGGTGGTCCAACCAAAGATAGCATGTCAAAAATGTTGGTGAGTAACTTGGAAAATTACCTCGAGAAACAGACTCCTTTCGTAACATTCAATGCTTGCTTTCCAATATTCCCTTGTCTCGACCATACATAAACATAGACGGTGCTCTGTCTGTCTTTATTCAGCTAGGTTCCCTCATCGGGTCTGGTCCTTTTGATGCTCAATTATTCATTACACGTTAGACTCTCAAAAGACCTGTTAGAATAGTTCTTTAGTCTTTCTGTAGAGCTGTTTGTAGACTACGGTTAGCCACTAAGTGCAGTGCCCATTTCACAAACCTGTTTAAAGACCAAATTTTCACCTGGAAGTCGTAAATGTCTTGACTCTTTAAAGCAGTGCATCTTAATGCAGGAGTGTGAGCACACGGTACTTTAGAGAATATTTTTTGTGCAGGCGTACTGAAAAGCTTCCACGTCATTAGAGGATGAATACAAAATTAGGCATTCGCTGTGTTTTTATAACGTCTTGACCAGATGGCAAAGAAGTTGAAGATTTTCATTTCCATATCTCCTTTTGGGTTACTTGGGAAGGATTTATTTCTTGGAGAATCAAGAATAAAGTTATCATTAGTTGCTAAGTCTGAAGATTTCTTTCTGATTGTGGCTTTACTTGTAACAACTGACTCAACTGCGACAATACCAATGCAGCTTTTAGATGCCAATACACTATCAACTTTTTTACTTCAATGGCCAGAGTATATGCAGACAAGTTCAGATTGCCGAACTAGCTATATCAAGAGTCCAGTTTCTTGAGAAGAATTTTTGCCATCTCAATGGCCTAAAAGATGCGGAAAACATTGATGATGGTGTTGCACAGTTCGTAGCGGATCTTTTGTCTTCACCTGAAGTAGATATCGTCGGTGGACCAAGGGGGTCCATTGGAAAAATGATTTGCAAGCTAATAAAACATCAGGTAATTTACTTCTTTTTCATTAAAAGCTTATTTCTCTCGATTTTTTTTGTTAGAAGTTTCTTACGCGAATTACACTAGACAGTGTAGGATGAAAAAGTTTCTTATAAGTGTCTCGAGCTTTTGCTAGTTTCTTGCTGAAGGAAGACACTAAAGGATGCGTACACTGTGTGGTTTAGCATCGCCAAGGACTTCCTATTTCTTGGCTACTATAGATAACTCTGAATTCAAATTCTGTCCTTGAGATATTTTGATTACAAATGTCATGTTATGCTAGAAAATTGCACTTCTAGAATCAGAATAATTACATTCAATTGCAACCACTCTTATTTCAATGAATGTGTCGCAAAGTCGTTGCTAAAAATTTTTACTTTGTTGCTTCTGTAAAAGAGGCATACAGTCCCTGGCTTGTTTAATTTAATAATGATTAAGGCATGAAAGTAATTGTCTATGATAAGGCAGAATCCCTGGTATGTGGTTTTCGGAAGGGCTTCTATACGCAACATGGGCCTCTGAAATTACTAGAAACTTGCAAGATAGTATCGGAACATTACTCGCTGCTTTGCCGTTCACATGTTGAACCTCGATCATTTCAACTTCGCAGTCTGTCCTCTCCTTCCAGCAAATGTTTAGGGCAGATTATCTAGTACTGTGATGAAAGACTTGTTATCGATCTTAATAAGAAACTACTCACATCAACTTTAAAGTGTGCGCGTGCAACAGAATGATTTAAAGAGGCCTTTCTACACCCCTTCTTTGAAGCCATCTTCTCATTTTACCTATATTTGTATATGTTTTTATATGTGTACTAATTGCCTTTTGTTTTTAATTTTTATTATTTCTTCATATGTTTTTTCTGATAGGCCACAGGATTGATTTGGAACGTCATCCTCCCTGCTGTATCGTTCCTTGAAATTCTCAATGTATGTAAATTATTGTGGGAACAAAAAGGAAAAAAGATAATGATGGGGGACGGAGGCTTAGATGTTGCACTTATGATGGATCCCTCCAAAGCCTTCAACTGCCTATATCACGAGTAAAATTGCATGCCTACGGTTTTGGTAGAAGTGCTCTTGCACTTATTCCCAGTTATCCTTTGCAAATTTTACAAAGGTTCGAAATTGATTGCTCCTTTAGTACGTTGCAAGAAACTAGCTTAAGTGTCCCTCAAAGGTCCGTTTTAGGCACCTTTCTTCTTAACATCTGTGTTAATGACGTATTTCTTCTGAGATAATTTTGTCTGTTTTTATCTTTCAGCAGGGAACTCAAACCAATGCAAACAATGCTGCTGGAGGGCCGCTATCTGAGGCTAGTAGTTTAGCATTCCTAAGTTCTTTAATTATTCAGTCTTCCATAGGACGAAAATCGTTGTTTTCTTGTCCGCTGAATAAAAAGACAGCTGGCAGAGCTGTTTTCCTATTTTGAAACATTGGTGAATATAGCGAGGTTGGTTCGATTCCTGCTTTCTTCAAACCCCTGAAGATTGATAATGAATCTCAGTTCTATTACCGAGTGCTATTTGTTTCAAGCAATGGTGGTAATCAATTTTTAAAGACACAGGCAGTTTCTCATTTTATGTCCGGACTATGTTCGTATCGTTTGTTGGGTTGTCCCTTGTTCTCCCATGCCTTCAAACATTTGCAGGTAGATTTAACAATGCTGACATGTTATGTTGACCAGAAGCGAACGGTTTTTTTCTCTAGCTAAGAAAACACGTTGGAACTCATACGCCTCGACTTCGAGATGGCCATTCTCCTTAAGTGATATGAAAAGGGTTTCTGTGCAGCGGTTTGTGACGAAATGCCTTGGCTTCTAAGCTTGCCTATTTTTAAGGTTTTCTTTCTTCTTTCGTTGCAGATCATACGAGAGCCTCAGAAGCAAAGAAAACTGACTTTTCCATCCCCTGCTGGCCGCGAGTACATACTTCGAACAACTGTTTGTAAGCCTAGAAATTCGTCGAGACCTTCTCCTCAAAGATTATTTACAGTAATTACACGAGATGAGTTTAGATTAGTGGGCTCTTTTACAAGAGATACAACGTTTGTTTAGATTATCAGCAACTGCCGCTATAAAAATTAGGGTAAATGTGTATGAAATAATTTTTAAAGATTTATGTTAAATTATTTATACCAATTAAATCTGTTCTCCTTTAGTCTCCTAGAATTCCCCAGCAAAGCATTCCTTGCTTCCTCTTAGAAATTCTTTTACCAACATATTACACCATGAAAAAAGAAAAAAAGGAAGACGTTTATCCCACTCCACATTATCCAGGGATACTTTAAGTGTCAGTGAGTCATCATTACAAATTTAATGTATCAGAAATTCGCATAGTGCATCACTAATGTTGCAAGCTTTGAATCCCTCGACTAGCTAGATGATCACTTCATATAACTTGCTCGATTTCTCTCCATGCAGAGACAACTGATTTTTTCAAGCCGTTGCAAAGTCCAAAAGCTTTTACCGATAGAAATATCATATATTTACACTAAGACATCTTTGAATTTCTGAGAATCTGGCACTGTTTATTATTTTGCACGTGTTAAAGGCGAAATCTTTCGAATTCACTTGGTGTCTTTTTTCCTTTGCAATTAAGAATTAAAGGCGATCCTTGCATGCAAAGAGAAGTCTAAGATTTATCTTCGAGTGTCTCAATGGAAACCTTTCTTACACTGTGAAGCTTTTAATCGCACCAGACATTTGTATGGATAAGCAAAGATTTTCTTCGCCCAATTTCAAGATTTGGGACCTCGTTATACTTTATCTTTGTATAAGACCATAGACCTGTACGGTTTTTCTCAAATAGATGTGGGAACATGAAACCTTAACTTTCCAATCAATTACATAGATTATGTTTTCACAGCGCAACTTTCTCTTGCCAAACAAAAATTTGAGTATAAGATGCAGCTCAAAACCCTCCGCATACATCCCAATGTATCGCTTTGAAATTTGCAGAAAGTATGCCATGGCATTCTCGACAAAAATTTGACAGTATTATCCAACTTCCGTAATCTTACACTGATGAATTTCTCGGAAGTAGAAGATCAATCAAAAGTCAACAGTACTATTTGTTTTTCTTTCCAGCATTTTCTTCCGCTTTCCACTATGCCTTCATCTTTATACGGTCTAATATTTCTATAGCAATGTAGGTATATATGAGTATATTACTCCACGTATTGAAATTTGTATGTATATGTAATGTCAGTATGAATTGGATATGAAATATATAAGTTACTTATATATTAAACCCTGATAAATGTGCATAAATTATAAAGATATAATTATAATCATGAAAATAAGAATATTCGTATGTCATTAATGTATTTTATGATAATGTATCTACAAAATTTACCTCTATATATTTCATATATTTTTACATAAATATTCTTATATTCAAAAATTATATATCTATAAAAATGCAAATATATAATGCATTTTAATGCTCTGCATAAATGATAAAGATATTGAGTTCTTGAATTGATAAATTATTTGCATATGGATGTATGACGTGTGTGTATGAAATATATAGATAAGTAGATATCTGATGGAAAAATGAGACAAATATATCTATTTTGGTTGACCATTCATCATCATGCAAATACAAATATGATAATCTATACAGATAAATGTGTATATTTCATATCCTTAAAATAAATGGTTCAAATACTTTCTTATGATTTATCTAAATTTTTTATATATGCATTTCATAAACTTGTAAATCAATAATTCATACATTTCATAATTGTGCATCCATCTATCTGATTTATATTCATTTATATAATGCAGATAATGTACTTATAAATGATATAAATGAATTATTATTTTAGATATTCTTTTACGAATATTTGAAATCTACCTTTAAATTTTGTCAATCTTTTTTTCAGACTTCATTCTTTTGTTAAGTGCTTTAAACGTTTATTTATAATGCATATAGTTATAAGAAATAGTGAATGCAAGTGTAGATGTACATATTCTCATGATTTTATTGTTTCAGAACTTAATATCTATCGAATAGATATGATAAATTATTAGATGGATAATTGGTGTAATCTGTGATTGAAATAATCTATAACTATTTGTTGATATAATCTTTATATGAATTTACAAAATTAGTTCATTTACTTTATCATCATACATCTCTATAAGCATGTATTTTTTAGCCAATTTCTCCATAAAGGCTCATATATTTATAATCATGTATATTTATGATGCTTTTATAAATCTTTCTATTCAATTCATTGTATGTAAAACTTGAATCGAAATATTATCACAAAATATGTGAATTACGTTTACAAAAGGATATTTGAAAAGTCTTTAAGTTAAATGAATCTGTATTTTAAGGATGTAGCAATTATTTATAATGCCTCATCTATCTAAAAATAGCAATAAATTATGTCAATAAGGCTTAAATGTTCATTGTAATTTATGTATCTTATGGTCATAAATTTACAGTATACAATTTCCATCTGAATTTCATATATTTTTTCTGTCAAAAAGTTCATCTGTTTTGTAACCACACAATTACCTAATTCAATGATTATATATCAATACTGTATTTTGTAATCAAATTTCAATTATTGAAGACACGAGTAGATAAAATCTGGTCGAAAACTGATTTACAAATCTAGGTAATTTGTAAAATATATAAACATATGATATAAATGTTTGATTATAAAATATATGAATTATATATGTATTATGTGTATAAATATGTATGTGTATCTATGAAGCTATGAATGAAATTAGTAAGTATTTCTGTATAAAGTATAATGATATGAACATAGATGCTCTGCACATCTATACAATTTAAATATTTTTCAATTTTATATCTATTTAGTAAAGATTTAGATATACATATCTGTATAAACATAAATATGAAATATATATACATACAGAGTATAGTTATGATTTATGTATAATTATAGTTAAATAATTCACTACATATTTATATCTGTATATATACATGACAGCCGGCCATGCCTTGATAATACGAACTTGGTTATTAGGCATTTTTTCCACCATCGGAATATGAGATGGTGAGCATTGGATGCTTGCAGAAGAGAGATCTATTTTCAAGTTTATTAGAAATAAAGGCATTGAAATAAACATTTAATGTATTCAAGACTTCATATCAGTTCCTTGCAGGTGCTTTTACACATGCAGATGCAAAATGCTGTCGCACTTTTGCAGCAAAACTAATCTAGAACATGGAAAAACTGTTGAAAAACTGATATCCATTACTGCTGCTTTTCTTTATCGAAACGCATACTAGATTTATATGTCTAGTTACATCTTGTGAATATATCTTTTTCATCATCTACAGATTATTCAGATAGGTAGACTGCATTCTTCTTTGCACTGTTTACATCAAATGCATTTAGTATCTAAAATCGCTACACATTCGGACACGGATATCGACGCTCCAGAAAGTATTATGGCTGAAATGGGTAACAATGAAGCGAATAGTGTGTCATGAATCGATTAATCAGTGAATCAATGGGTGAATCAACAATGGATGAAGGAACTAAAAGACCATTAGATTAACTAGTCCACGATATCTTCGAACTAGAAAATCAAGAATATTCGCAACTTTGAGGCGTCACAAAAATTTGTGGTAGAAAGTGGGCATTCAGATAAATGGAATCTCACGCAGTAATCATTGTTGTCATTTATCTACGCAGACAATTAATGCGAGAAGCGGCGCCCTTCCATTCCGTCCCTTTTCATAGTTTCATCTCAGAGAATAGATTAAGAAATGAATATTACTGGTTAGTCTGCAGCGGTACAACTTTGTACAACGTGTCGTAAGTGATCCGGTACAACTTTGTACATGCTAGGAAAGAGGAGCAGTTTTGTACCTGCACTGCTCCGAAACTGTACCGGTACAGTGTAAACGCGAGGGAAAAGGAAAACTTTTGTATCGGATCAAAAGTGATCCGGTACAGTATAAACGCAGCCTTAAGCTCAATTGATCAAATCGCGCTGTCTTTCATCAAGAGTGATTTCCTCTGTACTGCGTTTTTACGCAGAGACAATCTTACATACATCCAAAAATTGCATTGCAGCTCCTGTGAAAGGGTTTTATTCGATGCATTGACAGATCAGTAGATGAACGAATCAATGTATCAATGAATCAATGTGTCACTGAGTATATCAACTAGTACGTCAACGATTTTCAACAAAATTTGATGGATTTATGAAGCAACAAACTAATCAAGCAATTTAAGAATAAACAACTATGTTTGTCCAATATTCATAGTCGAATTGTGATCAAATACAAACTGTCACTAGCCTAGAGAGAGATGTTGTATATAGTAGCTCCAATAAAAAACCAAAAGCAACCAATTTTATCATCAATGGATGGCTTGACTTGATAGATCTTGCACTAGAACTACAGCATACATTGACTTCACCACTACGATGTACATGTGACGGTTAAACTCGCTGAAAATATCAGATATTATGGTGAAATCTATGATTACTGAAGTTGTGCCTATTTGACTGGCAGATTGTGTCCCTTTTGTTACAAAAATGAAGACAGGCGCAGTCAATTTCTCTCATAAAAGTCAAACAGTCTCTGCTTCTTTCGAAATCATGGTAACATCTCGAACGCTTGTCTTGTATGGATTGGGTACACGTTGGCCAATCACACATTGGCATCAATTGCCTGTGGCAGTCGTTAGTAGGCTGTCGTTCATGCTGGAACTCTGCCTGTTGAATGACGTCTTTCACGTACTTTTTCAGCTTGTATCGGTGATTTTGAAACCAGATTTTGATTTGGTTAGGCGAGAGGTGGATTCTTCTGGCAAGCAATTCTCGTTCTGGAGACGAGAGGTAGGGCTGATAGCGAAATGCCCGTTCAAGTTCCCATGTTTGTTGTCGTGTAAACAAGATCCGTCTTTTCTTGTTCGTCTGTTCAACATCAGATCCATGGCCACCGTTCAAATTTCTAACGTTAGATCTTGCACCCTGAGCTGCAAGAATAATAACGGCTCATTTGAAACCCTGATGCTTTGTTTAAACGATACTTTGGTGTTCCTATCCGAGGTTAGCGTACTGAGAGATACCAGTTGAGTGCAATATTCCTTGCTAGGATAGCCACACTCAATCACATATAATGGTGACTGAGTTGTGAAGATAACTCTTTACTGGCTGTATGGTCGTGATTTGTGTCCCGCCTTGAAGAGAGTCACTAGCTCTCTGTAATTCATGGCGCAGGAATCACGAGGTGTGGTCACACAGTTTGAACGGACGAGGATAAATCATGATATGCGTAGTTGTTCATTGGCCTAAACTCTACTTTCACATGTTAACTAATGCACATAGAATTGCAACTAGGGAAAGCTTAAACTTCATTGCTGAAGCACGACCATTTCTCACCTCGATTCTTGTTCCTAATTAAGATCTAACAACTCCTAGATTCAAATGGCCTTGGTAAATGACATAGACTTCCCACATTAAGCAACACGAATGAATAATGACTGTAGTTAGATATGACATATCAGGATCATTAGCCATGGGTTAGGGACATTATCTTTCCTTAGAAGTTTGGAACACTTCATTTGCGCATTGGTGTCACATTTGCATTACTTCAAATTAAGTTAGCCATTACTGAACCTCGCGGAATTTAAAATGATCTGGTAATATCCAAAGCAAAGTTTGCACTGAACTGCCTGGAAATTGCGCAAGAATTTTGTACAAGTATAGAGAAGTCTTTTTTTCAGAAGACCACCCTCTTAAACAATGTCGGCAAATGTCCTAGTTCAAACAAGTAGCTCCATCGTACAGGGACTATGTGCAAAAGGCACTAATCTTTAATTGAGTGCATTAACCGTTAATGGGTATTTGATGGTTCGCAAGGTACCGTATTTAAAGAAATTCTTTCCATTTCAGTCTGTATGCAATCAAGTTACTCATTATTGAATTTTCTGGTTCAGAAAATCAACGAGTTTTGCTGCAGATTGACCGTCGCTTGAAACACTGAGAAATCTTTCAAACCTATGTTTTGAATTTTTTACGGCGATTCGCTATTTGGATTTAGGGCTTGTCTATAACTAGTTTTTCTACCTTGAATGAGGATAGGCCACCTCTTTGCGCTATGTATGTCAATGTGACCTTTCGAGATTGAGAATAATTTGCCAATTGATCCCAAGAGAAAACGAAAACATAGGAGATTCAATGCTCAATATTGGCGGCATTAATTGCCTAGAGCTGGTTCTGTTTGTAAGAGATCCCAATTTCCGATAAGACTCTTCGTTCATCAAACGAAATTTATCGCAAACGTAAAACATTCAAAATAATCATACGGTTAAGCGGGGCTAGCAGCCAAGTGAATTACAGAATCCATCAATACTTACCTTGGTTGATTTTTTTATACTTTTTTGAGTCATTTTGGTGTTTTACTGCAGTATCCATAGTAGGCTTTGACGTCTCGTTGATTTTGTCACCTAAGATGTCCTTAATGAAAAACGACATAACCGCTGTCCCGGTAGAAGCACCCTCTCTGACTCGTCTTTGTCTGGTTCTTTACTCTTTTAACACATCCCTCCTATTTCTATCAATATGAAGTACTTGCTGTGAAGCACGGGGGATTGTAAGCAAATACTGCACAGGAGCTTCGCAGGCACATTGTATGATGATGATAAATACCACGCTGATCGAAAGGATAGGATTGCTAAAAGCACGACAATAGATTATAGAGATTAGAGCGATCGTTAGGAATAATGTATTCATTAAAGATAATCCACACGAAAGTGATTTAGATCATAATTAGGGGATCGACATGATCACATCAAGTGCTTTTCATATCGCTAGGATGGAAGTCTTGAGCTATTGTTCGTTATTTGCCACACCAATCTATGGAATTTAACGCCAATAAATTTTTCTTGCTTGTTGAATTTAATGAAAATGGCTTATTTTTACTTGAACATAATCTATAACTTTTAGAGTTATGTTATGATAGAGAGGGGCAGTCGGCATATTGGCTAAAGTACATCTATGATGCGGTCAATGGCCCGACCCAGGTCTGACCCACCCTTGGGCACTTCCATTGCCGCCCTTGCTCTGTCTACCTAACAGTAAACGGGTACCTAGTCTGAAGCAGAGGGCACAGAGCGACGAGTAAAGGAATTGCGCACCCTACCGGACAATCCCGTGCCTCAGGATGGTACCTCTCTAACAATGTGCAAACTGACGCCTGTTTCGAGCGTGGGGCGCAATTTTCTTTTACTTTTATCATGATGAAAATGAATCTTTTTCAACAAGATCGAAACTGTGCAAGCAACCCACCGAAAGTAGACAATTAATTATAATCGTAATTATAACCAAGGTAGTTACTGCTTCTTAGATGTCTGTATGATGAAAATATAAGTTGAAATACCAGAGGTGCTTAGAGATAAGCAAAAGCAGGTGACTTGATTAAGATTATCTCAGGTGGGAATGATTCACTACAAACATGAGTTGGGTGATCATTGCATACGTTAAGATCCAAGATTCAAGTCTTATAATCAACAATTTCTGCTAATTTCAACCGCTGCTTTGAAGCTGCCTTTTCTATAAATGTTCGTATGTCGCATGTCAAATCTCGTAGTGATGATAAAACGAGAAACTAGAACGAAACAATTGCTGGGAGATGATTGGCACCCGGCATGTTGGCATTCTCAGAGTCAGCCAATAACTCTGAAGATCTCTATTTCACTCCAGTAAATGGCTACTAGATTTTTCACGCCATCAACACGCTGAAACTAGTCTAATAGATATGATATTCGTGCTATAGCTTATCGTGAACTTTGTTTAAGCACCTGGAATGGAGTTGTTCCATTCTTTAACATCTCCAGAAATGTGAACATCTTTTTTCATCTCTAACTACAAGCTGAATTCAAGCCACGTTAATCACTAAATAATTTATATCTATCATATTTCATGGATCTTATGCTTTTATTGATTGCAGAACCTTACTGCAGCAAAGTTCGCTGACTAAATAAGCGCTGATACTTAGCTTAAATTAGTCCTGTGCAACGCTGCAAGATTGTGCATCTTATGATTCTTATGACATACAGCTGTTACCAACCACAAGAGTTTCTTTGCCAAAAATGAACATAATGTGCGTTAAGGAATGACTGTCTTTGACAGTTGGCAAGTATGTAGAATCAAGTACGTAGTACCAGTCTGAAGTCGAGACATTGTCTGGTTCACATGTAAAAATGCTAGAAAAAGTTGATTAAAGATATCCCAGAATGGTTTCTCATGACTGCAAAGCAGAATTTTCTTGCTGCATGAAACGCATAACTGTATGAAACTTATCTAAACCTAACACCATTGTTCGAAACTTATCACCAGATCTTGCATAGTTGTGTGGTCTAAAGGGTACGGAAACGAAGACCACTATCGGCCATGAAGGAATTGCTGTTTGGGAGAATATACTGACTTCCTTTTTTCTTGACTTAGTTGATTTCTGAAGTTGACTGTGCTTTCTGTAACTGTTGTCCTATGTGATACGTTTCTTGTTTTCCATGAAAATGGCCTCCATCCCCCGTTCATGGATATTAGCGATTTTAATAAAAAAAGGCATATCCTGTCCAGTGTTTTTGTTGAGCACCGTTGAGATTTCGTTTTGCTTTCACAGTCAAAGCGCGCAGCGAATTGAACTCCAGCAATGTAGTCAGCTTAATTCTAAAGAAGTGTTCATCTGCTACACAAAGGTCTTTAAAGAAACCACTCATGTTCTACTTAGTTAGGCTTAATGCAACAGAAAAGTATGATAAAAACACTTTTTTGAATGCCAAAATACTCTGTTTATCATAAACATAGCCACTGATTAATGGATGTGAAGCTAAGACGAGTTGGTTGAAGGTTTTGCCATTTCTATGCAAGACGAATTAGTAAAATTGCAGGCCATAAAATGCCATGTTTCTACTTAGAATGTTTCTTGTTTGAGAAACGGCTTTCCTGTCCTTTGTTGAGCACAGTTCGTCTTTTGGTATCAAAGAGAGTTAGTATCGAAAACGCAAGCAGACCCTCAGTGTGTCAATTTTTCGAAAAACAATGGGCAATTTCTGAGTACAATAAGTGCCAATCACATTAAATTTCCATAGAAAGATGAAGAACTGTGAAGTAGCTTATCGCAATTTGAATAACGGTGTTGAAGTTTAAAAAGTCCTAGAACTGATAATAAAGCGGGCTATCCATACGTCTGATATAGGTATACATATTCTTTGTCTTTGCCATGTGATTTTCTCCTTTGCATCGAGCGAATTGCGTGCTAAGACAGTGAATCCTCTCTTGTTTCGAGTTCTTTACAACAGTCTGGGAAACACAAGTCGTGCATCGCTCACGTAAAGCTTTCCTTTTCCCCGTGTGAATTTTCAAAAACAAAGTCGACTACCAAAGAGAATGCATTAAATTCACGACAAGAATTTTCTTCATAGCATTTGTCCAACTTTGTTGATTCAAAGTTCCCGCATACTTCACTCTAAAAACTCAGGACGGCTTATAAATTCTTACGTTCATTGAATAAATTAGCGGTATTTTCTTGCAATGGCTATTTCCATATTCCCACTTCGGACATGATGGAATGAAAAAGGAAAATGCACCAAACGAGATATAAGTGATAAAAGACATAATAAATTACAGTAACATCTATTTCATATCGCTGGTTTTCCTTATTTCCCTTAGCTTAGTAATTGCTATCTGTGGAATGCATGCATGTGACAAGATGAAGGCCGAAATTAAGCTGTAACATGCAACTTAAATGTGAATACATATACTTTGCATGCTTTCATAGACACGGAAGATCAAAACAGCATAGGACTGAGGTCATGGAGCATGCGGAGCCTTTGAAGAGTGGAAGCTCTGATAGTGGAAAGTAAATCAGAAATCGACTACATTTATTCCAATGCAGTTACTCTATAGCACGGAGATGACTAGCATAACAGAACATGACTAATACAACAGAGGATAGCTGGCACAGCTGAAGATGCGAAACGCAGAATAGAAATACTTTGTTGCGCAACAGACCATTAATATATATAGATATAGATGTAAATATATAGATATAAATATATATATATATGTATATATTATATATATATATATATTTATATATACACACACACACACACATATATATATATATATATATATATATATATATATATATATTTATATAGTTGCATATATATATAGCAGAAATGCAGAAAAGGAAAAGACCGATTCTCTGTTACTCTGAGTTTCATGCACTCGTCAGACAGACTTTCACGAAACTCAGAGTAACAGAGAATTGGTCTTTTCCTTTTCTGTGTTTCTGCTATCAACGCTCTGTACTTTGTACATAGAGCACTATATGATATATATATATATATATATATATATATATTTATATAGAGAGAGAGGCTGAGATGTTTCTATGGAGTAGGATATCACAGCAAGCATTGTCATTTGGGTTGAATGAAGAACTTAGGAAGGTAGTATCTGCAAAAAAGTGAATGCTATAAGACGTAGAGGAAAGAAGATTATTTATGAAGAGAATGAAGAGTACAGGGGAGATGGCAGTATGGTTATAAATCAATATCTTGGTCCATGCTCTCACCATTTGAGCACATTTGGCAATTCTTATGCCTGAAAATGTATAAAGCGTGATACTTTACTGACTCTTAATAGAAGCCGAGTTTTCTTTGGTTGAAACTGCGAACCATGGGATCTGGGAAGAAGTTCCTAACTATTCTACGAAGACTTCTACATTTCCATGCATAATCCGACTGATATTTGAAGAAATGAGAGGACTGCATTGTAAGATCGCCGTGGTTAGTCAAGGAAAGAGCGTCAGTTATGCATTTATGGGTAGGATATCAAGCTGGCAGAGTCCGGGCTTCTTCAAGTAATCTCCACTCCAACCAGATTAGATGAAGAACTATTTGAACAAAGGAACAATGACTCACTAGTGTCGAATACGGTTTGATTGACCGGATGCCATTTGAAATGCTGCGATCAAAGTAATATGCACCGCGGAAAATGAATCGGGAAACAGTCACGCCGCAAATGCCAGTAAGATGCATCAATCATCGGAATACCGATAACAACTGCACAGTTTCAAGATTGATGGCGGATCACAGTATAGGAATATCTTGACTATGCTGTGAGGCAACACGTATGAGATGAATATCTCTTAATGATACAAAATCGTGGGAATTGTTTATCTAGTTTTGTGTTAAGTTCATATTTGCTTGTCACAAACTGTAAGCACCATTTGGGACAAGTTCTTAAAATGCTTAAGCCGAGTTTGTTTGAAGTTGACTTTTACTGGCTTGTGACGAGGCCTTTAAGTGCAAGATACTTACCTACCTTAGCCCGGTTCAAGAATTTGACTTATGACCTTTCTCAAAGTCCCATGACCTTTCTCATAAACTGTAGACTTTGGTACATTTGGCATTTCTTAAAACTTTTCCTTGGGTTTAAGAATGCACAGCCGGGCAAGAGGGGGCACTACCATCGGGGGGCTAACCAACTGGCAAATTGTTCAAAACTCACTTGATATTTCTTCACTAGTGCAAACGATAAGTAGGGAAGCAAGGAGAAACATTTTTTATAATTCTTGATACACATTCGAAACCCTGATCTACCGCATACAAAGCATGTGTTCTTCAATTTCGCCATTGCTTAATCGAATACCCTCCGCAAATTGACTCTTTATATTTAACATCTTTTATTAAACCATTGCTAAGGGTGATTAACTATCATCCTTAGCAAGGCAGAAAATAACTGGTAAACCTATTTCAGCACCATCCTTCCTGGAGGATGAAGGAAGAGGCATCATGTTTCAAATAGCAATCTAGATTAACGTCTCTAATATTTCAGTCAACCCTATGCTCTTTATATTTCAGTCAACCCGAATGAAATAAATTAGGAAAAAGAAAGATCTTGCCAAGTTAAGGAAGAAGAAAAAGAAGAATGGTTTGGGATCCTTTTAAAAATTGAAAAATGAAACAATGTCACACTATCATCAGGTAGAAATGTAATCTCGCTAGCACTGAAGGTGCAAACAAGCGCTATTTACTCATAAAAAAATGAGAGCGAACCATAGATGTTGGCAGGTTTTAATAAACGCTGATTGTGAATTCGATTCTTCATAGAAACTTAGATCAAGAAGAAGCTATTGAGTACAGTGTAAAAAAACTTGAAAAAGGCTCGCGTTCAATGTTGGATGAGCACCAGGTCTCGTCGTCTCTGAAAGAGCTGTTGCAGCACCAATATCCAACGAGAGTCTTACGTAAACAAGGAACGCAAAGTTCAATCGGTCAGTGTTTCAGAATATGCTGCCTTTTCCGCATGTCCGCTTCTTCCTTCATTTCATGTCCGTAATTCAAAACAGGACGCGATACAACCAATGAGTCCATCAGTTACTTTCTTCTCGTTTTTTCATTCGATCTTTTTCGCTTTGGTGTTGCAGTTTTCTTTTTCCTGGAATAAAATCACACATCAGTTGGCTAAATCGGTATTTATTTGACCATAAAATCATCTCTAAAGGTAATGCATGCCAAATTTTCCATGCAAGTAATCTTGAAGTATATTATCCTCATCGTATTTACCAAAAATGGTATAGTGGATTACAAAATATCGAACTGCCCCTGAAAATAACGGCATATGAAATGAAGCTGATCAATATTTCCAATGATTTTTCTCGAAAAAGACGTTTCGTTCTAATCGAAACGAGATTAAGATGGTTGGGCCACATTATAAGAAGAGAGGAATCATACGTAGGGAGAAGAATGAGAAACCTGGTAGTGGGTAGAAGAAGAATAGGAAGACCAAAAAGAAGATGGCAAGACTGCATCGACGATGACCTGAGAGTGATAGCAAGGAAGGAGGAAGACGCCCTTGATAGGAAAGAATGGAGAAAGATTATCCGCACCGGCGACCCCGACAAACAGGAATGAAGCCGTAGAAGAAGAAGAATACGTTTTGTTCTAATCATCAACAAGTCATTCATAGAAATAAGCGAATCTACGAACAAGGCTTTCCCGTGATTCCCGATTGTCGCAAAACTGTATCGAAACCAGTTGCTATCAATTGTTTTGGTCTTTCTATGAAGAGAACCAAACTCTTTCATTCTAATGTATTTGAGGAAAACTTAGGGCCTTGTAAAATTTTCGTCACTGGCTTTTTGCACCTGTAAAGCCTTCTTGGAGGCAACGCTGAGGAAAAAATCACTCATCACATGCATCAAATGCAGCTCTTCAATTCATCGTAAAGATACAGTAGTCAACATAGAAAAAATCAAGAATTAGGGTACCTTGATCGTCTGGATTTCCTCTTGCCATCTTCAGATGATGACGACGAAGAATCATCTAGGACAAAAATTGCTTCAAATAAAGTCTTTTCTAAGCAGAAATAATAATTTTATCACTTCTTTTCTAAATCACATTCATGAAGAAACCTATGATAGAAAAATAGATGACTTGTAAGTAAAAACTATGAAAACAGGCGAAGAGTGTAAGTTCAATAATGTAAAATTCAATTACCAAAGTATCTAAAAAATTTGCGAGACAAACATTTAGAAGAAAAAAGAAATAATTTTACGAGTACAAAACTTGATTGCAAAATTCATATGAGCAAGCAAGAGTGCTTGAAACCTAAACTCATGTCATAATTATATGTTAAATCATACACGAGTACCACATTTACACAAAACAGCTATCAACTCAAGAAATCAACAAGTAAAGTAATACTCTCACTAAATAAGGCATTAAAGAAAGCAACAAACGGTACCTGATGAATCAGCGTCATCACTTGAATCATCGTCATCACTCGAATCATCTGAATCACTCGAGTCACTTGATGATGCTTCCAGCTGATCAGCAATCATCTTCTTAGGAGCGTTTTTCAAATGTTCCCTCAAATCATCCCTAGTTTCAGTGTTCAACGTTGGATGATTTAAAACAAAATCAGCCATTCGCAAATAATTGGCAACAAAAAAGTCAGAGTCTTTTTTCAGAGAAAGAAATGAATCTAATTCGAGCCTAAATAATGTTGTAGCGTACCACAACTTAGAGGAAGAATAGACGAAAGATTCCCAAAGACGCGAGCTTGCTAAAACAAATTATCAAACCTGCATTATGTTCTAAATATATCCGCAATTTAAGAATGCAAATTGACATTCCATTGTCATGAAATATCTTCTTCGTAAACTGTTCAATCATTGAGCTCTTCTACTAAATGCCAATCATTTTTCAGACATAGATTGTTAAGAATAGATTTCGTTCGTGATGGTGAAATGTGAAAAAATGTTACTCACGTGATACCACCAAGACCAATGGCAGTAAAGAAATTGATTGCGAAGCGGGTGTCTCGGGGATTTTCTCTCGGGAAAAGACCTTCGAAGAAAGGTCCCAGCACCCTATGGATAAGAAAAAATAGACTAACTGTGGAACAATGATAAAGGAAAAGATATAATGAAATGCTCTATCTCATAAGAAGCCATCCAAAAATCACTTTGTTATTTCCTATCAAAAAGGACTTTTACATCAGTATATACGAACAGATACATTCATCCATGCATAGCCATGCATACATAGCCATGCTTAGATAGCCATACATACAAAGCCATGCATACATGGCCATACATAGCCATACACAAAGCCATACATACATAACCATGCATAGATAGCCATACACACATAACCATGCATAGATAGCCATACATACATAACCATGCATAGATAGCCATGCATATATAGCCATGCCTATATAGCCATGCATATATAGCCATGCCTATATAGCCATGCATATATAGCCATGCATATATAGCCATGCATAAATGTATGACCATACATAGCCATACAAAAAGCCATGCATATATAGCCATGCATACAAATCCATGCATAGCCATACATGCATAGCCATACATACATGGCCATACAAACGGATGCATACATAACCATATATAAATACACTATATAAAAGTATAGTCTTGCATGAAAAATGTTTCCGAGTTTGAAATTCGATACAACTTATGCTAAGGTTGCATAGGCAGCAAATTTACTGATTCTACTGAAAGAGCATTCGGGTCCAATAGTCAATAAGAGTATCAGACATATGCCGCAATCAATATTTCAACACATAGCAGATAGATAGAATCAAATAGCAGTGATTAAAAGGAGACACAACTTAATATCTAAAAAATTTCAAGCCGAAGCAAAAGTTCCCTGAAATTATCCATATGAATTGAAGTAGAAAGCGACATACTGATCTCGAATTCTTTCATTGAGTTTTGGAATGCCAAGGTATTCTGTGATGCTTTGAAACAGAATCTTGATGAAAATACGACTGAAAAAGAAAGAGGAAATCCGCGTTGAAACCATGCCTACTAAGAACAACTGTTTAGCATTTCTGACACTGCCATAGCAAAAACAAATAAGAACCGTATTTTTAGTGGGTTGTGTTGGGGAAAGGCCATGGTGGCCTATACAAAGCCCAAACAAAGGAAGAAAGAAGAAAATGAAAGGCTAAGAGGAGAGAGAGATCAGATCAAGTTTATTGATCTTAGATTTGCAAGATGGCACGTTGTAAGATTCAGGAAAGCAAGAAGGCAAGACGTTCCATAAATTGCATGTTCTAGGGATGACTCGTTTTTTTAAAGTGAGTTGTGTTGAGGAATAGCAGTTAAGGGTGTGAGCTGGCCGGATACAAACTCTCTTCTTGAGTAACGTACCTATTACTGCATTACCAAGACATTTCTATTACGGAAAATCAGTTTTAAAAATGCACTTTGATGACGGTTTCTCCGCATTTCAAACCAGTGGAACAGCTTATAATTCATCTTACAATGGTATTTGGTATGAAATGGCGCTGGGTACTAAAATGAAGGCATTGAACTGAAGAAAACAAGATGTTATAATGACAACATCTACAACTCAGACGGAGCACTTCGTTGAAGGGTGAGGGAGGTTAGGTAGAGGGTGGGGAGAGGATAGGAGAAAGCAGGGGAAAATGATTAATGGGCATCAAACCTTGAGCTTGTCGTGTCTTCTTCATTCAAGCAAATGCATTCCATAACCTTCAAAAGAAGTCATCGTTATAGTTGCGCTAAATGACTTATTACTAGATACTCAGCAAAATATACATTGATAATACATAACATATAAATGCACGTATATTATCATTATGATAGCTATTATGTTAAGGACTGGGATAGACCCTGCTTTGATGGACCTTTGAACTATTTTTTCGCTTAACTAAACATTGTATTTCCTTTTTTTGTTTTGTTTCCTTTTCCGTTTGAATTGTCATTAGTGTTAAGTAGAAACAGCCAATTACACGCTGCCTGTTATAAGAGAGGTGTGTTTTGTATTCTAAATATGCAGTTGATGAATGGTTTAAAAAAATTTATCATCAAGATAAATGAATATTTATACAGGATTTTTCTATAGTAAGATCATATATAAACAAGGTGTATATACATACTATATATCACAGAAGTCATGTAAAAACAAACGAACAAAGAAAGACAGAAAGAAAGAAGGATATTCATGTCTAAGATACAAGTAAACGCTTAAGAGTTTTATTTTTCAAAATTTCTCAAATTGTTCTCTTTCCACAGGTTTTTAAGAAGCTCATCAAAATGATGGCTACATTGTATTACGTAGATTTCCTCGCTGCCTCCAGTTTCATCTTAGTTAAAAATCTTGTAATGTATCCGGTTATTCTATTTTCGATAAAACATAACCAGTTATATTAATTCTACGGTGAAATATGATTTGGGGTTCACCTCCATCGAAACAAGGCATGTTGCGAGTGAAAGAGAGGCTCTGATATCCACAGGATTAAGATGCGATGCAGCATGAATATGAATACGAATCAACGAAGTAATACTAGTGACTCACTGTCCAAGGAATTGCATCACTGTGAAGTAAATGAGCGAAGAATTTGGCAATGTTGCGAAGCTTATTGGTATCATATCTGTGTATTATCTCGTACTGAAATCAGAAAGATATTGCAACAATAATCATTACTATAAAATTGCATGGAAAATCTTGTAAGTTGTCCGGTTATTCTATATTCGATAAAACATAACCAGTTCTTGAAATCGAATTCTTCGCAGCCTCGAGTCTGAATGCCTCGATATTAAAATCGTTTCTATGAAAGATCAAATGTTACAAAATGACCAAAAGTTTTAAAAACAAAGGAGGCAATATTCACAGGTTTCAAGTTAAAAGGGATAGAGCAAAGGGATAGACATACAATGGATATGGCCTAGTTAAAATGATAATTCATCATTCGCCTATGAAAAACAGAATGGTGTGATAAACATCTTTTGAACGAATTTGGGGTAAAATGAATAAACAGCTAAGTAATAAATTCGTGGAAAACCACCAACGAAATTTGACGAATTCTTTCAACAATATCGTGACGTCTTAAGGGAAATTATAATTTCAATGAATTGATAACATACCTGTTCTTTGAATAAAATCGCATATTTTTCCATGAATTCTTTCTTTATCAGACAGAATCTCTGCAATAAAAATACAAAAGAATATATGCCTGCATTACGCATTTCGTTCTCAGAGGAAGTCGGATTGGGCCTAAGGTAAATTTACTTGAATAAGAAGAAGCAAGAAAGCAAAACTGATACTTCAAGGAAGAAAAAAGAATCAAGAGAGAGGTGGAGACTGGCTTAACCTTAAAAAGCAGCTTGGATATTTATCTTAAGATGAGATTGACATTTGGCACCGCATTAAAGAGTGAAGATCTAATCATTACATCATTGACGCAATGAATCAACACTCAGCATAGCCAGTTGACAGTGGTTGCTGTTGCACATAGCTCTTTTCATAGTGTCTTTGCGACCAAGAGAGCAAAGTTCACATGCTTGACCTGCAGTCTCTCGGAGGAAATGGGCAAATGAATGGACGATATCCTGCGATATTGCACAATCTCAAGAACAGACACCAGAGTCGAGTTAGGTGAATATTAGTTAAGAGCTAAGAAAAATGAGATCAAAAATAGCAGACATAACATCTACTGATGCAATATCTAAAGAGGACGATATCTCCACGTCTCCAACATTTTATCACTTCACGACATGGGAATAACTGTACGAATGTGACTAAACATGAAGCACAGATTAAGTGACGTCATGTGTAAATTGCCGAAAATGGCAGTTGTCATGGTGATAACGAGAACATAACATTTTGAACAGGATGAAGCAATGGAATGAGAGACCCGTGCTTCCATTGGTTGATTAGATTTATGAAACTTTGGTGTTACAATGGAATCAGGTTTGGCAGTGTTTTACGATTAAAGTGACAGAGTATGGTAAGAAACAGGGGATTTGTAATCAATCGCAGCATATGAAAAGTAGAGGCTACTCAGCTGCACGACGATGGTCTGATTTTGATTAATATCGTTTGGGAAGCAGGCTGGGTGATTTTGGACCCTCAACCAGATACCATCTTACGTCCTAGACAATTACATGACTTTATGCTACTTACTCAACATGCGCTTAAAACAGCTTTTGTAATCGAAATATCAACCCAGGTCGAAGATTCATTAACCAGACAACAACGAAGGATTCAATCTGCAGCACGGTTGTGGAGATACACAATTTTCCCCGGGAGAAATGGTGCTGTTATTGCTGTTGGCCGAGGTAAGATATCTTGCCTCATCCAAAGTACTTGGCAATGGGCACGCAAGCACTTACGACTGGAACTTGACTTCAGGTGAAACCAAAGCCTTCTCCTCACAGAGTGTTCAGTAAATCATTTGAAAGTTGACACGACAAAAACTGTTTGCACACAACAAACACCTGAGATATTTGACTGAAAATTAGCGTGAGAATGTGGAGGGAAGCTGGAAAATATCAAAACCCTCTGTGCATCTCTGTCTGTACACGTTGCTTTCCACGGCGCCATTCATTTACTTAATGACAGAGCTATAAATAGTCCACCTTTGATACAGTGCAAGCTAAATTGAGACGACACGACTTCTTTGAAAGCAGGGTAATGATAATTACAATGAGACAGAGCTATAAATTAGTTGATAGAAGTAACATGGTCACATTGAATGCAGGGACGCGTATGCGAGGGCGCATGGGTCAGTGAGGATGCTAAATCTCCCGAGCTTGCTTCGAAAAGTTTGGGTACTTGACAACTAGAGTCTTTTATCTACAGTTAGGTTTGGTTGATTGAATTATAAGAATCAGACGTAGCTTTTGCAAGGATGAAAATCATCCTAAGTAACATTTGGGATCACCTCAGCCTTTCGGGCACAAATACAGCTAAAAGAGACCGTTACACAAACCAGCAATTCATCATATGAGTAATATGGGCCCAAAGCCACGTCTTGTGGGTGCCCCTGCCATACAGACCCAGCCATACTGCTTGTGCGAGAGTCAGACTTAGAAAACAAATGTGACTAGCAGCTGTTTGATGATTGATTTATGATGTATTTCGAGCAGCTCTGCGGATTGTAACAACATATAACTTTTTAGATGGGAAGGGCAAGTGTCACGAAAAGGCGGTGTAAAAAGCAACGGGGTATTCGCGGCGCTGTGGAGCATTTGACGACAATCGTCACAATAGCGGACAATCTCGTGCATTCAAATAGGCTGTTCTACATGAGGTCGACGATTTGCAAATCGCCACCAAGAATTTGGTGCTGCATTAAATTTACCATAATACGATTAAAGTGGCATCCCACCCATATGGTTCCATTTTGACATTAATACCTCAGTAATTGACAAATACCACCGAAAAGTAATTGAAAAACGCCACAGAGCTTTAATGCATCAAATTGCGGCTACGCGCTGCCGTGGTACATTGCTACACCGCACGCACATCTCACAACTGTGCAGGAGACATTGCACCATCAAGCCAAAAACTTGATAAGATGAATTACTTGTGATTTATACAAGGGTGCAACGTTGTTCTTCGATTGCAGATTATGGGACTTCTCTGGCTAATTCATGTAACGAAAAACGCTCCGTTGTCATCTTACTTTAGTAGACACGAATAGGGCAGAACTAAGGAAATAAAAAAGAAATGTTTGGCCAGAGAAATAGGTTTTCGTCGGCTCTCCATCTCCCAGAGCCTGGCCAAAGTAGCGTTGGCAACCGTGATTTTGCACTTGAAAACACGAAAATATGGACATATCGGTTTGTGAACCCCATCTTTCGATTCATATAAACAGTTACAAGACCAGCGATCACTGATTACTGATGATGAAATAGTTGGGTGAGAATGGAGGCGGTTTTTAGACAAAGAGAGCTTAGAACGTCGAGCTTCTGCTCCATTATCGCGCTCAACTGCAAAAATACCATCAGTGTAACATATCTCTTAAAGAAGCGCAGATGTGATACACATAAGATATGCTGTTAAGGCTTCGATAAGCAAGTTTAAGCGGAGAACTCATGGTTGATACTGTTGCGAATACCCCGCGTCGCGCTTATTCATATCGTGAGTTGCTTTTCCTCGGTTGTTTTTATCACTTCAATTATTTTTGTTCTCGTGAAGAGTAGCAACCGCATTGCGTAATAGCCTCCATTTCAGGTGCATATTCAGAAATGACGGGTACTCTAAATGTTTGCTTTACGTAGAACTATTACATCACGATTAATTACATACTTGCTTTTGATTGCTTTGACTAATTGTTATTCACGATTGTGATTGGTAGATATTTTAGAGTTAATTTTGTAGCTCCTTGTAGAGTATTATAAAAGCACCATGTGAATAGGGAGTAGAAGAGACAAGCCATAGAGTGTTGAAGATGGTAGAGTATTGAAGAATAGATGTGGCATAAAATCAAACAAGCGTCTTTTTGAGTTCCATTCTCTAGTCAAGACTTAGAATTTAGCGAATTGGAGTAGAATTCTCCAACAGATACTTCTTCCTATTTAACTGCATCAGACTCGACAGCCTTCTGCTCGGGCGACTCAGAGACAGACAGGGGGAAATAAGCTCAACACTCCAACCAAAGAAATGGACAGAGTGCGCAAATTCCTCTACAGAATGTCTTGATGATGGACTGAAACGACTAAGCGAAGTTCAGTCTTGCTATTTGAACGGTCCACAATATTGTATCTATGTATGTTATCAACGTTCGGGTGCTAAGACCTTGCGCAATAGAACTACTTGCTGCCATCATCAATCACTGTCGTTAGACTCAGGGACTGGAAAACATAGAAGGCCCTTCTGCTTCGTCTGCACTCGCTATCGCTGGACAGTTTTAAGGGACAGTTTAGTCGTTCCGAGCAAAGGATGGAGCATCAAAAAATCACCAAGGCGTGGGGGAAAATTTGCAAAATGATCGGACGTTGAGAACCACGGAAGCTTTAAGCAAATTACAAAAATACTGATGGAAAGGAATAGAACGAAGGTCGACGTGGAACAGTAAGAGCATTAAGACGGAATGGTCCGTGGCGCAGTGGACAAGCATGGGGACTCACAGCACAGGGGTTGCCAGTTCGATTCCTCCATGTGTCACTTTTAAAACGCCATTGGTGAGGAAGGCAACGGGAACCACCTCATGAATTCCACTTCCCTAGAAAAAACTCAGAGCCCTGTCTCTGGTTTCTGCTACGCTCGAAATCGAGTATGCAACGCAGTTTTCAACGACTACTGTGCGCTGGTCGCCAATGCACGTTCAGAGGTATTGGAAACTAACTGCGACATTCGCACAGTGATGCTACTCATCTCATCCATGTTTGTCCTGCTTGGATATGCAGAAACTTCACCCCTGTCCAGTTGGTTTGTAACTGGATCTTCACGCTGACATATCGATCTCCTCCCCTAAAGAGAGTCTGCTGTCATTTAGGATGAAAGATGTACTTGATTACCCACTCTTGACGTCTCCATCACTCTACAAATGAATGGCTTCGTCGATTCGACATGACAAGGGTTCTCCACATGCACAATCATGATAAGATTCATAATCAATTGCTTGCTTAAAGAAAACACTTGAGTTCCTCCGCTTATCTCCAAGGCTTGACAACCCTCCAAAGCAATTCCATACCTTGGCATTCTTCCAGGCTTAGAAGGAAAAATTCATCTTTTGCCGCTAGCGACCCTATGAAATCCATGGCTTGTCACCGTGATAAGATACCCCGGAGAATGAGAATTGAAGGAGTCAAATCTAAATCATGACTGACTTCATTGTCGTATGAAGGAAGCTAACACTGTCACTTGACAAAAGAACAGAGCTTTCATGAATTCTGCGCTATTGAACTTAAGCCAAAAGGCGACTGCAAAAGGTCGTACATCTGCAACTGTTATTTGAAAGTATTTGCTTGCAAGATTATAAGATCTTCCAAACGGAAGAAAAAGACATGGATTGAAACAAAGTCACAGTTCTATAAAACAGCAGTCCTGAATTTCAATAAAGACAATTCTGGTTTGCTAGACCTGAGCAGAATTCCGCCTTGAACAAGGAAAATTTCATGCCAGCTGTGTTGCTCCACTGTCATCCAATCTGATTGATAAAAATACTGCCATACCCATTCAAAACAGGTTATTGGCAAGAAACAGCCTCTCTAATGCAGCAGGGCCTAGTAATTTCTACTCAATTTTGAATGGCTTCTGCAAGGCATCATCAAAACAACTGTGTAGCAGAAACGACATCCATCCAGACCAGAGCCTGGTTGCTTCCCTCCGAGGAAACATCTATTCTAAGATAACAGATACACGGTGCAAAGGTGATCTTTTGCAAAACATGCGAAGATGTTTGGCGCCACTAGGATTAAAGTAGAAGCAAATGTCAAGTTATATTGAAAATGATTCCAGGCAATTAGAGCATTGTTTTCGTACGGCTATCTTTCAAAGATACGTAATATCGTCAAGTTCTGCACGTATGGGCTGTCTATGTTCTAAGCCAGAGAGGCGTTGCCAGCACTTGTCATTGAAAACCATTGAGAAGGATATTTGAAGAACCAACAAGTCTGATAAATGAACTGAGTTTGAGTGCATAATTGAGAGAGTTACTTGCTCTCAAGTTGCAGCACAGCTTCTGAGGGTCACAAGCCAGTGACGTGACGCTTCGAGCCAGCTCAAACACTGATGAATGCAGAGGGCTGGTGACGATATCCTGCCGTAATAACGTCGACCATTAGCCTCGTGTAGCTGGCTGACGGTAGATGGCTAAGGGAAGAATCGCATTGTGCATTTCTGCAGCTATCCCCGTCAAGGGAGAAGCCAGGTGCAAATATTGAAAGATTGAGCTTCGCCTTAATATTACAGCCGCTTATGAGCAGCAACCTCGATCTCCCTTCTTCGGACATAGGATGAACTTTCCAAATCTATTTTTAAATGAAATTATTCTTGTCCATCGCCATCTTGCGCAGTTGTTGCGTCGACACACCTACCACCAACGCCAGATTTTGCAGGAAAGTAGCCCTCTGCCCCCCCCGGCTCCTTCGTTCTGGGCAGGCCCCTTGGATGGAAACCTCCAGGAAGTTCTCCCGGAGCTCGTGGCTGGAGAACCTCAGCTGTCTCTGCCGTCCGGTTCTTATCAAGCTATTCCGAATCAGTTTACAGGCTATTGTGGAAAATAGTGAGATCTGTTGACGCATTTCGCCATCTGGCGTCCAGAATCACCTAAAATCATTCCTGACGTCATGGAAATCTGATGCGACCACCTGAACTCTGATATTTTGCAACAGCTTCTACTGATTGCTTGTAACGCTTGCTGGATATGCCTGGTGGCTTAGTTGGTTGGGCAACGAAGCTGGCTAAAGGGACCTTGATGATGGCTGGAATAGATCCATTGCGCCTACATAACTAGTCGACATGTTTCTTTTAAATCGCCTGCAAATATTTCTAGCATATAATGAAGGCTTACGCAACTGGAATCGGCAGCTTGACCATATTCTTGGCCTCGATGACCTAAAACATGGCTGGCATAGATTCATGGCATAGATATCTGGTCTAAATTGGCTTGCCACTATTTCTGGAATTTACTTAAAGCTAAGATGGTTGGTTTCACTGTGTTCTCTCGAGATCCCTGGCAAAGACTGAACAGAAAGGCTGATTGCGTAAAAAGTGGCTGATAATAGCAGGAAACCAAGATTTCCTGCTCAAGTCAATTCAAATCTTTACTTTAAAAAGAGCAAAGAAAATGCTGGCTTTTCCTTGGAATTTGAATGAAGTCTTATCCTTGTATCAACCGTGTTTACTTTTCCTCTTCAAAGTTGGAGGGGGTTCTAAGTGGGGGTTTTAGAAGAACGTCAAGTCTCGCTCTTACCTAGAGGGTCTCTTTGTTAAAGTTGCATTGCTGGAGCTGGACAAAATGAGCTGCGATTTCGATGGGAGTTCCTACTCAATCAAATCCACTCGGGCGCCATGCTATTTCAAACTGATAACAGCAATTCACGTGAAACGCTTTGCCAGTTAACAAATGACGCACGACTTCACTCTTTGAGGTGGTTGGCTAAATAGGTGTCCTATAGGCATAGCAACTAGATGCTATTTTCCTTTTGCGGGAAGTGCAAGAGTAACAGATTTTATCATGGCGTCGCAAAAAATGGCCTGAGGTCAGGTTGAAATAGAAGTATGCAATGCACATTCACTTCCAACTAGTTGAAAAAGAGACTAGTATAAGGAATGCTTAAAGTGGTTAAAAGCACAGGCAATTAAAAATGATGTCACAGGAAATTACTGTCTTTACTCCTTATCTCTTACAGTGCGTGTGTCCATCTACCACTTCATTACTCAGAGCAGGTCTCCAGTTTTATTGATTTTTGATTGCTTTTACAGACTGATAATTGCGAAGGGGCTGTATCAACATGACATCGCTTTGATGGGCTATCATCTTACAAACCAAAGGAGGAAAAGCTCATGTCGAGCGATGCTGCTGTAAACATCTCGAATATAATCAAAACAAGGCAAGCAGTGCAATCTAGGCAGTTGCAAAGAAAAATGCCACGATGAAACGGAGAATTCATGACACAAACTTCACATTTGCTGAGCAGAATTATGACGCAAATGTGCAGGACCATAAGTTCAAATCTCAAAGGGCCTGTAAAACGAGTCTGCCATCTTCTAAATTGTTCCAGTGAATTTCCCGTGTGGCTTCCACCCTGTCACAGCGTAGCAGGCTCAGTCGCCTTCTTGGATCATCGCACAGCCGTGCACAGTGACTGTTTAGGGCCGGCAGTTGATTCAACCAGGTCTCTGTCATATTGTGCCAACATACCATCGTTGCAGGGCCCAGTAAAGGCCCAATACAGACAACTGGAACAGGCGACAGTGGAGGCCTACGCAATGGCAAATTCACCTCGCATGAGTTCGAGGCTTTTCCAGGTCAATGCAAAATCCTTCCAGATTTCGAGAGCGATCATTCGTGACTTTTTATTACAACTAAAAATAACTGTATAATATACAAAACTGTTGATCGCCCTTAAGTACACTCAGCCGTGCATTACTAATCCCAGCGCTTAACTTTCATAATCGCGTCGCAGTTGATGGAGCCAATAACACACACACACAAACACGAAACAATGTTGATATACCTATTGCCGACCACCATAAGAGCCAAGTCCAAAACGAAGAAGGTAAAATCACAAAACGGTGCCTTGAAATCTACACTCTTCCTGAGGCTTCTACCTCTCCCGTCACCGACATTCGAAAGACCACTACCATCTTACATCACTAAAGTCACTGGAATCTACCATGACTCCCTTCAACAGTAAAGAGGCCATGGAGTTTACCGCAAAGTGAGGCTAGTGGTAACTAATGTAGCTTATTTCGTCACTCTTGCAATCCCATTGTTGGTAGGATTTCCTATGAATTGATGTTGGCGTCAACTCTGGATTAGGGCGGTGCTCCCTGTAGTTATGCCATGAAGATGAAAGCAATGAAATTCCTAAGATGGTTCCCATATCACATGGTGTTCACCCTTTGCTTTGAGCATATACCAGCTTCGATCGGCACCAAATAATTGATATTCTTTTTACCAGAACTGCATCAAATACTCTTGCATATTGATCCATACTCAGTGGTTCGAGTCCGCCTTCAGCTTAACTTTCACTTACAGTGGGAGAGTCGCTAGCTGTCTGTAATTCCAGGCGCAGGAATCGTGAGGTGAAGTCACATCGAGAGGAAGGATCTGGGCAACGTTTTCGATAGGCAAAAAGCTTCAAAGTGTCCGAATTTCTACCCTTGGCACCTAGGTAGAATCAAATGCATAAAAAGCATCATGTCAGATTATTAGCGCTGACAAAAGCGAGACCTTGGAACCTTCCATCTTTCAGTATAATGTAGAAAACAGCGGGAAAATGTGCACTGAAAGATGGATCAAGGAGAAAAAATATGTGAGCTAAATCGTACTTAAATGCATTGCAAAGTCCTGAATATTTTAAGGTGCTTAAGTGTCTACGTCGAGCGACATTCTGTTTTAAGCAGATCACAAAATAGAGGAGGGGAAAGACAAATTCTATCTACAAAACTTCATCTAATCAGTTGATGTAGTTCCTCGTTGCTTTTTGGACCAATACAGTTTTATTGTGAGCTACGTAGAGTTTGAACCACAGACCCCTGTGTCATAGGTTCACACGACCGATGCCAATCTCCTACAGCAGCAGCAAGAGAATAACAAGCTCTGCAATTCCAGATGTAGATGTCTCAAGGTTTGGTTACTTCGCGAGTAAATACCAAGATACTGGCAGATAGGGGCGGATTTTCTAAGTCAACAGATCAACCGTCGTATGCTTGGAAGAAACAACCTGGCATGATTATCTAATTTGATTAAATTCTTTAAAACATCTGGGAAAAGGTGACAAGCAAAGCCCACGTTCTAATAATTGATCTACATACAATTAAATTTGCCTGATTGTTCTCAAACGGATGAAAAACAAACACGTGTGAGGGAATAAAAAGGATTTGTGTAAAACAAGGAGTGGTAGTCTCCTCCTATTGATAAACAGGCAGCAAGGAGCTAATAGGTATAAACAGATATGATGTGTTTTACTTGAAGATTATTTAGAAAGAAAGCTAAACTTTGCTCTGCGAGTTAATACACACATCTTCAGGAAGCCTATTCACTATTGACTGGTGCTTTGAAAGTTGGTGTTCTGATTTGCCTTTTCATTGACTGTTTACTTAACAACCAGCGGTGGCTTGACGCAACGATGGGCCTTTCCGAAAGTACCCAGTAATCCCTAGCAGGATTTTTAGGTCAAAGTTAGTCTCACACTCACTTATTCCATTATAAGGAACAGCGATCAAGTCTGAAGACTGGATAACCATTGCACCTATGCTATACAATGCAAGCTTCGTGGTGCAAATACAATGCAACCAACCACGAACTCAGACAGATTTGCACTTATTAGGAGAGTTCTTATGTGAATGCTCAGCTGGAGAAAAGCACGATTCGACATACATCGAGAGAAGCAAAGCAAATCTGTCTTGATGTGATGTAATTATGCAAAAGCACGCGTGGAGCAATGAACTCGATAGCTAGAATGATAAATTATGCAAAAACTGGAAGTTATTTTCGTGACATAATAACAAAGAGATTTCATTTACAAGATGCTAATGCATCCTACTAAGCTCTTGAGATTCATCATGTGAGAATTGTAGGTACAAAGCATTGCAAGAAAAGACTGAACTAACGTATGACGGTTTTAGTGCAAAGCGATGAACCAGCCTATTACTGTAAGCTTCCTTTAAGCTAAAATTCAACCAAAACCCAACTAGCTTCTTCATTCTACCCAAAACTTTTCTCCTTTGAACGAGAAGAGCAATTTGTCTAATAGATTGGGGGCGAGGGGGGCAGTTCAAGGCTAATGAAGAGGTGATGGTAATATGGGCCTTAATGAAAACCAGTTTGACATCACCAGTTTGATTCAGCTGGAGTTATGTAAGGGCTTCAGTTACACCGTATGCTATGTCCATTCGTTTTATTCACAGATATTTGAAGATTACAACATTGAGAAATGTGTTCCAGATCTTGAACGGTCTAAAAATTCAGGGGTCATTCCTTAAAGGGTTGGTGAACAAGGCGGCATCTATCGCCATAGTTGTAGCCGTTGGAGCACACAGCTGTGCAAGAAGAGTGAATGCTACAGTCAACAACTGGTTCACGAATCATAGTGGTACATGCTAGGAAGGAAGAAGCGTGTACTATTTTCGAGACCTTTGCTGTGACCAGGAAGGGCCATCTGATAAAGAGCAGTTGACTCTAATTGAATGAGATCGACCGGCAGTCTTCTCGGGGTCGTCCTTGGTGTCTATTTGCGGACTTTTTCTGAATCACGAGCTAGGGGCGATGTCGGCGTTCTGATTCTATCGTGAGGCGGAGCCGTAATTTGTTATTCACGTGGCTATGGTCCTTGATCAAACATTCTTGCTTCCATTTCCTGTTCAGAGCACGATGGCTATTTTAACGCGTGAAGTAGACAACACCGATCCACATTTGTTTTGGTTATTAAAGGACTGATGTTTACCGTTGGGCAGAAAGCACGAGCTGCCAAGCTGATAGCTAAGGAATGGCTGATAACACCAAGTTGATGTAGAAACTGGAAACAGTACCTTTGGCGACCTCCCTTTGTGGATAGATGAGCATGCAAATTTATCCAGGACGAGGCTGCCCTTACAGACCCAGAATTAAACGCGTCTTGGAGCTAGCCGATACCACTAATTTTCGTATTTACAGTACGTCTTTTAAGACTTTGACATAAATCATGATTGAAGGGATGCTGTTTGGTAGTAGAAACCAGAGGACGGCCTGCGAGTTTTTTCCTAGAGAAGTGGATTCATAGAGGTGGTTTCCCGTTACCTTCCTCACCGATAGTGTTATTTTTGTGACCTGTCCGGGATTTAAAGGCACGATCCTCGCGGGCATTAGTTGGCACACCTGTGACAAAACATTACGAGATTGGTATCGTGAATCCTTTACAAGTTCTTAATCGTGACTAGGTGAAAGATTTAGAAAGTAGATTTGATGGAGAGAAGTACCTACGTTGAGAACTGTGGCGGGCTCCCTGGGCAAAACTCTTGCTGGTTGTTGTACTACGCGAATTCAAGTACCGCCTTGGCGGCAAAAAAGTGGAAGCTCCTCCAAAAGGCCTGAGATTCGATGTAATCTGTGATCAGCCGCCCTGGTTAAATGCGTTTGAAAAACCCAACCTTGAGCATCTCGTATGAAATTGATAGAACGACAAGTCCGTTTTTCCTAGATGAAATGACAGAGCGGCTACTAGAAAAAGCTTTCTTCGTAGATGGATAAGAGACAAGACAATCATTCGCAGTCGAGAAACTGCTTGTGACACCATGTATGTGGCTTTTGTTGCAGCTTGTACAACACCCGACGACGCTTGCTTGGATGTAACACCCTGTGCCCATCAACGTAACAAATCATCTGATCAAAAATGAACTTAACCGAGCGTGTTGATCTTCATGACACATATCCAATCGATGTCGTTGCAAGATAATGCATTACCCTCTGAAAGGAGATTATTAAAAAAATTTGGAATGCGAGCATTTTTCTCCCATGTAGAAGATTCTGATTCCGGAAAATTATGTCCAGAACCAAGAGAAATTAGAAGGTTTCATAACGAAAGGAAAAGATTAGATAGATATTCCTGCTATTTAAGCAAATTTATCTTATTTGATTGGGGTTCGAAGGGAAGCGAGTTCAATATCTAATCACAAATTGTTCAAGCTAAGAAATGTTGGGTTGGGGTTGGATTATACCAAACAGATGAGAAAGAAACCAAATTTTCACTGTGCAATCGTTCATTCATAGCAAGTGCACAATTACACTGATACATGAAATAAAAATTTAATTTACAATTAAGAAATAAGAGATGCGTAGAAGCAATACATTCAAAATATCCAGAGAGTTTGTCCTAAATTGTAAAATTGTGTTTGAATAGAATTGAGCTGGTTGTTGCATGACCAATGGAACTTCTTATGGTTGTAGACTTCCTTCAACACTACACTGCTATCTCAAAGACGTATTCGTTAAGGCGTAGATTGAAAAAGAAAAGCAAGGTTGGTGGTAATCTTGAGAATCATGAATCACGAATATATACATTTGCATAGTTAAGCAGCACACTGCCTAGCTGTTATTTTTAAGGGAGCTCTAGGCCTCCAAGCCGAATGATGCATTTGTCGGTTGGGTTGCACAAAAAAGCAGAGAGAAACGCTTGTAGAATCACCAAGATGCTCGTTCAGGGCTCAGACCGTCAATAGAATCATACTTCTTATAAGAAATTTTCAGTATTTAAAATTAGAGAGAACGCATGCCTCACCGAGAGGCAAATCGCATGTATAGGGTAATCTATGCGTGCGATGGTGTGCTATCAAGAAGATGGCAGAGTCATTTTCAAGTACTAAAAACTCATGGTGTAAGGGAAGTGAAAAAGAAGTTGATAATCTTTTGTATTCGTTTGAAAGAATCAATTTTTAACAAAATGGCGGCGCGCAGACAAAAGGGAAGTGCGCCAGATCGCTTGATAGTGGTCCAAATGAGCACCGGGACAATAGGTGCACGGAGGATAAAATAATGAGAGTCAAAATGAAGAATTCGAATTCGAAATGAAAAAGCGATACGAGCACTTAAAAAAAGTAGGCATTCCAAAAAGTGGGTGTAAGTGTCCCAAATGCCACAGGTAGCAGCTCAGACGTCAACGCCTGGAGTGAAATCGTAAAATTCACAACAAAAAAGTCCAGTAGAACGTGTGCTCATTCTGACAGCCATCTTGTTATTCGTGCAATCGGAAAGTGCGGCGAATTCTGCTGGTTAAATTGAAGCCAGTTACCTTGGCGCCTGACGAATTTGAATTTGAGGAAGCAGACCGCTCCAACAGAAGCAGGGATGGCACCCGTCCCTCTTTCCAGCTACTCTTTTCGTTTACGAATCATGTCAAGCACGTTACCAATCTTGCCCTAGTCACAACAGGACCTTTGGATGGTTCGGGTAGGCGTAATGATGGCTCTTAATTAGCCTGTCGTGTCCAAAACAGCATTTGCAAATGTCAGTGTAAAATGCCGGTCGGTAATAATCCAAGGTTGAGCACCTGTCCATTGTGTGGTGGTAATCGACAGTGCATGGGTTGCCACGGTGGTATTCGGGCGTTTTCACCGGGTAATACTCTACGGTATCCCTTATCAGTTCATCCCTGTGCAATGTCAGAGAGGGTGGCGGTGGGGGTGGCGGCGGATGCTGACGATTCATTGACTCTACACTGAATTTTTGCGACACTTGCTCGCACTCCAGTTCTTCTTTCTGTCGCTTGTATTTGTATCGGTGGTTTTGAAACCATATTTTCACCTGAGTTGCAGTCAGATTGATCATTCTCCCTAACTGTTCTCGCTCGGGGGCGGAAAGATATCTTTGGTGCATGAACCGCCTCTCAAGCTCATAAGTCTGCGCTTTTGTGAATAATATCCTTCGTCGTCGCTTTTTTCCGCCAGTTGTCGACGTCACCGAACTTTCCTTGCTCTTTGCTTGTCCTTTCGGTTCTTCCTTATCAGATTCGTCCGAGCAGGACGCTGCATTGTTGTCTTCGTCAGACACTTGCCCTTCAATCAGACTCTGGCCTAAATTATCAGATATAGAATTGAGATTAGAATCACATTTCAGTGCGAAGCAGTCAGTGAAATCACTTGACACCACTAAAAATTTGAATGAATGTTAACATACGTTGTTGTGAAAATTTGATGACAAACTTGCAGAAAAACCGTGGCCTGCACCTAACACCGTTCTGCCTTCAGTTCTAAACAATTTAACCGAAAATAGAAAAGAGCTAATAACAGTAGTCTAATTAAAAGAAAAAAATCCTGAACGCTCAAAGTCGAGTGACTTAAAATTCGCGATAATTCAGTCCACTGAAATTAGACTAGGTGAATTAACATTGAGCAGAGGTCGGCCATAACTCATGTTGTGAGTTTCATGTATAATTAAACAAAAATCGAAGTTGAAAGAGGACTTCAAAAGATTATCATCGCGGTGGTACTGAGAGTCACGTTCGGATACAGGGAAAATGTCAGCAAGTAATATCATATCCGGGACGAAATTTCGTACATTCCGAATTGGATATTCTTTTAGAGGCAAAAACAAGATGAAGGCACGCTAGCCTGCGTTTGCAAAGAGGAAACATTGGATCGTTGTACAAACACCAGAGGGAGTCACTGTCAGCACACTTGGGGTTGCGTCAACATTCCAAATAAATGATAGCAATTATTATAATCGGGGAGGGGAGGGGAGGGGAGGGGAGTTTAGACCCCGCACTGATTTGGGGATAACTATGATTTAAAACTGCAAAGTAATATCAAGTCTATATTATTTGTGTGAGGAATAACACCGGGCAGTATAGGAAGAACTGTGCGTGCAGATAATACCGCATTTCCATCCAAAATTTGCATTATACATGGCAAATTTTTTGGATGTCCGTTTAATACTGTATGCTTTGGGTGAATTGAAAATATTTCCCGAACCATCTTCTTCACATATCTTATTCAAGATTTAACGTAAGAATCAACTAGCCACCATTTTTATACTGCTATTGTATTTTGTAATCCAACGATAAACAAATAAATAATCATATCAACAATACCCAAAGCTACAGATTGGAGGGAGGGGGGTTGGCGGGCAATTTGCAGAGGAAAGGGAGTTGATTGCTATTCGGCACAACCAGGAGCAGATAAAGCAGTTAGTGCCGAAGAAAAACAAAGTACATCATACAGTTAGAAGGGGTGCAAACAGTGCGTAGGCATTTTCAAGGTTCAGTGATTATCTAACTAGAAACCTTTAATCCCTTCAGGTAATCACAAAACATTCCAGATCACCTGGAAGCATCACAACTTACATCTGCTGAAGCAATTTGTCTACAAAAAGGCTTGTGCAGAGTACCGGAACAGTTGAACTGGCCGATTTTCATATACATGGGAGACAATAGCGCCGGTTCCCCCCACACACACATTTCATGTAGGTTGAGGAGAGGCGTTTGAGCAAGCAACCCAAATCACAGACAGCGCTCAGAGATAAAAGATTTGATTATTTTAACAACTGTTGACTAACCTAAAATTTCTTTACAACACATTGAAATTCTTAATAATGAAATTCTATCGGTCAACCGTGAATGTTTTGTCCTCTGGAAAACCAATCCATTACACTTCAATATCATTTGACGATTCGATTGTCAAACAAAAATCTCCAACGTGCCATTTTAACAGCTAAACCAGCAATGACAATAATCACCAGGCCAAACATCAGATGAGTGTATTTATTGTCCGTGGCTCCGTTTTTGTACGGCAGTTTGCCAATGAGTCAATCTACACACATATAGGTTGGAAAGATTGTTGAGTGCAGTCATGGGCAATATGGATTTATCGTATATTTGATTTTCAGAGCAAACACCTTAAGAAACGTCCTTTTCTCCAGTCTCATTGCTGCTTTGTAAGTTAAATAACACAGCAGTACGGCCCCCTGACAAAATCGTCTGCATCAAGTCACAATGGCAGCCAATAAGTTTGTGTGAAGATCTTCTGCGGAACTCTCTGCAAGCGACAAGGAGTTGTGCATCACTTGGCACAAATACAACTGGGCTATTACTAATGTGTAGTGTAACAAACTTTAATACTATATACCTATATATCTATATCTCGATCTACCGATCAATCTAACTATCCATCTATCCATCTATATATATACATATCTATCTACCTATCTATCTACCTATCTAACTACCTATCTATCTACCTACCTATCTACCTACCTATCTATCTATCTATATCTATCTATATCTATCTATATCTATCTATATCTATCTATATCTATCTATATCTATCTATATCTATCTATATCTATCTATCTATCTATCTATCTATCTATCTATCTATCTATCTATCTATCTATCTATCTATCTATCTATCTATCTATCTATCTATCTATCTATCTATCTATCTATCTATCTATTTATTTATGACTATATATTTATGTATCTATCTATCTATCTATCTATCTATCTATCTATCTATCTATCTATCTATCTATCTATCTATCTATCTATCTATCTATCTATCTATCTATCTATCTATCTATCTATCTATCTATCTATATCTATCTATATCTATCTATATCTATCTATATCTATCTATATCTATCTATATCTATCTATATCTATCTATATCTATCTATATCTATCTATATCTATCTATCTATATCTATCTATATCTATCTATATCTATCTATATCTATCTATATCTATCTATCTATATCTATCTATCTATCTATCTATCTATCTATCTATCTATCTATCTATCTATCTATCTATCTATCTATCTATCTATCTATCTATCTATCTATCTATCTATCGATCTATATATATATATATATGTATATATATACATGTATATATATACATGTATATATAGATTAAATATATATGAATAGTCTATTAATCCCTATATAAAAGAAGAAGCTTTCAGTAAGGTCCTAAGCGCTCTGGGGACCTTCAGCCTAGATCTTGCCACGCATTTACAGAAACTCTGGCTGCGACCTGCAGATGCCAGGCAAATCAGCGCCAGGCAAATCAGCGCCAGGCAAATCAGCGCCAGGCAAATCAGCGCCAGACAAATCTACAGACTTGCTTCTTTAATAGCACGCATCTTCTTGACCAAATAACACTGCAATGCGTGGTTCATTCTATTCAATTTGGCTAGAGACAACCTAACTGGTAAGTTCGAGTTACATTTCCCCTGCAACTGGTGAAAGATGCAACTACATTTAAAAATTGCTTAGAACCCTACACAAATTTAGACGTGTCAAAGAAACCTCTCGTAAAACTCTGAATTAGCTTGTAGGCTAGTAGGAAATCGAAAGCGCCTTAAAAGGACGATGAAACCATGACCTTAAAATCATCCCTACCTCTGAATTCAATTCGATGGGAACCAGACTTCCAAACCAAACTTAGCTCGCACCTAACACTGCTTGTAACCCTTACCCTACCATTAGCATAACCTAAACTAACCCTAAGCTTAAATATGTCCCTTTTTAAACCCATGGTCTTGACATTCGACACCCTTAAAATAACCTTCCCATTTACATAAAAGTTCAGAAGCCGCACCTACCATACCACAGCTCTCCTATCCTCTTGAAAAAGGTACACAAAACGGAGCGACAAAGGTTTAAAGAAATTGCCGGGAAACAAACTGTGCATGATAGCCTTTTTCGTCTCAATTCGAATGACACACTTGAAACCAAAATATTTCGGAAATATCACTATCAGGTATAGTTGATAGTTCTCATGTTTATGCGACTAAAGTAATCCGTAAGAACATAGCCCTCCTCAGGACTTACGAGTTCAGCAGGATATCCAATAATCACGCCTAATTTTTACCGAGCATCTAAATATGGGGAACCAAATTGATAATTACATGACCACGAAGATGAATTATAAATACAGGGGTAGGGCTATTTCCACATTTGGCATAAACTACAGGGCAAACGGCCAAAACAGAAATCAAAACATTAACAAATATGTCGCAATATAAGGCATGCACACAAATATAAACATCTAAATATGTAAATAGGTATATACCGCAGGAATTATGGTTCCAAAAGGCGATGCAGATTACTGCTTTACCGGTAAACCGGTAACAATAAACACGTCGAACCGAGAGGAGGTTGAATGACCGATGGAGTCACCCTTAGGAGAAAATCCCCCAAGTCATTCTACTTACTTGGACATGCAAAAATAGTATAAACTTCCGACCAAAAGAAACTGAGAAGAGATCAGAAGGAAGCTCTTATCATCAAGTCCTCAATGTTTTAACATCTATATATAGCTCTATTAAAAATATTTTTCTGATTAGTCGTCACTGCAAGCATAAAAATGCTACATTTTATTTATCGACTGTCTTCTATGAAAGGCATCCAAGTAATTTCTCTTTCTTTGCGTTTTTTTCATCGCTACGGATGAAGAAGGTGGAGTTGTTTTGGTAACTCACTGGAAGTTTCCATTCTACAGCATGACTTTTTGCAGAAGGTCAGGCCCTTGCACTTTGGATAATTGATAAGAAACCAACATATCCTTTTTTAAGGCGACAGGTGAAAAAATCATGCATATTACTTTGTAATTAGTATTCATTTACTACCTGACATTATTATGCACGAACTAAAGATGCTATCTGCAAGATTTATTCATACATCCTCAAGTCACCTGTTGTAACCGAAAATCCGTACTGAAGGTTGTTCATGGCTGAACTATCCTTTTATAAAAGTGTGAACAAGGGACCTGGTGAACCTAAAAGCTGCAAATATTTTTGAAAAATCATTACAAGTAATTACTCCAAGACATGCTTATTGTATATAAGACAAACCAGCTTTTCTGCATATACCTAACAGTTCTGAATCAGACGTCAGTCAACATTTCAAATATAAAAAAACCTACCCTGGGACATGGGAGCATCGCTCTTCAGAGAAAGCAACCATGGTTTGCGTGGCATACATAGAGAAGGAATACTGGGAAATCTCCAGGATTCCATGGAAGCTTCCTGCTTAAAAGTTCCTTAAAAAGGGGGGTATCTCTTCGCTGAATTTTAAGCGTATGAAGCAAGATTTTCATTTAATTATCTGTCTAGCATCGATAACGATGAAACGCATGCAGAACTGAAGGAAAGCGGCAAATTCTAGCTTGAATAAAGATGGAATGCAATTTACTGAGAAACATTTTCAAGAGAAACATCTTCAAGAGTGCTAAAACCGTTCTTAACATAAAAATCTATGTGCAGGCTGGTGGGATGGTAACTTTTGAAACTATAATATGTCCATTTATTTCTGTGACTATGGAGGTTTTCTACGCAAAACTATTGCTGATAATAAGGTCAATTTAGTTGCAATCCAAACAAACGACTGCAACTATTTTACCAATAGCATTTAGAAACTGGATGTTATTTTACCATTGAGGAAGAGGTATCTACACATTTAGTAGATTGATGTAGGAGCGAAGCAAGCAGCGAAATATATTGTTGATTGTGAGGCAACAGGAGTTCATTGCGAACACACGAGCCTTCCTGTATACAGTACATAGAATTACGAGGAGCCCTCAAACATGCCAAGATAAGAGTCTTCCATACAAAAATCGATAAACAAAAGACAAAAGTTCACCCAGCGTTAAGCCCTAGTTTGCTTCATCAAAATTCATCCATGCACCTTCAAGTATTCTATAACCTAAAGAGTTGCTTTATTGAGACTGATTCGGCGGCAATAAACAAACCTTGCAGTTCTACGGTTCAATAAATAGCTTCACAGAGGGCTGACGTAAATTAAGGCGACTTACTGATGAAAAACTAAAACCTGGACATGAAACATAGGCAATAAACAAATGACTGCCGATGACGGCATGAAGAGCTCCACGGCTTCGAAAAGTTTGCCTTCGAACCATTTGTGCCGAGATATTTGGCTCTTCAAACTTCCTTCCAAAAGCGAGAATTCATTCGATATTGTCGAGTACATATGGGGGTGGACTTCTGGTGATTTTAGGTGGAGCAACGCTATAGCTTCCTCCTAACGTAGTGTATTTATCAATAAAAATTTCCGGGATACAATGGAAGTAAGACAAGCATCAAACTTGCGACTTCCCTTCCTGCATATTTGAAAATCCAAGGATTTCATTACTGAATTTTCATACGGAAATCAAGTCACCTGAAAGTAGACATCACAGCTTGTTCCCTCGTTAATTGTAATAAACTTGGCAGCTGAAAGTAAAACTTTGAGTTTCATGCGTAACATTGCCACTGGGTTCAGCAAGCTACCATTCCAATAGGATTGAATCAAAATTTTGGTAAATCACATATGCAGATGAATTTTCATATATAAGATACATTCATACATACATTCATACATACATACCTACATAGCCATACATACATACACACAAACATACATACATACATATATATGCATACATACAAATATATATCGTATATGTTTACCTGAAGACTGTGAAACATGAAACACAGATCTCCAAACTAGTACTGGCTTTTCTCTCTCGTTACTCTATAAATATTTATCATGTATTTACACCTTTGGCTTCTGCTAGAAAAATTTATCCCTGTCCTACTCAAGATGGATGACAAAGCGCAAATCAGCATCACATTACTGGGAAAGGGACTTCACAATACTGACGAATATCTCCATGGCTAGAAGATTATGTTGGACCAGGGCTACTTAGATCTGTTGTTTTCGTTTGAAAAAGGACAAATCATTGCTCTGAGCAGCTGCCTTTTTCGTATATAATGAAGCAGAGCATATAGAAGTGGGAGCAATTTTGCGGCGAAGGTTTGGAGTGGAGATTGTCAAAGGAAGGAGCGGCTGATATGCTTAGGGTTGAAGATCATGCCTAAGGACGTTTTATGGAGCTAATTATCCTACTTTCGTCCAACAGAATCTGTTCAGGTTTCTTTCAACGACGGTCCCTTAAAACGCCCATTGATGGGCAACCATGTAACAATGCAAACATGGATTATTTCAATTGCTCTGTTTCAGTTGGAGAGAGGAAACAGAGTCAGTCTTTCACTTGAGAAAACAGCGTCAGCAAGGTGACATGACAACATAATCGCGCATCTTTCGGTCAAAACGGCAGAAGGTTACAGCAGTCCTAGTGAGAAGCATAATTTAAAATTGGGATGGAAATGTTTTTACAGCTTACAAAAGAACGTACGGGCGCATTTCAGATGGATCTCTGCCTTGCAACCAACACCTAGCTGAGAACGACTCACGACTAGGGCAAAAAAAGGAAGCTATTGAGCTTCCTACCCCCAAAATGACATGGTCAGGTGCAAGTCATGAGCATTGACCAGTGATAAGCACATTTTAAGTTTCTGTGCACGAGCAAACACAGAGCAGAGCATTCCTGCTATTGTCCGTCTCTGTCTTAAATGGAGAAGCTTTGCAAAATCATGTAACTGGTCCTAAAGATTTCGTGTGATTAGACATAAATTTTCCTTTGCCATTACTGAACTGCCCGTCGAAGCTTGTAAGATTTTAGTCAAGTGATAAAGGCAATTTTGCAAAAATTGAACAATGATGGCAATGCTTAGGAATTGGACGTTAGAAACGAGCTTAACATTTAAATAAAGCGAGCGTGTCCTTCAAAGGTCAAAGAATCTAGCACGAGTCCTAGAAAAGGTTTTGGTTGGTACTAATTCGATCTTAAGATGCATCTGGGTAGAGAGAAATCATAGGCGAAAAGACGCGTAGCCTGTAAGAGGTCTGTTTAAGTAGTCCGCGAAATTATGTTTTTAAAGGTCACCGTGTCTAGAAGATACTGCTTAGATAATGAAGAGTTGGAATTTGAAAGAAAGGGAAAAATAAAGAAGAGCACCATATTGAGTTAAAGATGTCAGAATCCTGAGATTAGTATGATAAAAAAAACTAAGAAATTGAGAGGACGGGAAATAGCCCAACTATCATTGATTAAAACTGAAAGATTTCAGGATTGTAGGAACAATGTGAACACCCTGACTGGGATAAAACTAAAAAAAGACCGTCAAAATGTAGATTAGATGTTAAAGTTAGGGATACAAACAATTATTTCTTCAGTCATTTGAAGGAGGCTGGGTACCTATTAGAAATAGTGTTCGAAGACAACATAACAGCACACGGTTTCTAATGCAAGTTATCAAATCCAATCAGCATCCGTTAACACTTAACTAAAAGCAATTCAAAGAGTTTGTTAAGCTGTCTTTTTGCAAGGGAATATGTGCGACAGGGTACTCAGCAATCTCTTGGTAAGCTTTCGTACCAGTTACAAAACTACACTACAGTTTGCAGATTCCTTTCTGCGTGTACAGATGGTACTCTCTTGAGACTGAGCATCTACAGTCAATGACTTGACCATCGCTTACTTAGAAGTTGCAAGTTAACTCAAAACCATTTCCCTTTCCAAAGCACTCTGCTTCTACACGGGATGGGAAGGACTTTGGGCTGAGGGACTGCAGGACACTTTACTCTATAGACACGGGCTAAACTGATTGGCTAAGCTACCCCTCACAACTCCATATCACGACAACGTAATGACTGCGTATACTAGCGCGACACATGAAATAATGTCTCGTCCACACCTCAGATATAAGTTGGCTATGGCATTGCAAACTCAACATGTTCTTCTAAATACATTGCTTAGAAAAGGGGAGCCATGTTAACTGTTATTCTACCAGGACGAGTGTCATAAGAAGAGGGCCAAAAACTTTCATCGTGTTGGCTATTTCAGGTGTAACATAATACTGATTGTCAAAAAACAAAAGTACCAAAGGTAGACATAACACTAACCTTGCCAGTCCATGTTGTCACTGACGCTCTTCTCCTCCGTCTCATCGCTGCTTGAATTCCCAACTTGGTTACTACATCTTTCGTAATGGTTCGGCGCTCGGGAGCTCGATTCTCGCTGCTTCAAATTAGAAAACCGATTTATTTCCGAAGCCTCCGTGCTCCCGCTGTCTTTTCTGTCGAGTCCGAGAATGTCTTCGACGAGAAACGATCGAAGTCTTTTCGGCTTCTCCCCTCGATCCATGACGACGATAACAAAATCTAATAGAGACCTTGCTTGGCAGTCAATCGTCCAAACACACTGTTTTCATTCGGTTGAAAGGCCGCAGTATGCACTATGCACCGCTACCAGTTGGTCAATATTTGCAAGTAAAAAGTGTTGCCCGTCTCCAGTTGTGAAAGCCTGCAAATGCTAGGCGACATATAGGTGAATACCTGTGCAGTTGGCCGTACGCTTGACTCAGTTAGCAAGCACTGTGATCTTCAAGTACAGGTGAATCACGTCTGGCGATAATAGGTGAAAACACTGCGCTCCTATGCCTATGCACAATACTTAAGCGAAGTGAACGTAGACTGAAATGCCGTTATGACATGTCATTTATGAAGCGAAATTACGCGCTGATTGAAATGTCAATCACTCAGGCAGTACAAAAGACTTCGTTTTCACACCCACTTCTTGACTTGATTGACACTGTACAAATCTAGATGGCGAATAGGAGGCTGCGTATTTCTCAGATTACACACACATAGATGCAGGTGACTTCAAAAGAGGATGACGCAATCATTCTTGAGTAACCCGAAGTATGAAAGAGCCGTCCTCGTATTCACAATAAATAAATCAGGAAAACAACGCAGGAGTATAATTTGTGGCTCAAACGAACGATAGAGTATAAGTTAAATTCTCCAATATTATAAGTACCCCAAAGATGCAACACAATAAATACAAGAACAAAGGCGTAACTACAAGAAAAAATTACTCATGGACCATATGCAAAGGATAAAGTTAGGTACATTTGGTCAGTCTCTCGGCTATTTCCAGCTCAAGTTAACTGTACATGTAGAATCGCCCGGTAAAAAACGCACCGCTAAAACGACCAATTTGCGCGAGAACTGTGACAAGGCAGCACGACATCTTTCCCAAACGTTGATGGCATTCCTATTCTGACCTGCAACCGTAGGGCTTTTAGAATGCCGTTCCTTTGCAAATCCTCAACTCTACCAGAGGTCCAAAAATCTACCAAAGAATTCACAGCTTTCTTGAAAATGAGAGCCAACGAAAGGTCCATAAAAATCAAAGGACACTTTCCTTTGGCTTTTTGAAATGGCGTTGGTATCGCAGGTGTAATATATCTCAATCGATGCGCTACCAGATGATTCGTGTGTGTGTGTGTGTGTGTGTGTGTGTGTGCGTGCGTGCGTGCGTGTGTGTGTGTGTGTGTGTGTGTGTGTGTGTGTGTGTGTGTGTGTGTGTGTGTGTGTGTGTGTGTGTGTGTGTGTGTGTGTGTGTGTGTGTGCGCGCGCGCGCGTGTGATTCAGGGGTGAGCTTATGTGGCTCTCTATACAAACTCAAGGACCCAGGACCTTCAATTGTCCAGGTCAGAGATTTGCCTGCATTAAGGAAAGATCACTGCCATGCGAAAGTTATGGGTTCCATTACACAATACATTTCCATGTGGGCGGTCTGGGCCAGGAGTAAGGCTATCTCGTTGCCCTTAATGCAATTACAGCATACCATGAAGCTTACACATGCTAATGATAGCCAATGGAGTTAGCGATACGAGGAAAGAAAAAACGCGGCTCTAATGTGGCCTTTTGCTTAACTGGCGGGGGGGGGGGGGGGGGGGGGGGCTGCGGGTGGAGGGATGTTTAAAGGAAGGACGACTTGATTTTTCTTTCATGTAATTCATATTGTAATAACTGGCAAATTTTCATGATAGAATTATGATGGTAATAACAACAATAGCGAAAATAATAATGGCAATAATAGCAATAATAGTAAGATTACGTGACAACCAACAAGAGCCCAAGAGCCTGGACTGGATCCAGGGCTAATGGCGAAGACAACAGAAGGGTAAAGAAGGATGAGAGATAATGACAGAAAAAATAATAATAATAATAATGATAATGATGAAACTATAGAAAACTTGAGATGTTACAGGAAAGAAAGCTATGATCAATATTGAATAATCAGTGGAAAGATTGAATTTCTAATATTGAGGCACTAAAGAAAGTGACCGCAAAGAACATCAAGTCAACTATTGCCAAACACAGATTTTAATGGGCCGGACACGTTGCTAGAGTGGTTGGTAATCGACTGCGAAGAAAGCAACTCTGGTGAATTGACGAGTGGAATCGCAATATCAAAGATGATTGCCTACGTTTTAGGGATGAGCTCAAGCAAAAACCTTGACGAGATTGATTTAGAACCTAGAGGCTTTGAAAATACAGCTTAGGACAGAGACCAATGGAGAAAAGCTATGCATACCGAAGTGTCAGAGCTAGAGCGAAAAGAAAGATAAAACGATGAACGCAAACTCCAATTTAGAGACCGACGTCGACGGCGTATAATAACGAAAGGAATCATTATTGCGCTTATTATCCACACGGTCGAAACATACTGAACAGAATAGACAGTACAATCTTATGCGGCAGAGAAATCGTATCGACGTGTTAGCACAGTTAAATCAGCAAGCTGAATGCCGAAATTTTTCTGGTTGAAAACGATTTGTCATTGCATGCAGAGTACAGTTGATTCTTAGTTGACACAGTCAAAGCACAGAATTGCGATGAAAGGTTTCAAGAGGCTAAGGAGTCGGTGTTACTCTTTCGATTCTGAGCGTAGCAGAAAGCAGAGGCAGGGCTCTGAGTTTTAAGGGGACTAGTAGAATCCAAAATATCCAAAACCGTGGAAGGGCGAAGAATACCCTCCCTTCTTCCGATCGTACCTAAACATCCGCGAAAGATGTTTCTTCCAAAACTTAATACCGGCTATGCACTACGTTTGTCGCATAAAAGATCCCGGAGACCAAGAGTAAGTTCAACTGCCTCCCCCAGACATACCTCTAAACAAGTTGAAGATGAGGCTCTGGGAGCTGCAAGCCACTACAGTTAGTTGGCAACCCTACTTGACTTAAGGTCGCCTTCAAAGGCTGATCGTCTTCAAATCGATTATCGCAGGCGATAGCAAAAATAGGATGCGTGTTGCCATTCGCTGCCGTCTCTAAAAGCTCTCTCACAGAACTCTCCCGAGGCATCGATTATTGGGTGGCACAACAGCAGATGATGGTTATTATACGGGATTATTGGCAACAAGACTGCCCAACAATGGATAAGTCGATTGAAAGCCACAGTCAAAGCTTATCTACGCCTAAAATGAGGCCAACCCTAACCCTTGCTAATCAATTTCTACAGGAACATTTCCAAACAATTTGTCGGTGTGAGGCATTCCCTGTCTGTTACTACGGAAGAGAAAGGGAGAGAAACTGTCGACACGGTCAACTTTGCAACACTACTCAGTACATGGAAGAAAAGGGGACTGTTGAAAATTCTAATGCAAGAAAAATGCTACTGGCAAGAACATCGCTACTCGAAGGTCAAAAAGATGAAGATGATAGGCGAAGGGGAAAGGCAAGTTAACCAAGCATATCGTCATAAGAATTATTGAGGAAAAAACATTCTTTGTCAAATGCCTTCTTTTCTAATGACACTTAGGTGGAGAAGCTAAAATTGCAGTTTGAATCGACAGATGAACGAGTACTCTGGGAAGCAGTGCGTCTGCAGTAAATAAGAACAACACGACCTTTAAAGGCTGCGCAAATATGTTTGAGCTTGAAATGGCATATCTGAAACCTTCTCTTTCGGGCCATTAAAACGAAGGAATATGTTTGCAATACACCTTTAAGTGGTGGAGAAACAACACCTAAGACGGCTTTTTGATTCTCAAATGAAGTCAACAGAAGTTACAGCAAATGGACGACGGCAAAGAAACGTGCGTGGAAACCTGCAATGATGGGCGGGTATTAATTATGGCTAAATAGCAAGGCGGGTATCCTTAATGGGGGCTTTTAAGAGTAGCAGAAAGAAGCAATGACGTGAGACACATTCATTATGTAGAAACACACTTATTATGAATACCTGTAAATCTTCCTTGAAAAAGAAGATGGCAAAAGGGCGGCGGAGACAGCACAGAGGGATGTCTCCAAAATGGTTTAGACAATCGTGAAAGGTAAATTGAAAAAATGTAACTCCCCCTTGGCTGTGAAAAATTTGCACTGGTGAATGGCTGCGACAAAAACATTGATTCCCAAAGGAAAATAGGGATATTCGTAGGAAATGAATACAAAGAGTGATAAGAATGATATGATGAAAACTGAAATGAAGAGCGAAAAGGAAGGATGTTTGAATAGTAGCTGACCAATTCACAATTGAGTTATCGGTCCTCATCGATGCAATTAAAGCGAGGAACATTCTTAAGGTTGATAAAATAATATATAAAACTTAGAGTAAAAACACCGCGTCTCAATCTAAGAGAAACTTTGACGAAATAATCAAAGATCGACAAAACTTCTGGACAAAGTCCAGTCTAAGGCCATTCGTCTGTCTCATCAACAATCCAAACCTCACCAAATCTCTCCAACCTCTTTCCATCTTTTACAGACGCCTTCACGGGCATTGCTCTCAGAAGATCAGAGATATCATTCCTGTTCTTCTGAGGCGTGTCGGGACCACCAGAAGCTCGACTCATTCACACCCTTTCAAAGTTGCATTGCCTCATCCACGAACTCTCTCCCACAAATCATCCTTCATCCCAAGAACATACAAATTCTTCTTCCTTCCTGAATCCTACGACTTGCCCTCTTTCAAATCTAAAACCAATCAAGTTAATCTGATATCTCCCTCCTCTTAGCCTTTCGCCTTCTTCTTTCTTCGTTTGCTGGGGCTTTGTATAGGCTGTCCCAGCCTTTGCTACAAAGTAAACCATGGCAAAGAGGTACCACTGACGACCAGTACCCAAATAGCAACAAAGACTGCGAAAAATGAAAAAGAAATGCTTCTGTGAAGAAGATAGGCTGTCATGAAAAAGATGTGCTTTCGTGATGTAAATATGTTTTCATGATGAGGATGTTAAACTGTGACATAAGCAACTGCTTTATTTGAGCTGATTGCAACTGAAAACAAAGAGAGAGGAAAATTTGCATCGAAGAATGGATTTGTAAAGAAACGTGGCAAGGAAATGGAAGAAGCGCTGGAAAAGAAAATAGGATCTACTTTGCTGGAATCAAGAATGAGCACAGAATAACTTGCTTCTTTTTCACCTACGAAGAATATAAGAGGATTGGTAGATGTGCAATGAATAAAGGCAGCGACCAGATTCCTTAAGGAAAGAAGGTGTAAGAAGATCACAAAAAGTTATGAAGGGAGGTGATTATAAGTGGTATATGAGGACGAAAATAACGGTCGTGCTAGTTCCTGATGATCGACACACATTCGATCGAAGAACGAATGGTCAAAGGTTTATAAATGAAGTCTGCCAGCAGTTGTAAGGAAAAACGGCGAAGAGAGGTTGTACTGATAACAAGGTGAAGTGCCAATCTTCTACGATGGATGGCCATTAATACGAACAATTCGAAGCAGAAAGTGACGAAATGAAACATTTGAAATAGTGAAAAGAATGATAATGAAAATTTGTAATCTTCAAGAGCTGGTAGAAGCTCTTCATAAAAGCAGCTTGGGTACATGGCTTTATCGACGAAATAAAAGAAATATGAGACCGACTATATATCTTCTTGATGAAAAAAATCTCCTAGAACAGCAGTGTGTCATAAAAAGACTGCGAAACTTATTCAAATGAACTTACTGAGTTGGGAGGGGCGTTGAACTTGCTAAAATGGGTGATAAGCTAGGGCGAAATGGGTGAAAAGTTTTGCTTGCTAATAAAACCTCAAGCTACAGAAATATAACGAACATATGTTAAAAACGGGCCTAACTGGGTCCTATAGAACGCGCTATCGATAGTGTCACCTGCACATTGTTAAACACTGATTCGATGTTTGTGTCTCTTGCTATTTTTGATAGGGTATCATCATCAACCCATTAGATTTAGAACTCTCATACTTTATCAACAACTGCAAATGGGCGCGTCTCTATTCAAAATCAAGACACGTTTGAGTTTAAATATGAAATGGCTGGTCAATAACACGGCGGTAACAATGTGCTAATCAATTGAAACTCGTTCACTGAAGATCAACACAATGGCTTTTGGCGTTAATGGCCTTTTAGTTACGCAAATACTGGTTCTAAGAACGGTCACCTGATTCATTCTTTCCATTGCAAAAATTGGCGCTTGTTGTTGTGATTACTTGGCTCGTTCATTGCGCCGCCCTAGACAGAATTTCTGTTGTAAACACCCAAGACTCACGCAACTGCATTCATACTGTTTTGAATTCTGTATATCAAACCGGTGATAGAGCAAAGTTATCGGCCCACCTCCCCTCCCACATATGATTTCCAATAAACATTTGCGCTGGCAAAATGCTGCCTCTTACTGGCTTGGAATAAAGGCCATCTCGTTAATGCTTATCGCTGGATATCTATCTTGTTAATAACACTAACAAAACTTACAAAGAACGCTTACAGCAATGATAAACGACACTAAAACTAAGACCTTTTACTGGAGATAAGACTGCTATCGTAAGTAACGCTTGGGTGTTTTATTGAGATTCAGATGGCGTGTTTTATTACCCCAACTTCGGAGCACGTAAATGTATAGATAGACAAGGGCATCATAGCAGCGCAGTTGATTGGCTGTTACCGCAGTGTCTAAATTACGTGAATTTACGCCTGGAATCAAGGCAAGCTGTTAGCTTTCCTCTTACTGAATCAAAATTTTGTCAATTTTCGGACACCAGCTGTTAGCCCTGAAGGAAGAAGTTAATGAAGGGATCCTCTGGGTGATCTGCTATTGCTGTACAGTGGATTTAATGACAGTGTAACCGATGGGGAATTCTTCCCAGTGGAACTCATATCTTCCTAATTAGTGACCGCGTTTAATAGACCCATTCTCCTCATTTTGCGTTGGTTTGCGTCATCACTCTTAACGGCTCTTCTTGATTTTCGCTCCAGCAGTTCAAAGTTCTCAAAGACGTGCTGACATTGCACAGTAGCTATACAAATTTTGACTGTTCGAGCATAGTAACCGTAACTATTGATACATTTTACAAATATCAATACAAGAAGGTGTCCCAATCTCATTATCACACTCTCTCGGACGTTTAATCGCAGGACAGCCGAATTACTGAGGAAAACTTAGAAGCATTTAAGAATATTGACACTTGAGACTACAAACGGTATTAAAAAGTGCCAAATGATTTTTCACCTGACACTCACCATTGCATGAAACATGAAACAATAAATATGACAATCAGAGAATCTTACGGAAGTTAGTAGGGAAAGTCTGGGGCATTTTTTTTCATTTACTTATAGCCTTAAAGCTACAATTTTTGCCACAATAATTATCTATAGAACCATGATCAAATTTTTTAACACCTTCAAATTAAAACATCTGTCCAGTTTCATTCACAGTGGAATATTTTCTTAGTGAGTTATGTTGAGGAAAGGCCATGATGGCCTATACAAATCCCCAACAGAGGAAGAAAGGAGAAAGCGAAAGGGTAAGAGGAGAGGGAGATGAGACGCGGCAGGAAAGTAACTGCCAGCTTGGCCGGCGGCTCATTTTTGGGCAAACGGGTCGGAAATCGCACGGTTTCCTCGACAGTCTTAGTCATAGGCAAAGCAAATGAAACTCTTGCGTGAGATCAAGGATTTCAAGGAGCTAATACCGCTGACAATCATGAATCTTCACGTAGAGAGCCAACACTTATACGCTGTACAGCAAGGCTGAGTGCCAAAGATGAGCCAACGTCTAAACTTCATCAACACTACTATATCGATTATACGCACAGCTTTCCTGACATTTGACAGGCTTATTAAAGAACAAACTATCATGCTCTTTGATATTGCTTTGCGAACAAATACTCCAGGTGGTCTACGATCCAGAGGTGATTCTATGTGGTTTTTAATGCGCCTAAGACAATTAAGTGCAGGTTTTTTCACCAATGAACATCTATAGAAGTTCAAATAAAAGGATATCACAAACAGCATCGGTGGATCGGACTTGATGGTCAGATGACCAGGGGTGGTCTTGAGGTTTCGAACAAAAGGGTTCCTAGAAATCGCTAGGTGAAATTTCCGTCAACACGAAGCATATCAGACGTTTGCGATCACTGTGACTATCAGTGCCATCGTGATTTGGCTGAATATGACGATTACTGCTAACGATGATGAAAGTTGATTATGATTTTGAGATGACTATCAGCATAATGATTACAATGATAGATATTGATTATGATTTTAATATGACTATGGCTATGATAATTACGGTAGCGAAGATTGATTGTGGTGATTAAAATGATTATGCTTATGGTGATTAAAATGATTATGATTATGAACATACGGTTATGAAAATGCTAGTTAATGAAAGGTATAATTGGCCGGGGTTTGTCTCAAAATGACCATCACTTGAGGCTGTCACAAGTCTTGAAGATAGTTCCAGGTACGGGTGTATTTAATGCGGAAAAGCTTCTCTAATCATAGCTACAATTTTCATATCACACCAGATTCTAAATTCCATTTAGGTAGCTTGCCGTAGAACTGGCTCTGCAAATATCTAACGCGATAAAAGAATGAAAGACGGAATTTTCAGTAAACTGGTACGCCTTAATTGACCCCCAGTTCGGCGAGCATATAGCTAAGGGACCAAGTGCTCCAACAGAAGAAGTTATCAGTGACTCAAACCCGATAGTAGGCTTCCGATTCCCTGAGAGCAATGAAAGCCGCTAGCTCTTTGCAATTATGTAATTGTAGCACGCGTAGGAATAAAAATTATGGTTACATCGAAAGTAAGGATAATCACACTGCTCGAAACATGTTTCTGCTCAGTATAAAAAAAAACCCCACGGTTATGTTTCTGCTCAGTATAAAAAAAACCACCCATGGTTAATAAGTGAAACACACAGAAATTTCAAAAGAATACTCTCTCCTGAATTATCAAGGCTGGCACGAGCAGTTACCAAAAAGTGGACCATTCATTGTTGGATAGTGTCAAATGCATCGTTTTTACCCCTGAGAAAAGTCGGCTACATTATACGTAATTCTTGGCTCTCAAAAATGCGTGCTTGTGGCTTGACAGGTTGAACAGGCTATGCCTTTCAATTTCCTTAAATTCTTTGAACAGTCATGCAAAGCAAGCATAAAATCTGCTAAAAAGTGCCCAGCCACTTGAGATAAAAAATGTTGAGATAAGGAAAAATTGGATTGCACATTGATCAATTGGCCTTCTCGATGGCCCATGTATGGATCGTGACAGAAGTCTTGATGGGTATACATTTCTGTTTGAGATGAGGTCAAAAAGGCTTCTCCTTCAACAATAGTTACTGAGAACTCGAAAAGAACACAGGTGGGTCAGCTAGTCAGACAATATGACCCAAAAATTTTGGCTCGGGAGCGAGAAATTTTTACATGAATTAATGGGCTAATAAGTAATACCGATTCCTCCTCGGGTGAAAGTTCTATTGCTGCCTAGAGAAAGAAGGGCGCGCGTCATGCGTTCTAAATGGCTCCCTTTTCCTTGCATTCTGCTAAGGCATTCCAAGATAAATATTGCAATATTGCAGGGAAGCTGCTTGGCTCTTCCTCTCCAGGCAAAATAACCCCATGTTTTCTACGCCTGGGATACCGGGACACTCCTGGCTTTCCTCACTCGAAGTAATCGAAGCGTAAGTGAAGCGTAAGTGAAGTGTGAGTTGCGGTTCGAGCCAACGACCGTTAGGTTTGTGATCAAGCGCCTTGACAATGACCTCCCCTTCACACCTACAACGAGTGTGAAAATGGCCGATTTTCTCCCTTAAAGGCAGGATATTATTCCACCAGGAGAAACCTATTCCGCGGGAAAACCCTCCAATGAATTTGCCTATGTAGTCACATTTCTAACTGCAGTGCCCCAAATCGAAATAGCCCCGTGGAACCTCCCACGGTAACGGGTGTGGCAAATTCATTTCTTCTGTTTAAAGAAACACTACTCGTGGTTATCAACCGTGTGGCAGCCACATTTCGAGACTTTGCAATTATTTGGCCACGCGGTTTAGAACATAGCGAGACCACTCAAGAGGCGAGTTCCTGAGCTCAGCCAATAGCACCGATAAGCTATTTTTAAAAGGAAAGCAACATCGCAATAGCGCAAAGCAGGCTGAACCGCTTGGACGGGTTACGAAACATGTTAAAAAAAGTCAAGTGTTATAAAGTCGGTGTGGACATAGCAGCCGTTAGCGTGCACACATGTGAAAAGCAGCATTGTGGATCATTGGCATTGTCATGAACACATGTGTAAGCGTTGGGAATGGACGTAGGCGTAAGGAGGGCTGAAATAGTCAGAACTGTAGTTGCAAAAATTGGCACGGAATCAAGAGAAATCGCCTCTTGCCTGCGTAATCTACTCGGACCGCTCCCATTGGTTGGCGACGTCTGTGTAGAACAACAGTAGTGAAATACTGCTTCATGTAACTTAGCCTAAAGGATGACTCGAGTACCGAGATGCAGAATATTAGATGTAATTAGATGGTAATAGTTGTTGTCGACTACACTCTATTGATCACGGGATCAAAAAGCTAACGGATAGTACATATGATCATTATCATCATAATCTTCATCATTATCAGCATCACTAGCATCGCAATCATCATAATATAATCATCACCATCATCACTTTCAATCATCATCACTATCAATTTTGCCAAGCATGCCTACAACTTGCCATCTTTCAAATCCAAGATCAATAAACTTGATCTGATCTCTCTCTCCTCTAAGCCTTTCGCTTTCTTCTTTCTTCCTTTGTTGAGGCCACCATGGTCTTTCTCCAACATAACTCACTAAAAAAAAAATTTCCATCCTAATCATCATTATCACCATCCTCAACACAACCACAATCACCATCATCACCACAAAAATAATCCTAACCGTCATCATCACCATCATTATCACCATCATCATAATCATCACAATCATCATAATCATCACCATCATCACTATCAATCATCACCACAAAAATCTTCATCAAACATCGTCATCACCATCATTGCAATCATCATAATATAATCATCACCATCATCACTATCAATCATCATCACAGTCAATCATCATCCTAATCATCATTATCACCATCCTCAACACAACCACCATCACCATCATCACCACAAAAATCATCCTAACCGTCATCATCACCATCATTATCACCATCATCATAATCATCACAATCATCATAATCATCACCATCATCACTATCAATCATCACCACAAAAATCTTCATCAAACATCGTCATCACCATCATTGCAATCATCATAATATAATCATCACCATCATCAGTATCAATCATCATCACAGTCAATCATCATCCTAATCATCATTATCACCATCCTCAACACAACCACCATCACCATCATCACCACAAAAATCATCCTAACCGTCATTATCACCATCACTATTACCATCATCATAATCATCACAATCATCACTATCAATCATGAACACAAAAATCATCATCAAACATCGACATCACCATCACAGTAAATCATCATCCTAATCATCATTATCACCATCCTCACCACAACCACCATCACCATCATTGCAATCATCAGCACCATCATCACCACAAAAATCATCATTACCGTCACCATAATCATCAGAATCATCACTATCAATCATCAACACAAAAATCATCATCAAACATCGACATCACCATCATCACAATCATCATAATCATCACAATCATAATAATCAAAATCATCACCATCATTGCAATCATCATGATATAATCATCACCATAATCACTATCAATCATCATCACCATCAATCATCGTCCTCATCATCATTATCATTATCATCATCACCATCATCACTTTCAATCATCACCACAAAAACCATCATCAAGCATCATCATCACCATTACCATCAATCGTCATTGTCACCATCATCAATCGTCATTGTCACCATCATCATCAATCACCACCATCATCATCACCACCAACCATCATCATTATCATCACTTAACGAGGAAACGTATCATTTTCTCTTCAGATTACCATGTACCGAACATTGCAGCCGTTCCGCTTTTAACTTAAAACTCTCAGGCAGATTTAGGGCAATAACAAGCTACGTGTATCGGACAGTGCCCTTGGCTTTCCTCTCAACTTGACCACACCATGTGATTCCTACGTCAGGAATTACAGAAAGCTGGTGACCCTCTCCATTCTTCGTGAAAGCTGCAGTCCTTGAAAATACCAAGCGTGAATCGCCAATTGTCTCCCTGGAACAAGCATGTGTAATTCTAGTGCACTTCAACAGAGTGGTATGTAGGCAGTACACAATATTATGCATGATGGACTTGTATTGCTTGGAAGAACTTCTTTTCCTGCTTTTAAAACTTTGTAGAGCGAATGCTGTCACATGTGTAGCATCGTTGAGTAAGAGGCAAGGCGCTCAACAATCGGTCTAAAAGAGAACTGAATTCGAAGATTTGATAGCGCAAACATTGCTATCAACATTAAGACAGGATAACTAGAACTCTATCAATGAATGGCTAATGGTCTGGCCAATAGACATTAACCCGTCAGTGTCTTAAAATGTGCTGTGAGAACAACGAATCGTAGGCCGTGAAAGAGTTGGTCAAACAAAGATGAGCTAGCAGACAGCTGCTTAATTCTGTGACAATGGAACTGAAATGCGCGCTCTCCTTCGGGATTTTCAATTCTAGGTAGCGAAAACACTGAATGCATGGGCCGACGCAATGCGAACACAACTCGTCTATCTGCTATGTTGAAAGAGGTCTGACACATTAAGCACATTCAACATCAATTCACCATTAACACATCCTTGTAAACGTTATGTGAAGCTTAACAGGAAAAGCAAATGATTTCGTACTATTCATTCCACTAACAATTGCACAGATGAAAGGCAGAGACGTGGGTGAATTGAAGCTGTTTACCAAAAATCTTATGAGAAAGTCTTCCATCATTTCAAACTGAAGGGACATAATCAAGAGAGACAACAATGTTGAGAAAGCATCTTAGCCCGTTCGCGAATAACACCCATTCCTCGCCACTTCAGCATCAACTGAGCAAACAGCGAATTGTTTCAACACAGTTGGGCTCATATCCTCTCTTGCCAAATTTCAAGACGGTTTCAGAGTGTTTACACAATATGATTTTATTCATAAGTTCTATTGACTGACGAAAATTATATGTTTATTCCGAAGAAGGGAAATCTAGATTGGCCTATTAATAGATACCAGAGAGTCGTGCAGCAAGCAGAGAAGCCATGTTTAGTCAGCTTGGATATATATCCTGAAACTTTAACGTGGAATGCACGTAGAAATCGAAAATCTTGAGCACGTGCTTGAAAGCCAGGGGCGTCCTTGCTACGCCTTCGTGAAGTTTTATCGTAACATTTATTTTTGGAAAACGATCAGAATCGTCTAATGATTGCCATGCAGGCACACAAAGACTAGAGTTGCAGTATGAAACTGTGAATTAAAAGTAAAAACGTTTATTCACGATGGCCTAGAATTACTGAGTTTAGTTAGGGTCGGTGTTCAATGTGAGCAAACACAGTATTATTAATGCCCGCCGAAAATGCAACAGTCAAGGTTTCTAGGACATCCGAGGCAAGCAACTGCAACAACAAGAGTGAATATATCATTTGCTAGCATTGTATTGCGACTTCAAAAAGACGAAATAGAACGGCCATTGAAATAAATCCAAGCTTGCGCAAAGTTAGAATGAGTGATTGCCTAGTAGGTTCAATAACCGTTAAAGACTAGTTTAAGAGCCTGTCAACAATTGAATCGAACTACCATATGAGTTGATGTTTCTGACTAGGCTTTTCAGCCAGCGCCGTACCGTTGAACAGACTGGCGTTCAATGAGACTTGCATTGTTCAGTTCTACTGTTGTTGCTCGAGCCAAAAAGGCCAGGCCACAGACGACAAAGATTACAGACGTACCACCAAAGACGTACAGAAACGGAGACACAATGAATGAAAAATCGCTTACTAAGTGACTGTTTCCCATGGGTCTTAACTCTGACTGAGAGTTAGGCCTTCACAAACTGGCTGGAGAGAGTCTCCCAATGGTATTTGGGGCGGAGTGCGAACAATCTCGTGGCCGAAATCACCTCAAGTAAGTTATGCGTGTCATTTGTGGAGGAGATATATGAAGCGTCGATTAACTGCCTAAGCTATTCTTATCGGAAAGTGATATTGAGAAAGGGATACGGGCAGAACTTAATTAGAATGCGTGCTCGCGACTGTAATTGACAAATCACCTGAAATACGTCTTCCCATTTATCCATCTAATTGATAAGCAGTAAATATGGGTCAGATAATTATCACTCAATAACTTACTACCTATGCATTGGTATTAACAGAGCATGCAAGAATGCCAGACGATTAGATAGTTACGCAGAACAGCCATGAGAGCATTGAGCCTAGCGAATACAGGAAGGACACGCCAGTTCTAAGGACATAATGTTAACGAAACTCAGAATTCCCGATTGAATAATTTATGTCTGACAAGGAAAAAAAATAAGAATTGAATCTGATATCGACATGCGGAAATCCCTTGATAAAGATAAAGGTATGACCCAAAGTCGAAGAAGTTTTTAAGGAGTGCAGTAAATTAAAAAAAATCAATGCTTGATGATTAGTCTAAAGATTTAGGCACGTTTCAAAATCACAAAATGTGAAGAATCATCGTATCATAGATCTTGGTTGGTTATTCTCAGAAACCAGAAGCTGATAAGTCAATAAATAGGCTAGTACCCAGTACCCTGGATGCTAATTAAAGGCCTAAAACTCACTTGACGCAAAAACAACGCTATGTTGCTCAGACAGCACGGCAAGGAGGGAGCAGACTACCGATACTCGGTAATACGAGAGGCACAACTCCGATAATTCTTTGGTTGCAGCAACAAGAAGCATTGCGATGTTGGTAATGGTGAGCCAACCTAACACGTGACATGGTTTCCGGATGGCCTTGACAAGGGCTAGCTGTAGAGAAGTTAAGATGGCTGGTTTTGTTAATTGCTGCTTTGTCCAATCAGTAAGGGCGCTGGAAAAGTTTGAATTCTAACAATATGAACGGACAGTTCATTTGCATACCAAATGAGAAGGAGCCCTACCCTGCCTTTGTCTCTCTCATAATAACAACATAGACTCATGTCGGGTTCAATCATTCAATCACCCGATCAACCCATCAATCACTCGATAAATCCCTCAATCACTCGATCGCTCCATCAATAACTCAATCATTCGATAAAGCAGTCGATCAATCGTACTTCTAAACCATTGAAATGCTTTAGCGGGCACACTCACCCCGATGATAAAGGGGGTTGGGGTAAGCTGAAAAGCCCCACACGACCGAGTTTTTTCGATTGCATCTCTAGACAATATAACGAGGAGGTATGGACTGAAAACAACATGACAAACTTTATCTGTTGATGTGAATATGAGGAAACACGTGCACTGTATAAAAGAATGAGGGATCATGGCACAGGTTGACGCAATCAAATTGCGAAAATCTTCAAGGCAGCAAAGTCTAAATAATTGATTAACAAACCATCCCAATAGAGAGTGACCCAACAGAACAAACTACACAGTCTGGCGTCCTTGTTTGAACAGTGAGGCAATGCTAGAGCCTGCATTTATATGCAAATCCATTAAAGGCGAAAGCTCAATATTTACTCGATAACTCGGACCCACGGTTACTTAAGGTTTGTGGCATGAGCAAATGGATGAAGTCAAGAAAACCAGTCTACGAATATTTTTGTCTCACCCCTTTCAGGTTTTAACGGTGGAGAATGTGTCAAAATTTTTGCAAAAGCCCATCGATGATTTCTTACAAAACAGGATAGGGAGGAATACCAAGAAAAGATGATGTTTCCAGGGCAGAGATGGCTCTTAGAAAACGGGAAACTCCTACGCACGGAGTTTGGTCTACTGGGATTGGTCTTGCCGACGTTGTTACAAGGGTTTCCATGTTCACATCGATCGATCATCGACTGTTTGGCAAATCAGCACTATGCTTAGCCCTGTCAAATCAGGAAGATCGCCGTATCTTCACTGTCCAAACATATTTACAAACAATAAGAAGTGAATAAAGATCTCTTCAAAGAGTTATGCGGACTATCCTACAGATAATTCCTCTGTTTTTTTGGCATCTCCTTAAATCGGCCATGCAACTGCCCTTCGTTATACTGCTTTTGTGAATCTTTGGATAATGCCGTTCGCAATATCAAAACTTAATGATATGTACGTTACTTTGTAATGACTCCTTCTTCAAAACGAGGCTTCGACTTGAACGAGGCTGTGCTTGCAATGGGGCTACAGCGAGGAGAAAGGAAAGTTGTTGATTTTTCAAAAAGGCTCTCTGTTTTTATCACGATATTCCATAAAATACAGGAATCACGAAAACCTTTAATCGGAGATCTAGTCCGGTAAAAAGCATCTGAATGAAAGCGTTTAACGCACAGAAATTAAGTGATTAGGGCAGAACAAACGTCTTATAAACAAAGTCGAGACGTCATATGAGATTTCTTAAAATGTAGATAGACCTCAACGATCTGATTTTTGTGGAAGAGATTCTCTTCTTCATCTTGAAGTAAAAACAGCCATGCGAAACAGTTTTGCATGCAAGCAAGCAAGGCAGGTCGATGCCGATTGGGAACGCGATATGACTGGTGCTGAGTTCAAACAGTTGAGTCGGTGGAATATCAGTGCATGGGCAAGATTAGTATTGCGAAGTGCGAGCATAAATACACAACGAGAACACAATATACCGCAAACAGAACACAGGTGCCAGGTGGCAACATCAACTACGATTAACAAACATTTGGAGATTAAATGAGGAATTGTCAGGCCTGACAAAGATGTGGACGAGACACACGCTATTGCTAGTTGGAGCTAATGGCTGGTAACATGTTCCGTTTAAAAACTCGAGGCTTACTGTTTGAATAGCCGATGGAAAGTACTGCAACTTCTATAAAGAATTACATTGAGATGTTTGCCCAGCGATCATTTAAGTGAAAAAACATTCAAGTATCTATAGGTGAACATTCACAATGCTGAGTAAACTTGCAAATTAGCCCGTCTCAACACTGGTAACATATGGAACATCACTCATCATGATCGAAGTAACATCCTCTGTTTAACCTGCATTTCTCGTAAATTGTTTTCCTTGCACGATTTGCAAACGATTCGAAACATAATTCTAAGCAAGATTCACTCTCATGCATTCATCAACTGGGGTTTTCCCGACATAGTGAACATCACGGTTGGTCATTAACTATCATGTTGGTGGTCTTGGTACTGCAGAGGGTCAAAATCTCTCCATTCTTGAAGAACTCGCCAGTTATATGTAATTTCAATTATAGAAATCACTAGAGATAATAGCACATGGTCTAAGGTTGAGAAACCTACTCGATATATGCATTTTGCAAACAACCTCAAAGCTACGAAAGGAGGTAAATGTCATGTGAAAGGAGCAAAACAAAGTTTTTTAACGTGGCTGAACAGTGTTGTCAGATCGACCTGCTAGGTATGAAACACGAGGAAGAGAACCCTTGAACAGAAAAGCGTAGTATCTCATTCACTAGTAGCGAGATCTTCCTTCCATAGTTGCATCACAAGCCTCGCTACCAAGTATGTCTAACTGACTTGAGTTAGCTCCCATTTTTCCTTTTCTAAAGATGAACAGGGCCTAGTCCAGTATACTCCATTTTTAGCTGGTCTTTTAAATGTCAATATGATCTCTAACTTAACCAGTGCAATTGAGTATTGATCCGAAGACGTAACAAATGCATTTGCGGCCCAAACCAACAGCTTTCACAAAAAGACAGACAACATTGTGACCGATAGCTGTAGGAAAACGCCGCCTCCAAAACTAGAACGGTCGGTCTCAATAAGACGCCCAACAGCTTTCTTCACTGGCTTATTACGAAAGGACGATAGAGAGTGATTGATTGACAGCAGCGTTTTACAGGTAGTTCAAGTTACGATTCTAGTCAGCGAAATAACAGGGGAAAATCATTTCAAATTCTGAGGTGAGAAACTGGTTATGTGCAATCAAAATTCATCAGATATTTCTATAATTACTCAGCAGAGCTATTTCGTCTGGGAGTACAGCCTTCGTGAGCTAGCGAATGTATCGATTGAGTTAAAACCACTCCCACCTCCTGTCAAGTGGGTTTGGGTACAGTTAATTGGCTGAATCGCTCTTGAAATCAAGAACAGAAAAATGCTTCAGATTAACCCTGAATGTTTGCTTCTAGACAGTTTTAAATCTAGCAGGTAATCCGAAGGCAAATACAATCTCCACTCGTGAAAAGGTTTATGCAAATGCAAGCCGCTTAGGCGTAATCCATATGTGATTTGTGATACCAGTGTTTTTCAAGTGCTAATCCAAGCAGAGGATCCTGATCTTAAAAGGAAACAAAATCGGAAATGTATGTTTTTCCATACTAACCATTCTGTACATATCTTTAATCTCAATATAATTTCCAACTTATTGCTGATAAGGTTGTGACAAATTCCGCCGCAATAGAGACATCTTGTTTGAGTATCGATTAGACTGTCTGGACACTCATACTTCATATGCATTTACTTGAATTGCTTCGAATCAATTGACCTCGTGCTGTTTATAGATTCACTACGTTGATAATGGGCTGTATAACGTTGACCCTAGAGGCAGTTGTCCTTGCTTCATCCAGATAAGAAGGAGCCCTGCTCTTGCAAATGACAATACCAGATTGCGACTTTAAGATGAGATTACAGATATCTGATTATCGCAAATTTGACGATGGTGAAAAACTACTGTTACTGCTGGTCTGTCAACGGCAATTCAAGGTGCATTTTCATAATAACCAGAAAGATCTAAACGTTAGAATTCCCCTCTACTGAAGCGAATCCCAATTCCTGATCAAAATGGTACATCGGGGCATGGGTACGATTAAGAGGTCCCATGGCTAGGGTTGATTTTGCATGAACAGGAATGAGGCCGGGGAAAGGATGAATGGAACTGAGAACAATTTACTTTACGCTGTTAGTCTCGTTTGGGGTTTTCCTTAGTGAGTCATGTGGGGAAAGACCTTGGTGGCCTATACAAAGCCCCAACAAAGGAAGAAGGAAGAAAGCGAAAGGCGAAATGGAGAAGGAGATAAGATCGACTTCATTGACTTCAGATTCGGATGCGACGGGTTGAAGGAGCATCGTTTTAAAATATCCTTGCTCTTAACCAACTAGTCAAGCGTGATTTAATCGTGTATAGCAGATATCTACGAATCTGTTGGATGGTTACGAACAAGCTGACGAACCGCAAGGGAAAGGTTTATGAAGATATCCTTCGCCTCACAATTTAATCTCTAAGAAATAGCACCAATCGGAAACAAGACCTCAAATAAATCTGAAAACTTTCAACATGTCGTTTGAGGGAGAAATTATGCAGAGGTATTTATGAGCACTTTAAATGTGAAAAATAACAGCGAGTTTTATGGAAATATTTCGTCACCTACTGCTCCTGATACTCTTATTGCAAACAAATGGAATGCCAGCTGGTTCAAATAGCTGTGCAAAGGGGAAGAATACAAGATATGCATCAGTAAGTGCATGGGTCCCTTCTAGAAGCTAATTCCGAACAGCACTGCGACAGAAATACAACTTAAAGCGCTACACAGGAACTAAGGAACAGTTGCTGTCATTCACGTAGCGGTAAAATTGAAAAGGTCATGAATGTTTCTTAAATGAGCTTCGGCATCAATAGCAAGGCAAATAGCACTGTGGAAATCAAATGGCACAAGTCCTTGCGTCATCTAGCAGAAATTGGAGGGCAAAACAACAGCGGAACACGCGAGCGGATGAGATTGAAAGCAACTTAATGATTAGCATAACCTGTGTTACGTTCTTCATATTGAGAGCAAATGACTGAGTTGGCCATCCAAAACAAGGCTCTCTTTCCGCCTGCCTGGCCTTATTCAAATGCCTTTAGGCGAATGATATGTAAATATGATCAAAAATGCAGGTGGAGGCGAAAGGCTGATTTTATTAAAGCTATCAACTTATAACAATATTAGTGTACATTAAAATTTCATATTCGCTGGAGGAATATGGTATTTACGACTTTGCGTGTATTTGATGCCTTCTTCCCATCAAACGCACCACCAGGCATCAAGCTGCCATTGGCCTGCCAGTTGAATCCAATGGCTATTAAAATCATTGACGTCGCATCAGGTAATCCAAAGGGGAACTGGCAACGTGGTAAGAACACATGTCCACTGAGCGGAAGGTCCCGGGTTCGAGCAACTTTCGTCCACGAGTTTGGATGTCTTGTATAAGCCTACCCAGCAGCAAACGAGAAGCGGGCGTAAAGCCGGGGGTAAGGTGTGACGAGGAAAGCAACTGGCCACCATACGTAAAAAATATCAGAGCTAAAGATTGCAACTCTTTAACCAGGTGCTCCTGACAACGCATTTAGAGAGTTCGAGACCTCAACCTTATTTTTCATTTCTCATTCAATATTATTTATACACAAATCAACCTTTGGGCATAAATATCTAAAAGATATATAAATTCACAATTATAATACTTCAAGAATAAAAACCCGTAACCCTCTTCTTTACCTAATCATTGGTGTTCTTCCAGGGCGTTTGATAGTCTAGCTCTTTAGCAACGCTTTAGATGCGTTTCTAGTTGTTTCTCAAAATTATCAGCTACCTCTGGAAAGGGAACACGCTGATAAAAGGTCGCATAGCACATCATTCCGATTCTGTGATGACGTCAGCCTCCACTCATCAAAAAGCAATCCGAAGTCGGTTGTCCATTGATGAACTGGATGCTAACACAAGAGTTCCACAGTGTGAGTAACAATCAGTCCACGGTGCGAACAAAGCTATCCAAAGCGAGAGTTGACATGGAACAGAAAATTTCATCACACAGCTGTATGGGCAAGAATTGTGCGAAAATTAACTTGATTTACACTCATAACTTCTCATCTGCTTTATAAAGCGACTGCATCGATGCGTTGCTATACTTAACCGGCAAGATTTAACGCAAAACGAAGAAGGTCTCGTCCTTTTAGTTAAAAATGGATAAACTATAGATGTAAGAAAAATGCTTGGAGCACTTTCTACAAAGGTATGCTTATAATTATTATAAACGCAGGTACTGCAGAAACTAATGATTCACTAATTAATACATGGTATGACGTCATCAGACTTGAGAGACATTTCAAGAAAGCTATGGACCTTATTGAGGAATAGTTTAATAATGAGTATATACGGTAGAATAGGCAAGACATCAAGCAGTTTGAGATAATAAAACATGCCAATAATCACACACCCTTTTAGTTTCAAAATGGCTCATAGGTATCAAATCAAATAGCAATTGCTTATGCACCCTCTGAATAGTAAGGGTTAATAGGGCCATGCTTGCGATGGGAGATAGAAAGGCTGAGTCTCTTGCATATTGGTGACAACCAAGAACAAATGCTAAGAAAATGACGGATAAAATTTACAAATGCAAACCACAAACAGCCGTGCGGAAGCAATGACTTCCAAAAAGCGATGAAACAATGCAAAAAAAGCAATGAAGCAAAGGGGACGACGAAAGGAGATGCAAAAGCGACTACCAACGGCGAAGATGCAAAAGCCACGACGAGTGGAGACGATTCAAATGCGATGATGCAAACGCGACAACAAAAAGCAACGACAACTTATAGTAGCAGTGATGCATATGCAAGCGAAGGTGAGAACGCAGAGACGAACACCGATGGCGACAAACGGCGATGCAAAAGCGACAATGCAAAAGCGAGGATGCAAAAGCGACAATGCAAAAGCGACAATGCAAAAGCGAGGATGCAAAGGCGAGGATGCAAAAGCGACAATGCAAAAGCGACAATGCAAAACAAACACTGTACGTGGGTGGAAAATCTGCAGAGCCCTGATGGAGATGAATTATTGGTTCGTAGATGACCAAATTATCGACTTCAATTAATTCTGGGATCAGGAGATATGGTCTAAAATGTATGTGAATATCACATAGAAATGCTTAGCTGCAGGGCAAAGCGCAATGCGGTGCCTTCTGGCATACAAGACAAGTGGGGCCTTGTATGGGATAAAGGGTTGTAATAAAGAGCATACCTGAGCAAGCAGACCAAAAAACTTTTCGTAAGTTCTTTGTTGGGCGCAGCAATCGATAATCATTTGACAGAATTCGTGCTGCAAGGAAATTTTGCAAGTTATCAACCAAGAGGATTTCTCGATGTGATTCAGTTAGACACGAATGAAATCTAAGTTAAATCAAATCGTGTTGAAAGGAAGCCAGGGATGTGAGTGTTGTTAGAATGCTATCCAGCTTTGGGAACAAGTGCTACAATTTCAAACGATCGATCGGATCATTTTTCCATGAAAAATAAAGCGAGTGTGGCTTGGACGCGGTTTCAAAGCGAGTATTCCGTTGGACAATCGCACAAATATTGTGTAATCTATGTTTAGGTCTGAATAGAGGCAAATTTTCTAGGCGTACAAGAAACACCTACGTCTTTGAAAATGGATGCTTACTGTAAGTAAAAACTGGGTTTGGAAGATCTTCCTTACGAAATTATCTGAAAAGGCGCAGAGATAAAACTGCATGTCTCGCAGAAAAGGCTCACAGAATTGATATGAACCTGTTTTTGCCCTGTTTTGAGACTATGAATTAGCCTTGCAGAGAAAAACTTACTGTTATAAAATTTTGTAAATCGTTTTTCCACATCTTCGTTTACAGTTTTCGTGTAACTTTAAGAAGGCTTTGATACCATTCGGATATAAAACCTTCAGGCAGCATTTATGAAGGTTTCCTTTGCAAGATGTCCGCCCTCAAAGCAATAAGGCATCTTGTAACGCAGCCAAGAAGTGGAATCTTGCTATTTTGGACCAATTAACATTTCAGTTACGTATCCAAAAAGAAAGGCATTGCACAGCTGGCCCAAGAATGTAAAACCACTAAAAGTGATCTAGAATTCAAAACGGTTGACTTTCCATTCGATGCACGAAACTTCATGTATAAAAACAGCGACTGCGTTGGATAATCATCAGGTTCAGCGCGCTCCGCCGCAGCGTACGAATAGTGTTGCCTCGTATTCAGTTGGCGAGATATCTTCGTGGAGACGACAAAGACAGAAAGAGCGCAGAGAACTGATTGCCTGCTGTTTACCCAGGGAAAATTAGTCCGCGACGGCGATATTAGCTGAAAACTGTTGCAAAATAGTTCAATCAGGAACACAGAGCCAGCATTATTCGACTGAAAATCAAACTTTGCCAACCTTTAAAAGGCTCAGTGCAAACTTGATTGTAATTCAATATGGAGTTTGGCAAATATGCGCGACCTCTTTGCACTGTTTCTCATGCTTTGCACTATTCAATACTTCAAAGCACTTGAAATCCTTTTTCAAGAACTACTTTTGATTAGCATGGGTTAATGGCAATCCCACATGTTGACGGAAACCCGGTGGCGTGGACTCACACTGAAGCATTATCTTGAGTAGGGTCTAGCCCTCATAATGCCTGATGAATTGGTGAAATGATTTAAGAGATGCTTTTAAGTTCATTAACCATTTGAGCACTAAAACGCTAAGTGAATCTTTGATAACCCATGCCACACTCATTATCCTTTGGAGTATTCATGACAACCAATTGACCAAATGCCCGCGTGTGGGTGTTTGTCGTCCTCTAGCGATCCACCCTTTATCTCCATGTATCCTCACGATAAACCTTCGTTCTGCTATGAAGGGGTCGCTTTGAAAGGAAGTTACGGCACTGCCACTGTCATAGTGCTCGTCTTGTTTACAAAGAACTTTCTCATCGACCTGGACAGCAGCTAGCTTCGAAACGAACAAAGCAGAACTCCAGGGAATGACGTCAAGCAGCTACCATCCAATCACCAAGATCTCGTGAAGTGCCCGAAACCCCATCCTGGATTGAAAAATAATCGAGTCGACGACTCGTGATTTCAAATGAGAATTTCACGCGGCACAAAAAGGTACTTATTGTTCCTAACTTGGCCTATTTTGAGCCGAGTTAAAAAGTTGAGCTATCTTATCAGTGCTTTTATTATTATCATTACTATTATTATCATATATCGGAATAACTCTCAAGTGTGTGAAAGGAAGCTTTCAAAAAGAAAAATTTAATTTTACTACTCAATCCTCTCCTTTCATTCGGTTACATGTTACCCTAACAATCTTTGAAGGACTTCAAGGTGTCTAGCCCTTTTTTCCTTACTCTGAATACCTGCCTATATCCTACTAAATTCCTCCGTAACCTACCCTATCGTATGCGTATCATACATCATGTTTTTGTTGGAGGGCCCCTTGAAAACCAGCCTATGCTGAAGGCCAGCCCTCCTTAAAATAATCAAATATGAAATATGAGAACATACCATACCCGACCTATCCTCTCCTACCCTTCCCCTTCTAATCTTACTCCATCTTGTTGACGTCTTCCCATTGTACCTTCTCTTACCCCCCATCCAGCGTATTCCTAACTCATCCGGTCCTACTTCTCCTTTCCATCGTACCTTATCCCATCCCCTTGCCAGGCTTTGCCCATCCTGTCCTATCTTGCTCCTTCCTTGCGTTCTCTTTTCTACGGAAACATGTTCTCGTCTGGTACGCCCCCCCCCCCCACGGATAATTCCATTTCCTACCAATATTTGATACAATTAGTCAGCATGTATCGCAAAACTGCTAAGTAATAGGATTTCTGCAAAGGATTTTCATCAATTGATCCGCCAATGAAAGACAACCCTTCATCCATTTATGTTAACGATGAATTCATTATCAAGTGAAGTCAAGGGCATGCATGGTTTACGGATTTGGGATTAGTGGTACTCGTGGTTGCATAGAAATCAACGTCATCATTATCTACCGAGCTTTAACATATGTGTAGTACTAAATCAACACGTCCATGTTTCAGGACAGGAGAATCAAGGGCGAATGAAAGGAGATCGTATATGACAGATGCCAACATAACGAAAGTAGTAGCTTCTAGTGGAGAAACGCGAAAGGTTATCACGTTGAACCATTTTCGCAGACAATCCTTTGAGGTTTTGTTCACACCGCCTCCTGGACATCTGTAAGCTAGTGTTGCTGGCTCAAGCAAAACAGCCTGACAGGACGCATTGATGCCGGAAAAACCTTCCTAATGGCATCCATTAAGCCATCGGGTAGTTGCTGCAGCCAGAGATATTGAAGCCAACGTCTCAGGGCCTGATTACATGAGGCGAGCTGGCTCGGTGCTGTCTCGCTTTCAACCCGGTACCAGCTCGGTATTATATCGAAATATCAAAATATAACTACTCTGGCCAACTCGTTTTCAACCCGCTAAATTTCTAACGATGGCGGATACCTGCAGCACACAACTACAGTGTTTACATCAGCAAATGATTGTTCTGTCGACAGCTTCGTTGCAATTATTGGCTAACCTTTAATTTTATGTACGCACAGGTAAAATGCGCACGAAAATATAACAACTGCTTTAGTACCAAGTAGATCCTGCAAGAGAGACATTGAAGCGAACGTCTTCGTGGGATTAATTTTAGGACTTTCAACCAAAAGCGTCGACCTGTTACTTTTGGTTTCGGGGTGGAGCAATAGATTAATTAAAAGCACTGAGATTCGGATTTTCTATACCGAGACCTATCCCGCCTTACCATAGCCATTGAAGGCGCTGGCAGATATTTTTAAAATCGACAGTAATATGAGGACAGCCTGACAGTGCGATAAAGCGATGGTGAAAATACCCTTTTCCTTCATGAAACTGAAAATCGCAGTAAAAGAAAACGAATGGGCTTGCAAAGATGCACCAGCACCATTGTTGATTTGATAATGGTGGCATGATTGTGCATAAAACCAGGATAAATCTATTACTTCTTTCATAGCGATGCTAATCTCAACCCTAGTCGTCGAACTTGGTGTAAAGAAAAACTCCAGGTCTACTCTTGATATTCTATAAGACAGGTCTACGTATGTTCATTGTTCAGCGACACTGCACGACAAAAATTAGTTTTCACATAATTAGAAAAACGAGGTGTTCGCACATGTCTTAATAAGCTTCGAGGTCATAATTCACCGCAACATTGACGATGTGCAGAGCGGGGATCATGAAGGAGGAAACAGCCAATTTCGTGTAAGGATAAATTTGGCTGAATCATTAAGAGACTGCCGTTTTTTTCTTCAATTTCATTACAGCTGAGCTCCTTTAGTCATCGGTGTTGGAAATCAGGAAACTGAATACAGATTTAGAACAGGTTATGCCATGTTTCATTACAAGACATGCTAAGGGTCACGAGAGTACTTAAGTCAAAGGTCAGAGGTCAAACATTTAGCATCCCACACGATTCAAGCGAAAAAAACATTTCAATAGCATCAAACTTGAAGTGGCACTTTGTAAAATGCCACATTTAAACAGTGACGGTATCCATCGATGGAGGTGAAAACATCTGACAAAAACTGAAATTCGAAACATGGGCAATGGAGTAATAGTCAACTTTAAACACTCAGCAAAGAATTATTCTTCCCATTACGTCTTTCGGATATTATACTAAATATAGAGTGCATAATAAATGCCACTTATCACATGTTAGACTTGTTATACTAACGGTTCTTATAACAAGGCATCGAAACTGCAGAGCATGGATTGCTGCCGCTGGTTTGGGACAAGTTAGAGACATGTGATCTAAGCTACTTAAATCAAGCAAGCAATGCGGCAAGAATTGAAACTTTTCTATTGGCACTGATCAGAGCATGAAACAAATCGAATAACAAATAGATTTTGGTTGTGATTCGTATTCCAATGGGAGTCAAAGGAATTTATCAATAACGTGCATAGTGACTACTACTACTACTATTACTACTACTACTACTACTACTACTTCTACTACTACTACTGTTGCAGAGCTTGGATAATCTCAATTTACGTTTGGCGGTCGGGATACTTTAGGCCGGTTATACATATCTTAGTGAAAAAGGAAATTCTATGTAGCAACTGTCCAACCTACTAAATATTACCACTTATTGTCAAAAGAAGACAAAACCATGATAATCTATTATGTAACTTAGAGAATAACAACTGTGCATGACAAGGATGGAAAAGGACTAGCATAAGGAAATTATACAAAATAGGAAACAAGAATCGACAAACGTTGAAAATGTGATTCATGCTGTGGTAAACGAAAAAAATCACAAAGATGAAACCAACATAGTGAGGTACGAAATCTGGGAGGACCATTATCTTTCTGATCAGGTAAAGACGAAATATATCACAGTGGAAAGCACTCAGCAAATAAGAACAGAGAAAACATAGCATATAAACATACTGAAAACTCTTACAGAAGAGAACCTAATACTCTATTCCCCTTCGGGAGGAGCTCGAGTCCGAATAAAGACCAGAGAAGTTGAGACACGTGACCGTAAATGCAGTCTTGTGAATGGTTTAACTAGACTTCCATGCCCCGACGTCTTGTCACATTAACTTTGGCACGTTTACCTGGCTTTATATAAGCATGCAGAGGTACCTCAGACACATTTAAGAAGCTCACTAGGTACATTTAGAAAGAAGCATTTTTAGACGTTCAGAAGAATAATATAACGATAATGAAAACACACCTCTTGACCTGGCTTCAAGTTCATTTTCATCATTTTGTGCGCACATTCTTCATAATCCAAACTACAACCACGAGTACAATGCTTTAATCAGTCTTTAAAAATGTCAATACAATTGTCCTAGAAAAATCTTTCCTCAAATACACGCAATGCCATATCAATCCACTCAACTAGCAACTAGGATGGGGACAGACGAAGAAGAAGGAAAGGCCCACAGTGTCGAATACGGAAGGTTCACGAGAAACTCTTCCAAATAAAAGATGCTGACTATAAATCTTCTAAAATTCTTGGAAGTTATTTATATTAAAAAGGACAAGCTGTGAAATGCTGCTTTCGGTGAATAAACATCCTGCACTGATAAAATTGTCATCTAGTTTCATAACAGAGTGATAAAAAGTCATTCAGGAATCTTTATTTTGGGTATGAAGGCTGCTAACCCTGCCTCTTGTACACAAAGCTGATGTACAGCCAAATACGAGGTCGAACAAGTTAGCGAAGTTCACAGCAACGAAATATGGCATAAATGTTCACAATTGAACTGAAAATTCGAAAGCAGTTCCGATGGAGATAAGGCAATACCTGGACTGAATCGTTAGGTAAATTGTTCGTCTCAATGCTACCAAATTCGTCTCAGTTTTATCAATGATTTCCATTTTCTCCTCATCTAAAAATAAAAACGTGAATGGACCAATGCATTTTTAGCTTACATGCGTCTTTTTGAAGTAGTTGCAGCAAATTCAATGTTTTGTAATCTCCATAGCCGACCATCCCCATTACAGATACCTTCACGGACAGTGCTCTCAGGAGATCAGGGATATTATTCCAGTTCCTCTAAGGCGTGTCAGGACCACCAGAAGCTCATCTCATTCACACCCTTTCCAAGTTTCACTGCCTAATCCACGAACTCTATCTCACAAATCATCATTCATCCCAAGAACATGCAACTTATGGGACGTCTTGCCTTCTTCTTGCTTTCCTGAGTCCTACAACTTGTCATCTTTCAAATCTAAAATCAATAAAGTTGATCTGATATCTCTCTCCTCTTAGCCTTTCGCTTTCTTCTTTCTTGCTTTGTTGGGGCCTTGTAAAGGCCACCATGGCCCTTCCTCAGCAAAACTCACTAAAAAGAAAAAAAAAATCTCTTCATCCGAAAATATGAATAAGAGGTATGATCCATATCTTAAAAAAGCTCGAAATATCTATCTATCTGTCTACAGGCATACTGAATGCCTTCTAAAAAGAAGCTTAGCATCAGTGTTATCTACGGACCTAATGTTGTGAAAGAAATGCTGAATGAGGTAACATGGACTGAAAGGGGAATTCAAATTTCGTATCCGTCTTAATTCAGGGAAAATTTCCAAGCGTTAAAAGCTTGGTATAATTTGATGGCCTCCTCTTTTTAGACTGGGTCTTAAAAACTTCCTTCTCGTATAAATGTCTTTCTTGTCACGACAAATGAAATGAATAAATCTCGATAAAATGGAATCTCTGGCTGCAAAAACAAACGTTGATTGAGCAATGTAAGGTTTGAATGATGACAAATGACGGCATGCCAATTTACTTCCTGGTTGATCACCATCTTCCTTATCTTCGTCGTCATCATCATCATCTGAATCACCCTCTTCGCTTGATTCATCCTCGCTGCCATCTCCGATGATCTCTAAAATCAGATTGATAAATATTCACACGTGGAAAATCTTAGCAATACCACTGAGCTGGATGATTGTTAGAAGAGGTGTATCATTTTACTGCAAGACAGATAGCTCAATCCTAAAATGCGCATTTACAAATACTAGTGCATAAGGATGAAATGAAGACATTGCACAACATCCTTATGTTGTGGCTGGACAGACAGAAATGCCCAGCTTATTAGGGACACGAAATTCTCAGAGAAGATATGTAACCTCGATAAATAGACGAAATACCATGACGATAAATCGTACCTTTCTTGATTACTTTATACTTTTCTTCATTTTCTTCATAATCTGGGTCGTGCTTGAAAACATCTAAAAGAAAAGATTGTTACAATTATTACTAAACTTCAAGAGAACGGTTACACCCGGCAGAATACTGAAGAAACGAGATCATTTGGTACCAAAGATAGATCTCGACGGAGAATTCAATTTTTAGCCATGACTCATTGTCATAAGAGCCCTAAACTGAATGCAATAGTCAGGCTCCTATTAGCAATCTTGGAAAAGTCTGGAGAAAGCACCAGACAGCTACAATAGCACTCTTACCTCACCTTTGACTATATAGATTTGTACATGCATGCATACATGCATACATACATACATACATACACACATACATACATACATACATACATACATACATACATACATACATACATACATACATACATACATGCATACATACATACATACATACATACATACATACGTGCATACATACACACATACATACACACATACACATATACACATACATACATACACACGTACATACACACATACATACAGACACATACATGCATACATACATACATACATACATACATACATACATACAAAAATGCATACACACATACACACATACATACATAGCCATACATACATAGCCATACATACATAGCCATACATACATAGCCATACATACATAGCCATACATACACAGCCATGCATACATAGCCATACATACATGGCCACACATACATACATAGCCATACATAGTCATACATACACAGCCATACGTACACAGCCATACATACACAGCCATACATGCATAGCCATACATACATGAAATTTATTTCTGGTTGTTAGAAATTTTAACAGTGCATTAACGAACTATTCCAACACTTCTTAACAAGCTTATCGCATTCATAAGACCATCAAATTTTCGGACATTTTGGGCCTTTTTCGAACGTCAGGAGGAATTTAAAAGAGAAGAATTAAGGCTACTTGGTCAACATCCATCTTACTTCATGCATCAGTTTCGATTCACGCATTTCTAATAAATTTTCTTTTTAATCGGTAACAACCCATTCTTAGCTTATATCCTACTGGCAACTTTTACTTATCTTGCAAGTACCTAAATAATATACAAATCGGACGATATTCAGTGACGTAAAAGGAAAGTCGGGTCACATGATAAAAGCGAGCGTCTTAAAGCACCCAGATAGAGAGGTACGATAGCTAAGCCGTGGCATTCGGAAGTATCAATTTGACTTACTTAGAAGGTCTTCCGTAGCACCATCATCATCTAGCCTCAGCAGATGAGTGATTTGGTCATCTTCTTCAACGAGATCAAGCTCTGTCATAACTGCTTGGTGGTCCTGAAAGGCATCAACAAACACATCCACAAGAATCAATGAATACAGCCACCGTTGTGCATTATAGCCGGCATTGGAAGTCAGTTGCTCATTCCAGCTATTAGCAAAAAGCTTAACTTAGCACAACCAAAACAATGCAAAGCAATAAAAACAGCCACCAAAAAAGCAACTTAGAGTTGCCTGTCACAATCATTGAATCATTCGTGAACCAACTGTGATTTCAGATACGCTAAAGATGCCAGAGAATCGACTCACGAGTTTCAGATCAAAATACACTATCTGGCTATCACTAGCAGCCTAGCCCATCATAGCGTAGCCATAACTGAGCGGTAAGCCATTTGCTCACTGAACTGCTCATTGAACCCATGGTACAAGGTTCGACTTTGAGCTTGAGCAAAGCTTTCAGTCTGGCGAAGAGAGTTGCCAGCTCTCTGCAATTCCAGGCGTATGGATCACGAGGCGTGGTCACATCGAGAGTAAGGACCTGGACACTGCCAAATAACCATATCATCTTAGTGTCTTAAAATTTACTTTCAGGTGCTAAACAGAAAGCATAAGGTAACTGATTCATAGAGCTACTGGTGGATCGCGAGAGGATGGAAAAGTGATGCAAGCGATGACAGCGATGACAGTGATGACAGTGATGACAATGATGATAGTGATCATCTTACGATTTCTCAGCCTTGGCATGGGCGAAATTCGTATAAGTTGCAAACCCTACGCAATCTACATAGGCTGCAAATTCCATAGCTTTGTGGCTGCCTCCATCGTCGACATTTTTCTTACACTAAAAGTATCACTCAAAATCCTGACATAGACAACCGGCTTAGACGCACAGACAGTGATTAAATTTTTGTGTGAATGCGTTACGTCACCAGTAAATAAACTCTAGAATTAAGAGAATACCTTAAAACCGTCCTTTCGAATGGCAAACATGACTTCAATCATATACTGCACTCTTTTGTCAACTGATGATTCGTTTAGGATGCTTCTTAGTCTTTCGAAGACAGCTGTTGAAAAAATCTGTCAATTTTACAAGAGAAAAGGGAAAAATGCATGCATGTTAGATGGTCGTAGCAATGAGTGTGCGACTAGAAGCTAAACAGACCAGAGTTATGGTCGCACGACAGTCGACGGCGAGAGGAAGCAAGCAGAAGACAAGGGATATGAAAAAAAACAACCAAAGCAATGATTGTATTAATAGCAAAAGTCATTATGGGTGGACGCTGGGGTATCCCTTGTAAATTTTTGTTGAGAGATTATAGAAAAAGCAGCTGGAAGAGATGGAGGGACGAAATTCCACTTTCCGCTTATCAATTGCGGCGAAAGGAATTTAATTTACAATATCAGAGTGAAACAAAGAGGGAACAGTAGAAGGAATGAAGCAGGAAGATAACAAAATAGTCATTACAACAGACATACCATTGAGACCTCTAGGGGAAACTTCACTCAGCTTCTGGCCAACGTCTTTCAGAAAGGCAACCTTCCATGTGTAAAAAAAATATCATGAGCTTAATCAACTAATAAGGCATGAAGCAAGGCCAGAGCGCAATCAAACAGCATTGGCATGTCATATGCAATGATACATGCGACATCAGGGTAAAGAAAATCAATTAGGAAAAAAAGGAGGAATTTGATAATTGACGGTGTCATGTTTCCATTTCGGATTGAAATTGAAGGAAACATTACTTCAGCTGATGCTTCAATGGTTGATCAGAAAGTGTGAGGATAGGTGTGAAGATGTGTCTGTCCAGATAGCAATAAAAGTAACAAACGAAAAGATTCTAAGGCAGGAAAGATGAGAGTACTGACTACGAGAATATTGAAAGCAAAATTTGGTTTTGTGGGTCATGTCTGTTAAAATGGGGGAATGTTTGCGGCTAGTCCAGCTGGAACCAATTCGTGGAAAGAGTGTCAGGGAGACAGCAGAAAACGAATGAGCGAATAAATCTATATAAATCACTTCATTTCGTTTTTTTTAAAACCAGACGGAAAAGTGGAGATGTGCTAAAATTGGGTTGAAACGTAACAAATGCTTCAGTTGGCAGTTCCACGTGCGTGCTGTTTTATGGTTAAACGATTTGCTCAACTAGAGAAATCACTCGCTCAGAGCGGTCACGGGCCAAGGAGGACCGCTCTCTACCGACGTCACTGAGAAGTACCTTCTGGTGCTCAAGATAGAATAAAAATGGATTCTACTCCAAAACGGATGACTTCATTCATTGAAGAGCCGATCCACCCACTAAGCGTTGCTTAGCAATTGAATTTGGTAATTCGTATCTGTAAGCTTACCGCCACCTCTACACTGTCATTGGTTGGGTTTTGCAACAGCAAGGTTAGAACCTCCAGCGATAATAACTCGTGGGCCTACGAAGGAAACGAACCAATATATTTCAGCAGAACGAGGGATGAAGACATAACTTCAAGACTGGTGCGAAGTGTCAGCCTAAAATTTTCATAAACTTTCAGCCACTCGAAGCGGTAAACAAATTTCACTGAATTTGAAAAGTGACGTTGTCTTGAGAATGCATGGTTCGGTTGAGCATAAAACAGACTTTTCGGTAAATCCAAGCTTATTCGCTACGAATGAGCACGATAAATTGTAGATAAATTTGTTTCCACTGTCAACAGGGAGGTACAAAAGATATATTTGTCTTTAACAAAACTTTCACTCTAAGTATAGACCAATCAAACTAATAGCAAAGAACTCTTTCTTGGGAGCAAAGACGTTATCAAGCTTTTCGATTCATATACAGGGGTAAAGATCTAAATGTTGCACTCGTTCACTTACAACTTGCTGGTTCACTAGATGTGCGATGAACTTGGCACCGTTGAGGCAAACTGTCTGAAAACAGAAAAATCATATGCATTACATGTAAATATAAAAATATGCAAAAGACAAATTGGATACGAAAAGAAAAGATTAAAAAAGAAAAAGTAAAACAAAAAAGGAACATGTATAAAAAAAGACCGAACGTAGAATGAATAGGTGCCTTTGAGCCGCGTGGATACATGGCACAATATAAAAGCCTTCTTCATTTATTATTATAGTGCTATTACTATCATTATTATTACTATTATCCAGACCTTCGTCCCTATTAGACCTGTCCCATGCTATAGATTTAATATCTATCTTCATACATATTTACATTTATTTTGTTCTTTTCCCATTGTACTAGTTTCATATTGCAAACCCTAAACCAGGCAAGCCAATTTCAAACTACCTATGTATTAGAGAGGTTTGTAATTGTAGCTTAAATTGAATTTGAACGAAAGGTTTCCATTAGTGGCTACGCTTCTCTACCGCCTTTCCTTCGTTGGTGAATTGAATGATTCGAATCGAAATGAATTACACATATGATATACTTTGTGTTTCAACATCATGGACAATTAATCGCACGCATGCTAGTGATCCGTGGTGCCGCGGTGTAGCGGTTAAGCATTCGGACTGATAACACAGAGGTTGTCCGTTCGATTCCTCCATGCGTCACAACAAAAATGACGATGGCGAGGAATACTTGGTGAGGAAGGCAACGGGAAACAACCTCATAAATTCCACTTCTCTAGAGAAAACTCAGAGCCCTGTCTCTGGTTTCTGTATGCTATGAGGCTTTTTTTCATGTTAATAATCTGCTAATGAAAGCGCCTTTACAACTTGGTATTGTCACATTTACAATCCATTGATATTTTGGTAAAAAGTCGCTTGGCATCCCTAAATTTTAGCACGGCACAACTCGTAACCGAATATAAACTAGACTGAGTTCAAAATGGAGAGTTTCTATTGAAAGAAATGACCTTCCTGAGAAGACCTCTATGTCGATCAAGAGAGCAAGATTCCAAAAGTATGTATCTGAAGAGGGTCAGATTCGGCATTCTTAACAAGCTGCAACTAACTGTGGATGGCACTCAATTCAAATGTCAATGACTCACTCATAGAGGTACCCGAACTGATTCCGTTTTGGCAATACGTGAGGAGTTCACGAGAAGATTTCCTGTCCCCTTTCTTTTTTGGCTTCTAATAAACGTGACTGAGCACACGAGCGAATGAATAAGATATTCATTTGATACATGAGCTTTGCTCCAATGCTAACCCTGACTGCCACATAAATCCAAATGAAATCTCCGACTACCCACTCATTCGAACAGTAGTCGACCGATCGCAATTATGTCACGCTGTAATCTTGCGATTGCAATGACAAACGAATGAAACAAAAAAGGCATGAGTAAGGTGGACGATGATTTACGGTCCACGTGCGCTCGCAACATACTGAAGTAGGATAAGATGTACTTTCACGGTACTCTTGGAAATTGAATGACACCCATTCGGGTACTCTTGTGATTCGATTAAGGCATCGCTTTTAAAGAATGATAATGTCTTAAAGCTTCATTCTTTTATTAAATTTTCTAAAGGCTATAGATACAAATCTCACTAAAAGGGTAACTTGTCTTTGGCTGGCTTACAGCAACTACCAACAGTAAGAATATAGAAAAGAAAAAATAAGCTATACTATTAAGTTAAAACTAATTAATAAGGAAGAAGCTACGAACAATAATAATTTTTTTTAAAACTTCATTTTGATATATAAGCTAAACATACAAATACAAATCTCTCTAATAATAGGTAATTTGTATTCGGCTGACCTAATTACAGGTATTTCTAGCATAAAAAAAATGAATGAATAAATAAAATAATAAGATGACGAATAGAAAAAGAAAAAAAAATTTAATAAAGAGAATTAAAGGTTGCAAGGAGACTGTTAGTAGGAAAGAAGATCTAGGTTAGTCCAGGGTTTATTACGCATACAGAATATGTAGTAAGTTGTGCGAATGATTATAGTTGATAATTTAGTAATTATGTAGTCAGTATGTGCCTTGTCAATGGTTAGATCGCTACACATCTGAATGAGCGAATGGCAAGATTGTCCAAAGATTCCAAGGGAACCTATTGACAAGTTTACAAATTTGACGTGTCGGTATTTCGATGTTAGGTCATTCAGAAGGTAGCGATATTTGGATAATAATAATAATAATAAGATCAATAATAACAAAAATAAAAATAGCAAAAAAAATTGACAATTACAAATTGACATTGCTATTATTTTCATTTCTTTTTATTTCTTCCTTCCTTTTTGCAGTCTTGCAGCTTTTTCTAAGCAGCGGATTGAGTCCCTCAATCTTGGGTGTCAAGAGTCCTTCTTATCATTCCAGCGGTTTAACCACTTTCGGTTTTTTCGTAATAAAGATGTTATCTAATTCGTCTTATCCTACTCCTACATGGTGCGGACGCACGTGGGCTACAAACCACCAACCATCTCGCTCATGCCTTGCTTGTATGATAATTGAAATAATTATTACATCAATGAAAATGTTTCCAATTGATGCATGCTAATTTGGTCAGTATTTGAAATATACTGTTCAAGTCGAATATATCAATGGTGGAGATTGTCTTGGGCTAAGGTGCTATTAAGCCGGCCGCTTTTCAACCAACTTTTACCGATGCTGCACGCAACTTCGCTTCCCAAAGCAGAGAAACAAGCTGCCGTGGAAATCACCTTTTACAACAGCGACTTTAGTTAGGGATGAAATTAAAATCAGATTAATAAAATCAATTATGAAAAAATTTATGCTCATCAAATAGATAAATAGCTTCTGATTTTCACCTTGTCATTTCTTCTGTAAGCTCTACGGAATTGCAGAATCAATCTTCGCAAAATGAGCTCACCAATTTTCGGAAACTGTTGAAGATGACGCACGCGTTTAATGTTTTCAATCGTTTGTTCATTTACACAAGTCTGATAATGATCGCATTTAAGGACACGTGAAATTTACGCTTAAGGAAGAGCAATGTAACGTTAGTAATTCCTTAGCTTCTGTTGGATTCATTAATGAAGGAATTCCCGATGACGAATGCTGAGAGTACCTCTGTCTAGCTGGCAAACCAACTTCTTAGATACTCTCTTTCAAACCCCATATATATTGCTTCACGTGCAGAAATAGCGAGAGCTTAAACAGGTTTCGACCATATGTTTACACATACACGTCAAATGGTGAACACTGTACTTCATTCTGGTTGCTAAATGTGTAATATTTCGGTCCAATTGCGAATCGGTCACTGTAGATTGCATATTCAATCTCAGTGAGACTTTCATCCAAACCATTAACCACAGTTAATTCCCTGAGTCTGCCTCCAAGGAAGACCTGCTAGCGATTCAAATATCGCCCTTTTAATGATGGCATTAGGATGCAACGTTATGAAATGAGTTGGCACTAACCTTCGTGTTGACAATGGCGATCAGAGCAGCATACACATTTGTAAAAACGGCTGACGCAACCTGAGCTCGCATAACGGATTGGCAAAAAATGCCCCTAATGAAACAGAGAAGGGAAGAAGATTAAAGAAGACGAAAAAGAGGAAGAAGAGATATTTAGTTCAGTGAAGTGAAGACTAAAATTATTCATTCAAAATTAATCGTGAAAGTAATCAAGCACCACAGAACTGAAACATTTTGACATATGGAGCAATCAAAAACTGGAACATGGTGAATAAATGTTTCTTTCATACACAATTTAATACTGCAAAAAAGAGCAGGAAAATAATTACGTCACATTGAATATATTGTTGTCCGATATTCATTAGAGTATGAAGCGTTGGATGGTAGTCGGAAGATGAAAGCGAAATCAGCACCCGGATGCGAGTCGAAGCGATTGATGAAATCATCTGGGCAAAAAATTAACTGCCTTCCTTATACTCTGATGGGTGTCAGATGGAAACATCTTTGGTAAAACATTAAAAATGGGCTGGTGTGGGTTGCAATCGGAACATTTGTAAATCATACTTCTATTATTAATTTAAGTTAGTTGTTATTCATTTGTCTGCACTTTTTAGTGCGAAATATCCTACTTTTACCAAACTGCAAATGTGATACTTATTACAGTTACTTTTATCCTAAGTATGACATAATGATGTCTCTCTTCATTTGAACAATATCAAACAAGATACAAAAATGAAAATTTCTAAAGATCGTCAACGCTGACTTTAAATCACATCCTGGATGTCATTGGTAGCATGATATTTTAATAGGAAATCTAAGGTCAACTTCACAATGGAACGGCTTGATAATTTATGACCGTATTTTCGCGTTATGGTGCTGCTTTTCAACGGCAAAACCTTACCAAAAGCTTTTTCGCATATATTTTTATCAAGACCTTGAATATCACGACACGCTCGTTTCTTCAATGCAATTTGGCTGCTCATTTGTATCAATAGTATTCTGCCAACAGGTTTTAGGAGCACTAGGAAGATATGTAAACATACAAAAGACATCGTATATGATCAAAAAGATTTCATCCAGCATACCTTCCTCTTACAATGTTCTCTTCGAATAACTCTTGAACGATATTCGCAATGTTTGCAACGTTGATCTACAAATAAGACAGTTGCTTTGAAAACAATGGTTCCTAAAGCTACGCCTTGTAAGACCCCATTAGCAATACTGTACAGGGCTATGCATCAATGCCTTCAAGTTAGTACTGTAAAGTTTCCTCCTGCTACAAAGTCGACTTGTAACAGTACCAAGTTAACCAAAAAACGATGTTTGAAGGAAGATGTCATCATTAGTTACTCACTTTGTTCACCAACCCATTTATGCTCTTCTTCAAAGCTTCCCAAGCCATTCTTTGATAGGCAGCACTGCGTATTACAATAATTATACTAATAATAATAATAATAATACTTCGTGACCAGCATAATGAGAGAAGGTGGTCCAGATTTGGTGGAAAAGCTAACTGAAGCGGGACCTCCAAATACAAGGTTCTTAACTGAGTTCAAGATTCATATTTAAAGTACAAACTCTGCTAAACGTAATGGGGTAAATTTATATTTGCCCATGAAAATACCTGATTAATCATTCTGTTAACTATTTTGTCTAATGATTCAAAATATAATTTGAGTATCAATGGTTATATGACCAACACTACAACAAGAAGCCAAAGCAGAACATCGCTATCTTGGCAGCTGTATATCAATATAACCTTGGCTTGTAAAGACAAATGAATAGTGTAAGGGTGACAGACTGAACAAATGCACTGTTGTGCTAATTTTGGGCATCTTGAATGCATTATGTATCATATTATGAAAGTTCCAAGGGTCTTATTGATGAATGTTGAACTTAAGGCTAACTGGCATATATAAAAGGTACATTTGTCATAGTTTACAGCTATGCAAATATAAAACCATCTAAAATTGCTAAAGACTGAATACTAGGCCTTGCAAAAACAAGAAAAATTTGCCATGTGGCATCACGTGAAATGGCATACCTTATATTTCAACTTTCAAGCAAATTTTTGCTTTCTTGTGTAACTCAGTTGGCAAATGCTCGTTATGGGAGAACTTGACCTGACTTGGCATTGTTCTTGCAAACATTACAATCGCATCTTAGCAATGGTTACCGCGAAATTTCTTTACCGATAGGTTCAAAAAGCATAATTGTGAAGTTAGCCAATGTAGCTCTGCCATCAAATGGCAAACTTTGAAAAAGGATTTTCAACTGTTTTTGCTTTGTCACACTGTCGTAATCTATCCAGTAAAAGCTTCTCAATATAGGCCTATGATATATTTCTAGCCTCTGTCAATTTGGCTTTTAAACAGGACACTTGTTGATGTATAAGATTCGAATCTGTCAAAAGGCAAACTAGCCTGACTGTCTTAGTGGCGGCTGACTAAATCCAACGCTACTATAACTTCGTTTGACAGCGTAGATAACCAACCAACTACTTCGCAACTTCTAAATCCTGATTTTTTAGATAATCTTCACTGGATCATATTTATGCTTTGGTCAATAGAGAAATAAACTTCTCAATGATGTCGACTTAAACGGAGCTTCATGTTCCAATCCATTTATTGCAAATAATGTTGGAAGCCTCAATGAATCATGATTTGTTGATTTAGCTTTTTTTATACACATGATTCTACCGAGATGTCAAATGCAGAGATTTGGACACTGAGAAGCTTTATCAAGCAGTGTCCAGGTCCTCCATCTCGATGCGACCACACCTCGTGATTCCTACGCCTGGAATTACAGAGAGCTGGTGACTCCCTCACTCTAAGTGAAAGTTTAGCTGAGGTGGGATTCGAACCACTGACCATAGGATCAATCCGCAAGAATCTTACCACTGAGCGTTCCTGGCACCTTTCACTTAACTTTGGATTGTTAGTGAAAGTCATAAACCCCACAATTATCGTTGTTCTAAAATAAGACCTTGCATGATACCCATCCACATCTGAACTAATACATCCCAACTTCTTCTACATGTCAGATGCATTGCATCAGTACAGACGGCTGTAAAGTAATACCTTGATTTATCCGTGATGCTTTCTTGCAGCATTTTTAATCTGGCTGGAGGTATATATGCACCACCTTGAAAAACAAACAGAGCACATAACTAATACTGGCTACTGCGAATGGGACTTCTTTAAATGCTAAATGAAACCAAACCAACACTGCCGAGAATTTTAACCATTGAATGCGCTTTGACAGAATCTCTGTCCGCCTAAATAGAAGCGCCTTGTGATGACCTAAGGGCTAAGAGGGGGTCTTAGTGTAATTGCTAAGTGCGCAAACTTAAAATACAGGGCATGTAGACTCGGACCATTACTTCTCAAAAATCAACTCCGGAAAAACTTGGAGTCCTGAAAATTAATTTTAATGATAAAACTTTTAATTAATTTAGGACGGTAACCCATTCAGCAGTGCTGGCTTACATGGGGCCGTCCATCTACAAAGTAATTTAACAAAGTGGCGATATAAAAGAATCAAAATACAAGTGTTCTTGATAATATAAGTCACAAAGCATGAATGTGCTATGCAGTCTATTTTACGGGAAGCTGACTTAATAGCTAATGGTGCATACTGAATTTGCTAAGGGTCCTGGATTCAAGCGATGATCGTTCCCCTTCATCGATGCTGTCTGCCTTTCTAGTTAGGAGTAAGACTGGCCAAACGACAAGGATAAAGCGCGGCGAGGAAAGGAACTGGCCACCTTACATCATAATACCGTGGATAAGGATTGCATATCTCTAGCAATGTCCTTTTTCTATCGATTTCGGGACCCAAATTTACTCTCTGATTTACTTATAGCCTTAAAGCTATAATTTTGGCAACAATAATTATCGATAGAACCATGACCAAATTTTCTAACACCTTCCAATGAAAATTTCTATCCAGTTTTATTCACAGTGATAAATATCTATATATTTTTTTGGTGAGTTATGCTGAGGAAAGGCCATAGTGGCCTAAACAAAGCCCCAACAAAGGAAGAATGAAGAAAGCGCAAGGCTAAGAGGAGAAAGAGATCAGATCAAGTTTAACTACATGAATTGACATAAATACCTAGCAGCAACACAGCATCCGAAGTTCATTTGATCGGAGAATGCTCAAGGCCAAACGAACGAGAAATTTGCCATTGCATGACCTATTCGACAAGTGATATTGACTGCACATTCTTCCAGAAAGAAATCATATGCTATGATAGAAGGACCCTTGAAGATATATGATACCTATCCAATAAACAAAAACTGCACACAATTGAGCGAACAATAACCATTACCTGTCCTTGTGAGTATATCAATAGAATCCTTCTTCTTGTCAAATCCTCCTTTCTCCTTCTCTTTGCTACTTTCTTCTTCCTGTTGCTTTGATGATTGATCCCCTGGACTACTTTCGTTATCTTTTCTCCTTTCTCTATCTGCTCTGAGTTCTTTGTACCTTTCTATATCCCTGTGTCTTTTATCCTTTTCCTGCCTTATCTCTCGTTCAAATCTATCTGCACTTCTTTCTCTGCGTCTTTCACCTCTGCCAGGACTTAATCTCCCTCTCCCTCTTTCTCTGTCCCTATCTCTTTCTTTTTCCCTTTCAGTATAACTCTCTCTGCCCTCATATCTGTTTCTGTCTCTGTCTCTTCCACTATCTCGTTTCCTGTCCCTCCCTCTGTACCCTTCCCTGTCCCGCTCTCTTTTCCGAACTCTTTCCGTGTCCCTATCATTTTCATCATCCTCATTGGTCTTGCCCTTTCTAGCATGATAATCCTTATCTTCAAATCCTCTTTGATCTTTTAAGTTCTCTTTATCCGTCTCTTTGTCATGGGATTCTCTTTCGGTGTCTCTTGAAAATTTCTGAGCTTTTCTTCTCCTTTTATAGCCATTATCGTCGTCATCACTGTCTGAATCCCTTCTTTCATTTCCAGAATATCTTTCGACGCTTTCATTCTCATCCCTTCAAGACAAGGATAAATCATACAGCTTAGTAAAACTAGAAAAAATAGTACAAAACCCTCTATGAAAAATAATTGTTCTAAGAACGTTTCCGATTTGTTCAAGAAATTAGATTTTCCAATGTTTCATGGAGCTTAGCTGCCAACAACATATTTTTGGTAAGTAAAAAAAGTTAAATCTCATAGAAAATATGAGCTTAAGGAAGTACTATGCTTAAGAAGAACCATCCTGGGCCATGCATTATGATGTATTTTGGTGAGTTTTTCCTTGCATTACAATGTATCCCCAGCTGCATACTGTCTCCTTTTTATTCCTTTTTAAATCCAATATAAACATTCACATCAAGGAAAAACGAACTCAATTTCTACTATGCAACGCTACAAGGACAATACCAGGAAGAGACAAGTATTACGACTACCCCCTGTATTTTACCATGAACATGAATATGAATACAAAAATCAAACGCAACTAAATCAGCTACTTGTTTACTACATAGGCGATTTTACAGTAAAAGTGAAACATAATGTTTGACCAGAGATCAGAGATGAAGGCTATTAATTCTGATTCATTCAAAAGTTTGGAAGCCTGAATATATTTTAGCGTTGCTTGGAGAATGGTTGTGTTTCAACCAAAAGATAATTGTTCATGGCCATATAGGATGATATGTAGCTAATCTTCATTTGAGAAACCTATTAAACCACGAGGAAAAAAGGGGAAGTAATCCCCCCTGGACTTTAACATGAGCATGAATATTGATGTAAAAGCAACTAAAACTAGCTACTTGAACAGATTTTACAACATGCTTAAAAATGTGTAACAAGATTTCATAGTTCATTGTTAGTAGTTCTGGTTTATTCAAAAAGTTTAGAGGCGTGAACACACTCTAGTTCTGCATTGAAAATTTTTGATTGAATCAAAAGATAATGGTTTATGATCATGTCCCATTTACTGCAAGATGGAACAATAGCAGGGTTCCTAGAAATGAGAAAGAGTGTAGGACCAGACCGATATATTAGTTATAAAGAGGATATTCAGCACAGCAGGCTACAATATGCATGCATATAAGATAAACCTGGAAGCAAGTTACATGGGAATATTTCTGAAATTAAATCAATTGCCTTGGCATTTGAGATAGGAATGAACTTAGTATGAGAAAAAACATGTCAAAACAGGTCAAAATCATTTCTGCCCAGCTTGTGAAACTACTGCATTTTTTTTGATAGATGATTAACAATGTAAGTGGATATCAGTCACTACTTCTGGAGAAACCTAGTTCTCTTGATCTAGAATTTCTAAACTGATTTGATCCATATGAAGGCAACCATTGCATCATAGTTACAGCTTGTCGTCCTTTAAAGGAGGATGTACTGCTTGAACCATATCATGTTGCTGGGAACAGCATCCAGTATTCCTTGCTTCAATCACATCCTACTTTTTGCAGTCGTCAACATCCTTTTGTTTGGAATATATCATGTAAGTAAATATGAATTTCTCAAGGTTGTCATAAGCCTTAATGATTAGATACCTAGAGAGTCAATACAGTTATACTTACAACTGATCTGGAAGCCATTAGACTAACCAACTTGCAATGTTCATTTGCAGGTGTAATTTGACGGAAAAATTTACCTTGGTGAATGAGATCTTGACCTGTGACTTCTCTTCACTGACATGGACGATTTCTCAGGAATCTAAAATAAATTGCCAAAACCTATCATATAATCATCTCAAGCAGCTTTCAAACAAATATTTGGTGTTTCTGGGCATAATTCTGGTCCATAATCATTTCTCCAATTTTAAGTTAGAGTGAATAAAGTACCAATAATTGCAGCAAAGAACTGAAGGATGAGCTGTAACATGGAAGCAAAATCATTTAGATCACCAGGGTTAGGCATAAAGCTCCATTACTGATAAGACCATTACAGGACAACATTATCTACATTTTTTAGATTCTATACATGAAGAAGCTACATATAACATTCATTTTAGCACAAAGTTACATATAGGTATGTCTATTATGCCTATTATGTCTATTATTAGTAGTGCAGTGGTGTAGTTGTTAAGTATATGGATTCACAACACAGGGGTTGTCAGTTTGATTCCGCCATGTGTCACTTTCAAAATGCCCTTGGTGAGGAAGGCAATGGGAAACCACCTCATAAGTTCCACTTCCTTAGAAAAGACTCAGAGCCCTGTCTCTGGTTTCTGCTATGCTTGAAATCGAGCATGCAACACAGTTTATTCTATTATGTCCACAAAGGAAAAGTTTATCGCTATCATTCACATTCAGAGTTACAAAGACAACAGTCAGAGGTATAGCAAATTACATTGATAAAATCCTGCTAATTTGTGGCATTGTTTTAAACCATAAGCAAAAATAAATATAGTCCATACAATGCTACAACGAGAAGACAACAATTTAACAAAATCAAGTCCTTTACCTGAATATAGCTTCTAATAGTCCTGACTTCACCATCAGAGCTTGCATTGTCCTCGCTAAAAAACGGGGCAAAACCTATGCAAAGACTATTTCTACTAAGGAAAACATTCAAGTTTGCTATGATACCTATGTGGTCTCTGTTGCAGAATTTTATGGAGCTAGTGGTCAAGCACATGTTTACTGACAGATGCACCAATTTGAAGTGCTTATCATTAGAGACAGCAATTCTGATAGGTGCATTCATTTCAAATTTGAGGCTTCCAGCAGCAAACCAGCATTCAAGTACAGTGAAGGATTCTACTTTTACTTCACAATGTCTTGGAGTGACCACAAGCTTGTAAAGAAGATGTTTGGGAAAGCAGTGTAATACAATCACTAAACTGTTATGTTTGACAGTTCGACATACAACTTAGAATTATAATAATAAAAAAAATATGTGTTGTAAATATAAGCTAAATAGCTGTTAACACATCTAAACATCAGATTTGCAGCTTAACCACATGCATGAAAGAAACTTTGGCAATCAATTCTAAATATATCAATAATCAAAACCAGAGAAAAAAGAAAAAAACCCCAAAGATATCTAAGAATATTCTATGCATTGATACAAAGTAGTATGGTATCATTATACTAAATTTTCATTTGGGTCTACGATAAACATCCAAGATAGGCCTTATCTTTCAAAATTTGGATACCGCTCATTAACTAACACTGAAGGCATAGTAGAAACGCTTCAAGGCTGTGAAAATTTTAATACTTCAATGCAAAAGAAGCTACAGTACTTTACCTTGAAGCCATTATCTCTGTGAATCTTTAATACCGGCGAAAATATAGGCAATACAAGTCTGCAACTGGGCCTAACAAGCGCCACTGAAACAAGTTCTTAGTCCTTGTTACAAACACTGTCAACTAAAAATATCTTATTCTTTCGACGGAAAGAAAAATCTGTTAATATTCCTAAATCATTCAGAACAGGCATGTAAGAACGAAGTCTGCTTCAAAACCCGTCTACTAATATTGTATCCGTCTGAGGAACGTTTTCTTTCGCACAAGGCAAGTTTCCATTAGTTAAGGTGGCTCTTCATTGCTCCTTCGCATGCATGGGAGTCGAAGTAACGGTTTTGTTAAATCTGATCTCGTTTTCAAAATTAGGCCATCCAGTGCATCAAGGTAGAAATTGAATCCTGGCATCCGTTTGACAGAAGAAACAAGTTAGGCGGAGATGAAAGTAAAGATAAAGAAATGGACAGCAGTCGCAACGTGGCATTGGACAGCAAACGATGAGAATTGCGGTATCTGTCGAATGCAGTTTGATGGCTGTTGCCCGGATTGCAAAATTCCAGGAGATGATTGTCCTCTTGTTTGGGGAAAGTGCACCCATGTATTTCATATGCACTGCATTTTAAAATGGCTGAACTCTCAGCAAATCCAACAGCTATGCCCAATGTGTCGACAAGAATGGAATTTTAGGGACTAAAGCTTGCAGTGCCTACACTACAACGAGGTGGTTCCCCTTCAGACATTTTGTCAGCATTTCTCAAATCCTGTAGCAAGAACCTAACAATGCAAGTTGGGAACGTTTTCCAGGTGGAAGAAGATGGATTTCGTAGAGTAAACTTCTCATTGTTTGCCCAAAGTATTAGAAGACTTCTCAAAAATTTCAGTATTCATTAAGATATGGTGAATTTGTATTTATCTGAATAGCCTTTGCCTGTTAGTGTTAAAAACGTGACTAGAAATGTACATTTTGAGTAACTTTATGTTGTAGCATTAAAGAAGTTAAGTTGCTTGTATTTTTGCTATCTTAGTTTAATTGCAGCTACAAACAGACCTTCAAAAACAATTTTATTTAATTATTAGGGCAATTTGAACAAAATCTATCAGAACTCATTCTGAAAGTAGAATTTTTGGGAATCAACTAATGCTGTTTTTAAAATTATGATCTATGCCAATGATATTGAAGTTTGATCCTGCTTATAAGAGTCTTTTTCCCTGCCAATTCTTTTGTTCTTTAATAAATTTTTAATAGACACTGAGATGCTTTTTTGCTTATCAAGCAATGTCCAGGTTCTTCCTCTCAATTTGTGTGGGAATCACAAGGTTTAATCAGTTCAACCTTGTGATTCCCACACCTGGAATTCAAGAGAGCTGGCAACTGCCTTCAGTCTAATTGAAAATTTAGCATAGGGTGGATTCAAACCACTGACCATAGGATGAATGCACAAGAATCTTACCACTAAGATATCCTGACACCTAAACTACCCTGGTAGTGAGATTAGCACTAAGAATGGTGAGACTAGTGTTCAGAGTTATCAGGTGTCAGGATAGCTTGGTGGTAAGCTGTCATTAATACTCCAGTAAGTGATTTGAATCCATCCTCAGCTAAACTTTTATTAGAGTAGGGAGAATAGCTAGATCTGTTATTTACAGTGTGAGAATAATTAGGTGTTCCCTTCTCTTGGTTACATCAAGAGGAAGGACCTTGACATTGATCAGTAAGTTTCTCAGTGTGCAAAAATTTACCTTTAGATGCTTGGTAAAAACCACAAAATTGTTATACAATAACTCTATGTAATCTACAGATAGAAGTCAGACAATGCAACAAAGGTATAAACGCTCATTTACTCAGTCCTCACACAAGATCAGGCTGTTATTATTTTTTATACGTAAACAGAACTAACATGATTCTTGAAGAAATATATCATTCAGAATATAAGAAATTACCAAATGAGCTGTAAATTTCATAAAAACCACACTGAACATTAACAGAAACATAGCCAAGTTATGGTTATTTACAAATTGTTCATGTTCTAAGAATATTCTGTGAGGATACACTTTGAGACATTTTTTAATCAAAAATCATCTTTGCCAGAGTGGTTTCTGTAATATCCTTTAAAACTTTATTAATTTTATGTGACAGGGCTAGAGGCTTTGATACGTAGTTCTTCTACTTTCCTTGTAATGGAATTTGAATTCTCTTGTGATGGTTTGGCAGCCTCGATGGCTAAAGCTTTTTCAGCCTCCAACCATTCTTCTCTCTTTCTATCCATCCAAGGCATGAGAAGTACGAATATTCCTGCTCCACCAAGAATTAAACCAGCCCTGTTACAGATGTAAGTAGATATATCAGTGACAAAATGGGTTACCATTGTTATTAACAGAAATTTGGGTATCAAAACATTCCACTGATATGTAAATGATGTGATCTGAGAAGTATTTTGGTGCACTATACTATGTATCAGTAAAGCAAGGTACTAAATGAGGGCTCACTCTGTCTATCTATCTATCTATGCCTATCTATCTATATATCTATCTATGCCTATCTATCTATGTATCTATCTATCCATTTATCTATCTATACATCTATCTATATATCTATCTATCAATCTATCTATCTATCTATCTATGCCTATGTATCTATCTATCTATATATCTATCTAACAATCTAGCTATTTGTCATCGATCTGTCTGTTTGCCTATCTATCTGTCTGTCTGTCTGTCTGCCTGTATGTCCATCTATCTAATAATAATGTATATTGCCTATGCATAGGTGTCACGTATACAGATTAAGTCTAATGGCAAATCTCCAATGAGAACAAAACTCCCAACGGGACTGATGCATTGAGAACCTTTCGCCTGCATGACATGACCTCTAGTTAGGTATATCTATTAATTAACTATAGAAAAAGATTAGTATTAACAGCCAATGCCCACCACAAGCATCAAGACGTACCCTGAAACTGAAGGTCGCATTAACAAAGCCAATGACCTTAACTCTTCGCTACTATGTATGTAGTGACTCAGCTTTCTTACCCTCATAATTTATATCTATGCCGCCATTACCATCTTGCTTAACAACACAATTCTATTCATCCAATCAATTGTTACTTCCTGTCATAATTCCCATCAGCTCATCACCTATTCATCTACTTGTGTCATTCACAGCGTCATTCACAACCAACCAACCCTTCCGTTCCTATTCTTACTCGATGAGTTTGGTAATTTTAGCTCTTTCTTATTCGCCTATATAAACATGTATTTCATTTCAATAAGTCAGTCAGTCAGTCATTCAAGCACAACAGAGCTAATCGTTGTCTCTCTGACTCCGTGTTCTCTGCACGTTAAACAAGACAGCAAGGCAACAATCGTCCATGTGGGTTGAATCGAACAGCAGCTTTTTAGGACCAGTTTCATACGCACACCTTGAAACTGGTGATTCCTAAATGCA